>WBMV01006310.1:1024-44328 GCA_013396655.1 Campylorhamphus procurvoides | reverse complement strand
GGGGGGGGGTCGCGGCCTGAGGGGGACGCGGCCCGGGCGGTGAGGAGGGAGGCGGAGGGCCCGTCGTTCCCGGCTCCCCCGCTGCCCACACGGCCGCCCCCGCGGTTTGTCCGGTTTGGCGTGAAGCTGGCCGAGTTTGTCTCACCAAACAAGGGGAAGCTCCGGAAGAGCGAGGGAAAGCTGGCACGGACCCTCCCTGTGGGGTTTTCCCTCCCTGTGGCTCGTCCCCGGCACTCGCAGCGTGCCCGGGGTGGCTGCGCGAAAGTTAATCCAAAGGCAGGCGTTTGCCTCGGCACGGCTTCTCCGGGAGGTTGGGACAGTGCTTTGGAGGGCTGCTTGGAATAATATTATGTGTGTGAATGCTCAAAAAGGGGCTCCAGAGGGCTCGTACTGAGCGGGTGTTTCTCTTCGGCAGTGGGAATGTGGAAGGCCAGCCCAACGGGGCCACGATGCCTGCCGAGCCGGCCGAGCCCTCGGAAGCCTCTGGAGCTGCCGGGGGGTGTCCCAGCGATCAGATCGTGCAGAAAATCGAGGAGGTGCTCTCGGGAGCCCTCGGGACGGAGCTGCAGAGCAACCCAGGTAAGGGAACCCCGCGGGCAAACACGGCGGGGGTGAAGTTTGGATTGGGTCGGAGAGGTGGAAAAGTCCTTCTTGGTGCTGCTCCTCTGACAGGCTGGGTGATTGTTGGAAGTTGCTGAAATGTTTTATTTGTCTGCTGGGATTTACAGCCATAGAAATGCATCATCTGAAAATTAAAGCTGGTTGTTATGTGAAAGTTACGTTATTTGATTGTTGGAAAAAGGTGTTTTTTTCTTTTCAGCGCTAAAACGTATAGAACGTTATTATTTTCATCTATGTTTACATTAAACTGTTTTATTTTCTCTATACCTACTTCAGGGTCTCTGAGCAGTTCTTAGTAACACAGCTGGTGCTGATAGAACCTGTTTCTGGTTTGGATTGGTTTCAGGTTATTTCTAAAAACCGGTTTGGAGAATTCAGATCAATGATGAACTGTGACATGGTTTGTTGTTTTAAAATGAACTTTTCAAGTGTAGATACATTGCAGTCTTCCAAAGGTTAAGAAATTTTGATGTGTCAATCTCAGAACTTCAATAAATTAGTGAATTTATTATGCCAAAAAGTCACGTGTGAGTGTCCCCTCTCATGGGACTGGTCCTTGTTGTAAAATGTCATACTTTGGAGAGTTAGTGAGGTAAGAAGGGCTGTAATTACTGCATTTGTCATGTTTTGGAGTGGCCACCCAGGTGACTGCAGTGTGCTGAGTGAGTACAGCTCCAGAGGAGTTTGATTTTAAGAGGCTGCACAGAGAATCGTTCATTTCAGGGATTCTGTTTGCAGAGAGTTGGAGTTGCTCTTGATTTCTCTTTTATACTCAGTGACTTGTGTGCCTTGAGCTTTTTCAAGTCATTAATTTTTGCTCTACGAGCAGCACTTCAGACTGAAATGGGGGGCTTGGTAGGTTTTTTTTCTTTGTGTTTAGTTCTTTTGTGGAAGGAGGTGTGGTCACATGGTAATAATTAAGTAACACCTCGTAACTTGGAAGTTAATAAACTTACCTTGTGGTAAGTGTTCCCACTGTCCATGTCTAAAAAGGAGTTGGACAAGAGAGATTATTTCAATCTAATGAATTATCTTCATAGAAAAGGTCATTTCTAGAATCATGGAATATCCTGAGCTAGGAGGGACCCACCAGGACCATTCAGTGCCGTCCCAGGACACCCCAACAATCCCCCTGTCCCGGTGTCCAAAGGCTCCTGGAGCTCTGGCAGCCTTGGGGCCGTGCCCACTGCCCTGGGCAGCCTGGGCAGTGCCCACCACCCTCTGGGGGAAGAGCCTTTGGCTGAGATGCCCCCTGAGCCTGCCCTGGCACAGCCCCAGCCCTTCCTGGGTGCTGTCCCTGCTCACAGGGAGCAGAGATGGAGCTGCAGCCCCCGCTGCGCTCTGCCCTCAGTGCCCTCTGCTCCAGCTGCACCAGCCAAGTGCCCTCAGCTGCTCCTCCATGGCCCCTCCAGACGCTTCACCATCCCCGTGTCCCTCCTTTGGGTGCTCTATGAGAGCTTCAGATCTTTCTTATATTGTATCACCCCAGAGTGCCCCACTACTGCAGGTGAGGCTGCCCCAGTGCAGAGCAGAGTGGGACAATCCCCTCCCTTGCCCAGCCGGCCATGCTGGGCCTGATGTCCCCCAGGACAGGGATGTCCCTCCAGGTTCCAGGCACTGCTGACTCATGGCCAACTGGCCACTGACCAAGACCCCCAGGGCCCTTTCCTGGCACTACTTTCCAACCTCATTCCCAGTCTGTCCATAGATCAGGATTGCCCATCCCAGGGGCAGAATTGGCACTTCCCCTTGTTGAACTTCCCATGGTTGGTGATTCCCAGCTCTCTCACCTGTCCAGGTCTCTCTGCAGGGCCTCCCTGCCCTCGAAGCACTCAATAGCTCCTCCCAGTTTGGGGTCATCTGCAGACTTGCTCAATATCCCCTCCAGTCCTATGTCTAGGTTGTTGATGGAGATGTTGAAGAGCACTGGGCTGAGGATGGAACCCCAGTAGTGACCAGTGCCAGCCTGGTGTCACCCTAGTCAGTGACCCCTGTATACCTGACCCATGAGCCAGTTGCACACCCTTTGGGTAACCTGCTTATGCAGCTGTGGGCTGGACATTTGGTCCAGCGATTTAACTCTGCTTCCTTAGCCTCTCTCAGTGCATTCACAGCACTTTTTAAAACAAAACCTGCACTTCTGTGCCTGTATTAATAATACTTGACAAGAGTAACAGGAGCATCTGTTGGGTGGTGTTTAGGAAGGTGGGGTTCAGGGGTGGGGTTTTAGGCAGAGCTGATGTTCAGCACCCTGTGTCTCCCACCCCCTTGGCCCCACATGAGGCAGCCCCAGTGAAACAGTGATCTCTGCACAGGTTGTACAACAGGAGGCTTCACCCCAACCACACTTGCTTTGGGCTTTCTCTGCCTTTTTTCTGAGTTTGGAAGGGCTCATTTCCCAGGAGCTGAAGTTACAGACACTTGCAATAATGGATTTTTAAAGGATGTGTCTCAGCTTAGCTTTTTTCTTTCAACTTGTTGCTTGCTGAACTTTATTATGCATTTTTATTCCACAAAAATGTACCCGAGGCCCTTGTTCATGGAATCCCAAGTGATGATCATTTATGGTGTTGCAATTACCAATAGTTTTTGAAGGATTTTGCAGTGTTCACTGGAAATAATGAGCTTTGGAACCCCAGGTTCTAATTGGAGGGTCCACATTGCTGCTCTGGTGTATATAAATACAGTTATTGAAGGCAGCGTGGGAACAAGCTGCACTGTACAGCTTGTATTTCATAGAAATCCCACCAAGTTGCCTTTAAAGAAGTGCCTTTCTCCTGTAAACAAGGCACTGGGTCCCCAGAAAGGGCAAGAACCTAACACAGGTTAAATCCAGAGGGAAATGAGGTACAGAATTAAAAGGTGGTGGACACCTCGGTCTCCCTCTTTCCCTTCCTCAACAGTAATGGCTGCAGCGCTGATCAGGCCTCTGCAGCCACTGGGATTTACTCCTTTCCTGTTGGAAGCAAATGCCCCAAAAGGGACTTGCAGGTTTGCAATGCCTCTGAGAGCTGCACTCCAGTCCCAGCAGCTGTTCCAGCCTGCAGTGCCTTAGACCTGCTTTGGGATTGGGGAAGTTTCCTCAAATTCCTTAGACCTTAGTGAGGAACTTGGTCAGTGGATGCACTCAGGATTCCTGGCACACAGCAACACTGGGATCCCTCCCTGGTGACAGCTCAGCAGGGAGAGTTGGCCAGTCACGTTTTGTACCATAAGACACCTCTTAGGTCATTTGTCTGGAAAATGGGAGTTCTTGTTTACCTTCCATGTGCAGCTTGGGGAGCTTTAAAGCACATCTCCAGCCTTCTGGAAGAATGCACTGCCCTGTTGAGTGGAGGTATATCCAAACCCTCTGCCCCCCAAGGTGAGATCCCTGAGACCTGCAGAGCTGCCTCCAGCCCTGGGGCCAGCACAGCAAGGACATGGAGCTGCTGGAGAGAGGCCAGAGGAGGCACCAGGATGGGCAGAGGATGGAGCAGCTCTGCTGGGAGGGAAGGCTGGCACAGCTGGGATTGTCCAGCCTGGAGAGGAGAAGCTTTGGGGGGACCTCACTGTGGCCTCGCAGGACCTGAAGGGAACTTACAGGGAAGATGGAGAGAGACAATTTCCAAAGGCCTGGAGTGACAGGACAAGGGAATGGCTTTAAATTGAAAGGGAGTAGGTTTACATCAGATATTAGGAAGAAATTATTTCCTGTGATCCCAGTGAGATGCTGGCACAGGTTGCACAGGGAAGCTTCTCCATCCCTGGAAGCCTTAGAAGTCCAGACTTGATGGGACTTGGAGCAACCTGGGCTGGTGGAAGGTGTCCCTGTCCCTGGCACGGGGTTGGAACTAGATGGTTTCCAACTCGAATCATTCTATGACTCCCCCTTGCCCTGTCACTCCATCCCTTGGAAGTAGTCTCCATCTTCTCTGTAAGTTCCCTTTAGGTCCTGCAAGGCCACAATGAGGTCCGCCCCCCAAAGTTTCCCTTCTCCATGCTAGACAATCCCAGCTGTCCCAGCCTTTCCTCCCAGCAGAGCTGCTCCATCCTCTGGCCTCTCTCCAGCAGCTCCATGTCCTTGCTGTGCTGGCCCCCAGGGCTGGAGGCAGCTCTGCAGCTCTCAGGGGTCTCACCTTGGGGGACAGAGGGGCACAATCCCCAACAAGTTGCTGCCCACACTGTGGCACCAGCCCAGGGCAGGGAAGTTCTGGGCTGGGCCATGTCCACCCTCTCCCCCAACTCCTCCCAGAGCTGCTCCATCTGCTCATCCCCAGCCCTTGGCCTTGTTAAACCTCAGGAGATTCCCAGGGGCCACTTCTCGAGCCTGTCCATGTCCCTCTGGATGGCCCTGTCCTTCAGGTGTGTCACTGCAGCCTCAGCTTTGGGGTCACCTGCAGACCTGCCCAGGGTGCCCTCGGCCCCTCTGTCTATCCCTGCTGGAGATACAGAATCACAGTGATCCCAGCAGGGACTCCTGGGGGGCATCCCTGGTCACTGATGGTCCTCAGGACTCTTGAGCCTTTGAGCACTACCCTCTAGGTAGGTGAGGCCATCCAACTAATTCCTAATCCGCTGAACAGTCCACCCATCAAATACATCACTCTCCAGTTTGGAGAGAGGGATGTTGGGAGGGACTGTGCCAAAGGCTCTACAGAAGCCCACATAAATGGCAGATGTAGCTCTTGCCTTATCACTGTTGTGGTTACTCCATCATAGAAGGCCCCTGGGTTGGTCAGGCAGGATTTTCCCTTTGTGAAGCCATGGTGGCTGTCCCAAATCACCTCCTGGTTCTCCGTGTGACTCCAGAAAGCTTCTGAGAGGGTCTGTTTTATGATCATCCCAGGCATAGAGATGTGGCTGACACAGCACAGTTCGCAGGGCCATCCTTCCTTCCATTTTTAAGGGAATGACTTCCCATGGAGAGGGGGCAGGGATAGATGGGATATTGGGAAGGAATCTTCCCTTGGAGGGTGGGCAGGCCCTGGCACAGGGTGGGCAGAGAAGTTGTGGCTGCCCCTGGATCCCTGGAAGTGTCCCAGGCCGGGCTGGACGGGGCTTGGAGCACCCTGGGCTGGTGGAAGGTGTCCCTGCCCATGGCAGGGGGTGGCACTGGGTGGGCTTTGAGGTCCCTTCCCACCCAAACCATTCTGGGATTTTATGATGATACCCTTTGGAAAGAGCCATGTTCTCACTGGACCTGTGGTGTTGAGAAAGATTTGGGGAGTTTTTTGAAGGAGGATTTAATTGTATTTGCTTTAAGTGATTCCTGAGGGGGAGGGAAGAGAGCTGGAAAAGGTGTGTGCTGCTGGTGTTGGGTAGCGCAGCAGATCAGGCAGGGTTTGCAAGTTTAATTGTTTTGTGCCTGTTTATACACTTCATCACTGCTCTAAAAGAGTTTTTAAAATGCAGTCTTAAAAGTGTTTACAAGGAAAATATTATTTTTTCTAGATGTAGACAAAAATACTGTGAAAAATAGTACTCAGTCTACAAAAAGGAGCTCCACTGGTGAAGATGAAATTCCTAGGAAAAAAGCAAAGAAAAACAAGAAGCACAAAAGCAAGAAGAAGAAGAAAAAGAAGAAGAAAAGGAAGAAAGAGAAAAAGCATAAAAAGCAGCCAAAGGAATCCAAGCTGAGTGCACGTCCTGGAGAGGCTGCAGATGTGCTGGCAGAGAAATCCAGCTCCCAATTGAATGTACAGCATGGAGGGCTTGGAGACCCAACCCTGGCTGGCCTCGTGCAGCCAGGACTGTGCCCAACAGCAACTGAGGGGCTTGATAATCAAGCTTTAGGACTTGTTTCTCAGTCAATAACTGATTCCCAGCAATCTGTGCAAAACCTTGGAAGTGGGGAGGGGACTTTGTGTGCAACAAATCCTCCATTTAATTTAGAAAGCAGAAGAACTAATATTCCAGAAAATACCAATATAGCTCAAAGTACAATTTGCACTAGTGAAGAACAAATCCAACAGTCCCATGGAAATATTTATCCTGTAGCTATTAATGCCAGTATTGTTGATACTGGAAATGATACTTGGTCCAGCATCCCATCTGGAATTGCCAGTGAATCTGAGTTTCAGAAAGATTCCATAGAAGCATCAAGAGGTTCAGAAGTTACTCTGAAATCTCAAGGCACTGGGGAAGTAAAAGCTTTGGATGTTTCTCTTGAGCCTGAGGCCATGGAGGTGTTGACCTACTCGGAAGCATCTCTGCATTCTCTGTCTCAGAGGGGAGCACAAGAGTTCGGAACAACTTCTGTGTCTGTGTCCTTGGCAAGCGGTGGGACAGTAGTTCCTGTGTCTGCAAATTGGGCAGATCCAAGTGCTGCCACAGTAGCTCACACGGCTGTGGCTGGGCAAGAAATGAGAATTCCAGAAGCAACTGAAAAATCTCTGCATGTGGGAAATGTGCAGAGACCTTTGGAACTCGGGGGTGTGAGCAGAACTTTGGAGCCAGTCCTGCAGCCCTCCGTTACAGCTGGGAATTTGGGCATGACGCTCCCCATGGAGGGTTCAAGTGTCTTGAAAGCAAACGTACCTTTGCAACGTCCTTTCCAAATATCTGCAGCCAGCCCTGTGACCCTGGTGGAAATGAAAAGTGCCAAAACATCCCTGGGACCAGAAGCTGTTCTGAAAATGAAGGATATTGAACCAGCTATGGAAAATGTGAAAGCTTTGGAAACAGCCATGGAACCCGTGGGTATTACAGCCTGTGAAAGTCTGCGAGACAAAAATGTGGAAGGCACCACAGCTCCTGTGACAGTGCTGGGTGCAGCAGCACCATTCCTACAACATGGAGTCTTCATGGAAACAGGAGGTGTGGACAGAACCCAGGGATCTGCTCTTCCCGCAGGACTGACGGGTGTGAATGTGATTGCAGAGACAGAAGGTTTCAGAGCACCCTCAGAACCTGCAGCTGGTGTACAGACCTTGAGCCAACAAACAGCTCCAGAAGTCCAGAGGACAGAGGGGTTCAGAAGTCCCCAAGCAAAAGGTTCAGATGGTACATCATTGCTGAGAGAATTGAGTCCTGAGGGTGAATCAAACGTGAGAGGTTTGGCACCTTCCCTGTCTGTGCAGAAGGAAGATGTGCCAGGACCAGGACAAGTCCTGAGACCAGTGGCTCTGACAGCAGCTTCCCTGTCCTTGCAAGTGGAGGGTGTGATGGTTTCAGAGGAAGCTGTGCATAGTGGGGCTGTTGCAAGTCCAGGACTTCTTGCCTCAGAAAGGACTCCTGAACCTGTGGTTGCACAGGAGGGTGTGGAACCAGTTAGAGAGGCATTGCCAGGAGTGCTGCCCTGGCAAACCACGGCAGAGACAGAACCTCTCGGTGCAAACCAAACACAGACTCCAGTCATGACACACACAAGAGCCTCACATACTGAGGTCGTGGGGGAGAGAAAGGAGTCTGAACTTGCTCCAGAAGATCCAAGCAAAGCAGAAGCAAGGAGCAGAGAAGCAATCCTAGAAGGTGTGCAAACCTTAAGAACCAGTTTAGAGTGTGTTCAGGAACAAACTGGAGGTCATTCAGCAGCAGTACTGGAGTCTTTGCCCAGAGTGGAAGAAAACAATATGACAGAATTGACAGATGTGAAAACTCGGGGACCTGCTGTAGAATATCTGATTGGAGCAAGGACCAGCACACCAAGAAACGAGCCCTCAGAAACCGAGAGCGCAAAATATTTGGAACCAGCATCAGAAGCTGGAGAAGTGAGTTGGTTGGAGAGGATGAGAGAGTCTGCAACAGCAGAGGTGCAAGGTCCTGGAAGAGCTGAAGAGCTTGAAGTACCCGTGGCAGATGTTCCAGCTGCTGTTCCAGAATCTTTGCATATGGAAAAGCCAGAAGAGCTGCAAGTAGTTCTAGAAGCAACCCCTGCAGAATGGAGGTCAGAAGAGGCTCCACAAGTATCAGATTCTGCTGAAATGAAATCTTCTGAAGCAGTTCCAGCACCAGGAGATGTGGAAGGTCTGCAGTCAACACTGGAGCACATAGTAACAGCAGAGGTACAATGTGCAGAAGGAGCGCAGGGTCAACAGGTGGAGGATATGCTGATTGAGAAGGAAGATGCAGAGCAGACTCAACCATCTGAGCTTTCTACAGAAACAGTTTTTAGTTCTTCACATGCAACAGAGGAAAAAGATTCAGCAGTGACTCCTGTGGCAGAAACACAAGATTTGGAAGCAACTCCTCAGACTGACGTAGAGTTGAAAGATGCAGCAGCTGTGCCACTGGAGGCAGAGCCTAAAGATTTGGAAGCAGCTCCGGTACCTGAGACTGAGGCAGCAGCAGTTCCAGGACTTGTGGCAGAGGCAGCCCAGTCAGAAGTCATTCTAGAGGCTGAGGATGTCAAAGAAACAACTCCAGAAGAGGACTCCGAGAAAAGAGACTCAGAAACATCTGATGTGCAACCTGATGTGGCAGCACGAATGAAGGAGACTCTCATGAGACTGGAGAATGTAGTTGAGAAAAGCAGCCACAGAACCAGTGAGAAAAAACATGATTCAAAGAAACAGAAAAGGAGCCGCTCCAAGTCTCAGTCCAGGTCTAGGAAGCGGAAGAAAAAATCAAGGTCACGCTCTACTTCCAGACGTTTGACCTCTAAAAGAGCCCGTTCGAGGAGCAGAAACTATTCAGTTTCCAGAAAGAAGCATTCCAAATCCAGATCCCGGTCTGTGGAGAAGAGAGAGAGAAGAGTGTCTTCCCGGAGGTCCCGGCGCAGGCGTTCCAGGTCGTCTGATCGTTACAGATCTAAATCCAGATCACCAGAAAAGAGATTGTCCTCTGGGAGGTCCAGGCGGAGACGTTCCAGGTCATCTGACCACTATAGGTCTAAATCCAGGTCTGTGGAAAAGCGCCTGTCCTCCCGAAGGTCCAGACGCAGACGTTCCAGGTCCTCTGACCGCTACAGATCCAAATCCAGGTCCGTGGAAAAGCGCCTGTCCTCCCGAAGATCTGGGCGTAGACGTTCCAGGTCCTCTGACCGCTACAGATCCAAGTCCAGGTCCGCGGAGAAGCGATTGTCCTCTCGGAGATCAGGGCGCAGACGTTCCCGATCTTCTGACCGCTACAGATCCAAGTCCAGGTCCGTGGAGAAGCGACTGTCTTCTCGAAGGTCCAGGCGCGGGCGTTCCAGGTCTTCTGACCGCTACAGATCCAAGTCCAGGTCAGTGGAAAAGAGACTGTCCTCTCGCAGGTCTGGCCGCAGACGCTCCAGGTCTTCTGACCGCTACAGGTCTAAATCACGGTCAGTGGAGAAGAGGTTGTCATCCTGGAGATCCCGTGGCAGGCGGTCCAGGTCCTCCGACCGGTCAAAGTCTAGATCCAGGTCTTCAGAAAAGGGAGGTGGCAAAGAATACTCCTGGAGGTTCAGACATCGGTCTGGTTCCTCTGATCAGTCGAAATCCAGGTCGCGGTCTGTTGAGAAGAGAGGTCGGAAGGCATCTGTGCGGAGGTCGAAGCGTCAGCGCTCCAAGTCCTCAGACCGCTACAAGTCCAGATCCAGGTCAGTAGAAAAAAGAGACCGGAAGCAATCGTCGCGGAAGTCAAAACGTCAGCGCTCCAAGTCCTCGGACCGCTACAAGTCCAGATCCAAATCAGTGGAGAAAAAGAAAGAGTCCTCCAGGAAATCCAAGCGTCGCCGCTCAAAGTCATCTGAGCGTTATAAATCTAGGTCTAGGTCCACTGAAAAAAAGCGCAAGGAATCTTCCAAAAAATCCAAACGGAAACGTTCCAAGTCCTCTGACAGCGTTAAGTCAAGGTCCAAGTCTGTAGAAAAAAGAGATAAGTTATCGTCGGCAAAGTCCAGTAGCAAACATGCAGAGTCATCTGAACTTCAGGAGTCAACTAAAGATCTTGAAAAAGTAGATGTTCCTGAGCCTTCTGTTGGAAGTGAAGGCAGGTCTTCCAACGGTCCCACCTCAGTATCTTTGTCTGATCAAGGAATAAATGGCCCAGAACTGCCACCGTCATATGGGAGTGAATTTTCCAAAACCTCTGATAGTTTTGAGAAAAGCTCATCTGTTGAAAAAAATGCAGATCTGCAGTCTTCTGCCATGTCTGAATTGGATACCTCCAAAACCCCAGATGACCAGGAACTGAGGTCCATGTCTGTGGAAAAGACACAAGACTCAGAGCTTTCTATGACATCTGAAAATGGATCAGCTGAAAAAACAGAGGTTCTGGAATCTTCACCCCTACCTGAACTTCCATACTCCAAGTCAAGATCCTCTTCTGTTGAAAAAAGGGGAGATTCAGCAGCAGAATTCCATCCTTCCGCATCCCATGGAGATGTGTCCCGAACTGCTCCTCTCAAAGAAGTAGAAGGTCCAGAGCTTCCTCCCTCCCTTGTAAGTGACTACCAGGCTGTCTCCTCATCCTCTGGAAGAGTGGAAGTTCAGGGCTCTTCTCTGCTGTCCGAAGGCACGCTCTCCCACTTGCCTGATGGTCCTGAGTCGCAGCATATCCCTGGTGAACAAACAGAGCCCCCACAGTTCTTCCAAGTACCTGAACATGAACCTTCTCATCTGGCTGCCAGCCCTGGAGCAGTGGAGACTCAGAGGCCTTCCCTGGCACCCGAAGTGACCCACCCCACGATCCCTGATGGCTGTGAGTTGGGCCAGATCCAGGAGCCTTCTCTGGCTACTGACAGTGTGCACTTTCCATCTCCTGATGGGCGTGGACCAGGATCCATCTTTGCTGCACCAGTAGATCAGCGTCCCTTGTCTGTGGACAAGTCCTTCAAATCACCGGATGAAAATGAACAAAGATACTTGTCAGTTGAAAAAGTCAAGGCTCCAGATGTTTCCCTCACATCTGTATGTGGTCATGTTGAGATCTCTGATGACCTTGTTTCAGTGTCCTCCTTTGAAGTTCATGAGTCCAGATCATCTGCTGACAAAGGTTTAGATGGTCCAACACTTCCCCAAGTCCTTGAGGTTGACTGCTCCGGATCTTCGGAAGTGCATGAGTCGAGATACCTGTCTGCTGGAAAAATAGATGGCACAGGATCTTTGGTGATGTCCAGAAGTGGGATTGCTGTGTGCCATGATGGCCACAAAGCAAAGTACAATTCCTTTGAGAACACAGAAGGTGCAGAACTGTCAGTGGCATCTGAGCTCAGGTGTTCTGCGTACCCTGAAGGCTATAAATTGACATCTGCTACACTTGAAATAGGGGAGATCCAGAAGTCTCCTCTTCCATTGGAAAGTGGGTTCTCCGTGTCTGCTGATGGTTGTGAATCAGTGGGCACACCTGAAAAACTGCAGCCCCCAGGGACTGCTCTGACATCAGAAGGTGGGATTCTCCTGTTGCCCGACAGTCATGAACAGAGACCTGTCCCTGCTGAAAAAGCAGAGGTGCTGAATTCATCTGAAGTGGAAGTCCTTGCCTCCCCTGATGGCTTCAATTTGAGATCTGCCTACAATGAAATACAGGTGCAGGAGCCCGCGGTGATTCTGGAAAGCAGATGTTCCATTTCCTCTGATGGCCATGAGGTGCCACCCACCCCTTTTGAAAGAACTGAGGTAGAGGAGCCTTCTCAAGTGTCTGAAAATGAATATACGATAGGGCTTGATGGCCCAGAGCTGACATCAACCCCTGCTGAAAAAACAGAGCTGCGGGTGCTTTACCAGATGCCTGGGGAAAGATGTTCGGTGTCCGTCGAGAGCCAGGAGCTGCAGTCCCCCCCTGCAGAAAAGACCCCCGTGCAGGAGCCTGGCCTGGTGTCTGACAGTGAATACGCCGTGTCCTGGGTGCACCAGGAGCTGAGGTCCAGCTCTCCTGAGAGGGCAGAGGTGCAGGAGGTACCCGACAGTGGCTACGCTGAACATCACACGCTGCCATCTCCCCTGGCGGCGAAACCCGAGGAGCGTTCTGTGCTGCCTGAGAGTGAATATGGTGTGTCCCCTGAGGGCCACGAGGTGGTGGCCAGCCCTGCTGAAAGGGAGGCACAGGAGCCTTCTGTGGCTTCTGGAAGTGAATATTCCATCTTCCCTCAGGGCCAACAGGTACAGCCTGGCCTCGCTGACAGCACAGCAGGGCAGGAGCCCTCGCTGATCCCACACAGCCAATGCGCTGCATCTCCTGAGGGGCAGGACCTGCTCTCAGCTTACGCTGAGAAACCAGAGGTGCAGGAGTGCTCTTTGCTGTCTGAAAACGAGTACGACGTGTCCCCCGAAAGGCAAGATTTGAGATCCAGTCCTGCTGAGAAAGAAGAATTGGAAGAACCTTCTGAAGCATCTGAAAGTGAAAGTTCGATATCCACCGACAGCCGGGAGGTTCAGCCCACAGCTCTTGGAAAAACAGAGGTGCAGGAGTCGTCCTTGTCTGAGGGTGAGTGTCCCATGTCCCCTGAAGTTCAGGAGCTGCAGTCCAGCCCTGCTGGGAGAGTAGAGGCCAGGGAATCTTCTGTGACATCAGAAAATGAACATGCTCTGTCCCCCGAGGAGTATGAACTGAGAGTAACTCATGCTGAGAAAGCAGAGGGTGCAGATTCTGCCTTGACATCGGCACATGACCACCTGTTTTTTGAGAGCCAGGAGGTGAGATTCCCCCCTCTTCAGAAAGCAGGGGAGCAGGAGCTCTCTCCAACACCTGGAAATGAACATGGAGCATCCCCTGATGGGCAGGAGTTAAGATTCACCAGTACTGGAAAAGTAGACGGTCTTGAGCCTTTGGCACTGAACGAGAGAGCCTCCATGTCCCCTGATGACAGTGACTTGAAATCCATCCCTCCTGAACAAATGGATCATGTGATGCCTTCTTTAATGCCTGAAGGCGAGCGCTGTGTGTCTCCTGATGGCTACAGTGTGAGGTCAGGCCCTGGGGAAGAAACAGGAGATCTGGAGCTGTCTTCGAGGTCTGAACGTAGATATTCCACATCCTCCTATCAGGAGGGCCATGAGCTGAAATCTCCCATGGAGGAAGAAGGTCGAGAGTCCTCTTTGACTTCTGAACATAGACGGTCTGTGTCCCCTGAGGGCCATGACCAGAAATCTACCATAGATGAAGAAATGGATGATGTGGAGAGGCGTTCCACCTCCCCTGAAGAGCATGAGTCAAGATCTAGCGCTGGTGAAGAAGCAGAGTATCTAGAGCAGCCTTTGACAGCAGAACGTAGATGCTCTGTGTCTTCTGATGAGCATGAGTCAAGGTCAACGACTGGGGAAGAGGTCGAGGATGCAGAACCCTCCTTGGTAGCTGAACGAAGAGATTCCATATCCTCTGATGAGCACGAGTCGAGGTCCACTGCTGGGGAGGATGGAGAAGATGGGGAGGCCTCTGTGACAGCCGAACGTAGACACTCCACATCTTCTGATGATCGTGAGTCTACAGCTGGTGAAGAAGCAGAGGATTTGACAGCTGAACATAGACGTTCTGTGTCTCCTGATGGACGTGAGTCAAGGTCAACTGTTGGTGAAGAAGCAGAGGAGCAGGAGCTCTCTTTGACAGCTGAGCGTAGACACTCCACGTCTTCAGACGAACATGAGTCAAGATCTACTGCTGGTGAAGATGCGGAGGACGTGGAACCCTCCTCAGCGGCTGAACAAAGAGATTCCACATCATCAGATGAGCAAGAGTCAAGGTCTGATGCTGGTGAAGAAGCAGAGGATGTGGAGCCTTCTGTGACAGCTGAGCGCAGACGTTCTGCATCCCCTGATGGGGCTGAGTCGAGGTCTACTACTGGGGAGGAAGAAGGAGACGATGCAGAGCCCTCCTTGACAGCTGAACAAAGAGACTCCACATCATCGGAGGAGCACGAGTCAGAATCGTCCAGTGGGGAAGAGGAGGGTGAGGACGCGGAGCCCTCTTTGGCAGATGAAGATAAGCAGGATTCCATGCCTCTTGAGCAGTCTGAGGAACAGGACTCTTCCTTTGTCCCTGAAAGCAGACGTTCTGAGTCTTCGGAACGTGAAAAATCTGTTGATAAAGCGTCTGACAAAGAGTCCCCACAAAGGTCTCCCAGCAGACGCTCAAAGTCTCCTGCTCGCCAGAAGAGCCGATCCACTTCTGTTGAAAAAGCAGCAGACAAAGAGTCCACACGGAGGTACAGACGGAGACGCTCCAGGTCCACCGCTCGCCAACGGAGCCAATCCACCTCTGTGGAAAAAACAGCAGAGAAGGAATCCACCCGGAGGTCTCGGCGCAGACGCTCCCGGTCCACCGCTCGCCAGAGGAGCCAGTCCAAGTCCGTGGAGAAGACGGCAGACAAGGACTCTTCACGGAGGTCGAGAAGCAGGCGCTCCAGGTCCTCCCAGCGCAGGTCCAAGAGATACGACACAGACTCTCGCTCCAGGCGGAATCGCTCCAGGTCAGCGACACGGAGAAGGGCCTCGAGATCCAAATCCAACCGCCGCTCTCGGTCCAGCTCCTTGTCACGATCGAGGCACAGGAGAAGGAGCAGGTCCCGGTCAGCGTCCCGAAGGCGACGCTCCTTATCCAGGGACAGGCGTAAGAGGTCTCAGAGAAATCGATCCAGATCTGCTGAGAGGAGGAGGAGGAGATCGGATTCCAGAGATCGTAGAATATCGCTCCGATTACGGAGCAGGAGTCGGACACCTCTTCGCCAAAGGCGATCGAGATCCAGAGGGAGGAGACGGAGCTCCAGCAGGTCCCCAATCCGACTGCGCCGGTCGCGCTCTTCGGGGAGGAGGAGATACAGCAGGTCACCCGACCGCCGCAGGTCCAGGTCCTCCGAGTTCTCCAGCAGGTCACCAAAGCGTCTGACAGACCTGGGTGAGTGATGGTTTCACTTTCTGTAGTTCCATGGTCACTTGGGAGGGGGTTGGTTGGCCCAGTCTGGTGGTAACAAGGAATTGTACATGAGAAACTTTAGGATTTCTGCTTTTCCTGAGAACAAGTTGGGCCTGGAAGGTCATTTAGGTGCTAGTTGGAGAGTCCCAGCTCTGCTGTCACCCATTTCCAGGACTCTGTCTTGCCTCTTTGTTTGAAGTTAAGGGAAAGGGAGACTTGTTTCTGAAAATATTCCCAGGCTCAGTAGGTTGGAAAATGAAATAAAAATTCCTAATGAGGTGGGTCCTTTCTCCATGCCTGGAGGAAGAGAGACTGTGCTTTTCTTAGGTAGGGAATTATGGAAGGAGAAAGAAGGGTGGAACTTGAAGTAGAGCTCTTGTACAGTGGGTGAGGAGGCCTCCTGTGCTGGACTTGAGGTTCTGCACTTCCAGGTCCTGGCTTAGAGTTTCCATGGGAGCCTTCAGTACCTGAAGGTGGTAACTCAGTGATTTGCAAACTGGCAGGGGGCTTAATTTATTTCCACTCCCTGTTTCTGTGCTATGGCCATGAGACTTTTATCCCTTTAATAAAGCAAAATACTGTTTCATTAACAGTTTTGCATGGAATTGTATTTTCCACAAGGGCACACTTAACTCAGAGCTTCTGATTTACTGTTTGTTGGTTGTAAGTAGGTTTGGGGGGACTGGACTTCCCTGAGAGCTCTGAGTGCTCTTCAGAGAGAGAGAGCGAGTAAGGAGATTTTGGAATTGATGCAGTGTAGGAATGACTCAGTATTTCCAAAATTGGAACAGATAAGTGAAGTGAAAGAGTTGTCAGAAGTTTTGGGGTTGGGAGGATTTTGGGTGCTGTGACTGGGACTGCTGTGCTTTGTGTTCCATTTACAATTTGCCTGCTCTTGGGCAAACAAGTGCAGAGCAAATAAGTACAATTTTAGTGACTTTTAACAGGACATAAAGCACAGTGTGGGTAGAATGTTGTTTAGTTTGCCAGGAATGCTTCTTGGTTATTAAAACAAGACCCTGGAAAAGAACCCATTTTCTCTGTACCCAAATGCCTCCCTCCAGACAAGGCCCAGCTCCTGGAGATCGCCAAGGCCAACGCGGCCGCCATGTGTGCGAAGTCGGGCGTGCCCCTGCCCCCCAGCCTGATGCCACTGCTGTCCCAGAAGAAGGACGACAAAGCCAACCAAAAATCCTCGAGGGACACCCTGAAGGAGCTCACGGAGGTGAGGGAGAGCAGCAGCAGCAAACCTGAGCTTAACCAAGCTGGGCTTTGGTGACCTGTGGGCAGATTGGCACTGTGTGTGAGCTGGTTTGGGTTTGGGACTACAGTCAGTGAGGCTGGCAAAGCCCTGCCAGCCCCCAGAGCCCGCCCTGTGCCCGATGCCCACCTTGTCCCCCAGCCCAGAGCACTGAGTGCCACGGCCAGTCCTGCCTTGGGCACCTCCAGGGCTGGGCACTCCAACCCTCCCTGGGCAGCCCCTGCCAAGGCCTGACCACCCTTTTGAGCCCTCATTCTCTTCGGAGGTTTTTTAAAGTTATTGAAACTGATCTTTCAATTCCATGGAAATGCATGAAATCTAATTATTCTGGTTTTTTTGTTTCTGTTTTGGTTCCATTCTCATTCTGTAGAGATTGGTGTCTCTCCATGCACTCCTGTGAATGAAACCCAAAGCTTTCAATTCTAGTTTTTGCTTCTGGTGTTGTTGTGGAATTACAGGATAGTTTGGGTTGAAAGGGACCTTAAATCTCATTCCCTGCCACAGGCAGGGACACCTTCCACTACCCTAGGTTACTCCAAGCCCCATCCAACATGGCCTTGGACACTTCCCCCAGAAATTAGAGAAAATTTGGAGTAGAAAAGTGCCTTTATTTTTTTTAATTGCATCACTGGTGTGACAGTTCTGGAAATAACATCTGAGAGGAAGCAAGGGCTGAGAAATCACATCCCAATTGTCCCTGGGCTGGAGGAGCAGAGAGGCCCTCCAAGAGCTGAGGTGGTGCAGGTGCCCTGTGCTCTCCTCACGTGGTTGTTCACATACCCTGACCAGGATCCAGAGTAGTTTGTGCTAATCTGGAGGCCCCAGACCTGCTCCTCCTTTCCCCTTCCAGCTCTGGGAATCTCTTGGATGTTGTTTCTATTCTGTTGAGTCAAAACTGGCCTCAGAAGCCGACCAGGTGGTGGGACATCAGCAAAGACTTAACCAGCAAATTCTGGCTTCTCTAGGAAGTCTTTTCGTCTTTTGTCCTTTTTTTCTCTCTCTTTTTTGTTTTCCCCCATGGAGGCTTTTGCTGACTGGAGTGTGGGATCCCCACAGCCCCTCAGTGTTTATATCAGTGAATGGGGGTGTCCTGCATCGTGGGCTGACCCCACAATACTCCAGAGGGAATCAGTCAGCTCCTTCAGAGCTGTGGCTTCTGACAAGGTCCAGAGTTAGTGTCCAGGGAGTGCCTGCCAAAGCCAGGCTGCTGTTGGATAACCTGTGTGGAACAGCCAAAGCCCATCTGTTGGTCCATTGCTAAAAGCTTTTCTGCCTCCTGGTTTTGAAAAGAAACCCACTTTTTTTTGGGTGGAGATGTTCTGTGTGTGTTTGGGTGGAAAGTCCAGGTTTGCTCAGAGCTGACATTTCCCCCTTTTATTTTCTTTTTCAGAAATGCAAGAAGATTGCCCAGAGCACAGATGATGTGATAGTGAACAAACCCCACGTTTCTGATGAGGAGGAGGAAGAGCGTCCCTTCTACAACCACCCTTTTAAGCTCAGTGAACCCAAACCTATTTTCTTCAATTTAAGTGTGAGTACCACTTGAGTTTCCAATCCTTTAAACCACGGTTCTTTTGAAATAATGCAGGTTATTTTACAGAGATACAATGCAGGGCTTGATAATCTTGGTGAAATTTGTAGTGTTTCTCTGTCAGTTTAAAGAAATCCTTCCAGTTTCAGCCAGGTTAAATTGCTGATCTTGGTGAAATTGAGAGTGTTTGTTTAAATGTATCTGGGAATCAAATGCTTTGAGGCATTGATTAGAATTAGGGTAATTTTTGTTGGTTTGTTGATTTTTGAGGGGTTTGAGACTATATTTTTCTTCCAGTGTTGGTTTTGGAAGGGTTTTGTGCCCATGAAGGTATGCTCTGCTTTTGCAGGGTGCAAAGCACTAGGAAAGTATTAAATATGCTCAATGAAAATAGAAGTAACATTATTGTATTAGAAATAACATTTCTATTTTTGTTTTTGAATATCAATAAATGGCTTGTGGTGTGCACAAAATAAGCAGTAATACATATTTACATAAGGTGTAAGATAGAAAGAGGTTTTATATTTTATTGTTAGAAAGGGGTGCAGTGAAACTCAAGAAACCTTGGAGTTCTGCCAGGCTCCAGAGAGGAATGCTCTGGGGTGGTGATGGGCTGCTCTGCCTGTGGGCCCCATCTTTGACCCTTTTAGTGTTGTTCTTCCTCTGTTCCAGCCATTCCCATCAATATTCCTGAGAGTTTGCCTCTTGGAAGGGAACCTGGCAGAGATCTGTGCAGGTTCTTGCTGTATTATACACACTGTCTGAGGAGAACAGTGTAGACACGTAGGTGGAATGTGCAGAAAATTCCTGCTGCTGGAAAAAATAACCCACAGTGGGAAATGCAGATGTTGAGAACTGCTCAGTCTGGTCATGCAGAGCTTTTGATCACAGCCACTGTTTGGGCTGCCCAGGGTTTCTCCCTGGGAGCTTTCCCTACAAAATGCCCGTGGGGCACATGGGGATTGTTCTCTTCGTGCTGGGAGAGGGAGGGTTGGGGGATTTGGGGCTGCTGGGGTTGATTTCAAGGATTTTTCATCTTCTCTTACAGTGCAAGGTGTTGCTCAGTTCTGGGTTTTTAGGGCTGTGCCAAAATGATTTATTACAATTATTGTAACTTACTAGTATATAGTAAGAAGGATGAGTGTTCTGTGGAAACTGAATCCCAAGTGTTTGCAACAAATCACCCCGTGAGTCAGGTGTGTTTTCCAGTCTTAACTCTCTGCCATTTTCTTTCTTTCAGACTCCCAGCATAAAACCAGCACCACCACCCCAACCAAAAAATCAGGTCAGCCTGTCAAAAGAATTCCCTGTTTCCTCTGGGTCCCAGCACAGGAAGAAAGAGGCAGACAGTGTGTATGGAGAGTGGGTTCCTGTGGACAAGGGAGGCAAAGACGAAGGCAAGGATGATGTTTTCCCCAAGCCAGCCATTGAGGTAAGGAAGGCAAGGAAAGCCTATCATGTAAAAAAGCCAAAACCCTTACCTGGGCAGTCTGAGCCCAAATTGCAGTCTGGGGGGGAAAAAAAAGCACTTAAAAAGGTAGTGCCTAAGAGCTGAGAGAGCTGGGGATCTGAGCTCTGCAGACAGGGATGCCCCAGGGGCAGGGATGGGACCAGCCTGTCCCACCCCAGGGGCTTTGGGGACTCCCTGGTCTCGGGAGAGTTGAAACTTTTGCTGGAAGATAAAAAAAATGTTCCTTGTTCAGTTTCTTGCAGAGGTTAATTAATACCTTGAGACTTTGACAACAATGTATGTAACGCTAATTAAATTGTCCCACCAATCTTAGAGCAGTAACATCACGTTGGAATGTAATTCGTTACGAATTGTAAGTAGTTTCTACAACTGCCATTTCCTCTGGATGTATTGATTGATCTTTCAGCTTTCCAGTCAGGTTTTCTCACATGGCTGTTTTGCACGTGGCCTTCCAAAGGACAATCTAATTGTGTGGGTAATAAAGTAAAAGCAAAGCAAATGTTTTTCCCCTTGAAGTTTCTGTCGAAGAACATTTTGTTGGGGGGGGGGTGTAATTATGTAAATGAAATATTTAAGACAGATGTTCATTTCTTTAAGTTGCTGTTACCTCACTGCACCTGAGGCCTTGTTGTCACACGTTCCAAAGCCAAAACCAAAACCCTTCCATCAATTTCTGACAAAACCATCTTGTCACTTGGTGTCTTCTGTTTCGCAAGAACTTTCTGATATTGTACAAGAGAAGCACAGAAGGAATTTTTTTCTGGGTCTTTTATAGCCCCAAAAGCACAGAGTACAGATTCCCCAGCATTTTCATGGCATAGCTCAGAATTTGATGGTTGGGCACCCAGTTCCCTGTTCCCTCAGTGCAGGTGGGAGCTCAGCTGGGGCTCTCGGGCACCACTAGTGAGACACACAGCCAGCTGTTTGTGCAGAAGTTCATTCCCAGTTTCACTGGAGTAAATATGTGAAACAGAACTTTCCTTTCTGTCCTGTGTATGTTTATAAATGCCTGTAACTGTTGTCTGCTTTTATATTTTGTAAATAAATACTTCTATTTGCATTTACCTTAACTTGGTTTGTGTTAAGGGTGATTTCAGGGGGCGTTAGCTCAGTGTCCCATCCGTTGGGTTTGGCAAGGTTTAAGTGGGAGATAGTAGCAGAATTCCTGTGTGTTCCTTCAGAGAGTCTGACAGGTAACAGAGTTGCTTCTCTGCTTCGTTCTTGAACTGTTTAGCAGGACTCTGAGATGGAAATGGATGCCTTTGAGCAGCGTGAGGCAGATGAGCTTGGATCCTTCAAAAGTTTCACCTATAATTTCCCTCTGTTCATTGTTGCTAATTCTGAAATATTGTGACAGTTCTGATACCAGTCTGGGCTGACATTAAAAACCACACAATTGGTTTCATTGGTCTGTTTTTATTCACATATTAGTTACTGCCTTGGTCTGAAATGACCCTGCTAATGTATCACAGCTTGTTTTAATAACATTTTATACTCTGAACATAGTTGGTGGTGGTAGTAAGAGGTGGAGGGAAAGGTCTGCAGTACTGTGAAGGCTCAGCATGTCTGTGGAAGGCAGAGAAACCTGGGAGGAAGGAGCTGTGTTGGAAAGTTGAGTGTTGGATTTCAGGGTTGGAGCATCCCAGGTGGCTTGGGCAGAGGTGCTGAAGTGATGTGAAAATACAGTCAATGCAGTCAGTGACCCTGCAGAGCAGGTAAAGCACCTGCTGCTGTCCCCTGCCAGCCACATCCTTGGTGCTGCAGTAGCTGTGGGCAGCTGTGCCAGGCAGAGCTCTGGCAGAGAAGGGATGCTGCACTCCAGCCCTTGGCCTGGACTCCCTGATCACAACTGGCCACGCTTCCAGCAGAGATTCCTCTCTTTGCTCGAGATGCCAAGCTGCCATGGAGTGTGGTGGCAGAACACAGAGCCCTCGTGGTCTCCACAGTGGTGCCTGGCCCTGTGGGATGTGTTTGGGAGTTAAATAACCAGGGAGTGTGCTGAGAGCCCAGTCCTATAAAGCACTGACAGACGTTTGGCATGGCAGTGGTGCCAGGGGGCTTTCATGGGCTGCTTCCATGCCTTGGTGTATTGCTGGGCTGAGTAGAACTGTATTTGGGTGAGTAGAACTCTTACTTATCTCCTGGACCACTTTCATAAACAGAAAATTAAAGGATTATTTGAAGTAGGGGAGGGAAATTCATTAACTCAGCCAGGGTGTGTTTTAAACAGGCACTTTTACCTACATGTGAGGGGATTTTAGGTAAGATTGTAATTCTTCTCGTGCCTTGTTCATGCTCTGTGTGACAATAAATGAGCACTGAAGTCAGTCCACAGACACCTGGGGTTGGGGGATTTAACTGTGTTGGGCAATGCCAGATAATCCAGCAGTGATCATCACAGCAGAAACACCTTTTGTCCTGAACTCTAACAAAACACCTCACATCTTCAAGTCAGAGTTAACAGAGCACAAAAACAATGCCTGTGTTTGCTGCAGTTGTAGAAACTTGTGTCTGTCTCTGAGTGCTTTTCAGTATTTACTAAATTCTTGACCTGGTTCCTGGGACAGGGGGTCGTGCATTAACTTGTTTTGTTCAGCTGAGTCAATCCTAATGAGTCTGAGTTTTTTCCTCCTGGCCCTTTGGTACAAAGTGTGAGAGGCTGTGAGGTAGTGACTAAAGAAAAAGTTTTTATGAAGCCAATGAAAATGAAGTTAAACTGACCCATCACCTTGAGGTGTGTGTGCCAGCTGTGCTCTGATGGTTGGCTTCCTTCTGTCCCTCAAACAGTGCCAGCCCTGCTAGTCTGTCACAGCTCCAGGGAAATTCCATGGGTCCATAAAATCCCATCCTCTGAGGAATAAGGCACAGGGATTTTAGCAAGGAGCTGTACCCAGCCACAGTTTGTTAGATTTGTGTCCCACAGAGTGGAGGTTTGCAATGAGCTCCTGTATATATTCCATGTTCTCATCCGAGGATTCTGCAGGATAGTTTTGAATTTATTTTTCTTCAAATTATATTGTAATTCAGCATCACAAATGTAAATAATTCCTTCCAAAACAGTGAATTCTACAAGTTCCCAGCCTGGTTGTACAGAATCCCAGGATCCCTGAGGCTGGAAAAGCCCTGCCAGCCCAGGGAGCCCACCCTGGGCCCAATGCTCACCTTGTCACTGAGTGCCATGGCCAGTCCTGCCTTGGGCACCTCCAGGGCTGGGCACTCCAACCCTCCCTGGGCAGCCCCTGCCAAGGCCTGACCACCCTTTGCAGGCACAAATTCCTCCCCATGTCCCCCCTGGCCCTGCCCTGGCCCAGCCTGAGCCCGTTCCCTCTTGTTCTGTCTCTCATTTAATTCTGTTGGTGAAAAAGATCCCATGGAACAGTAAAATGCTTTTCTGCAGATTTTTTTGTGACCAGAATAGTTCTTAGAAAATAACTCTTTGGATATTTTATGTGTACATGTGATATTAAATTAAGGGGGTGTTAACTTTCCACATTTGTCTTTGTTTAGGAAAGCCCATCTTGTGTGGATTTGAGTAGTCCCAGGATTTTTATCACGTTGCCTGTTCCTTTAGCAAACCCAACTATTCACTGTGTAAAACCACTTTGCAGTAGTGGCAGCACCTCCTCCCCAGCAGCTTTCCCCAGATCCAGGGGACATTGTTGTGGTGTGGTGGGTCCTTACCAGTGCTCTCTTTCTCCGCAGTGTGTGGACATAACCACGGCCATGAACGACCGAGCGGTGGCTCAGAAAAGGCTGAACGAGAACTCCTTTGACCTGGAGGCCATGTGCATGCTGAACCGTGCCCAGGAGCAGGTATGGCACGGGCTCCTGGCCAGCAACCTGCCCAAGAGCAGGGGCTGCCTCTCAGCCCTCCTGTTTGGAAACCCACCTGATGGGCCCAGAAGGTCCTGCCTTGGTTTGCACTTCCTCACTCTGGGTTCTAAGGATAAAGAACTCGGGAACCCAAGCTCTCCCTGGCAGTGATTTTTGGGGATAAGGGAACCATAAACTTGCCAGACTTGGAGCTCAGGCTTCAGGGTGAGCGCTCAGATGCTCAGCTTTTGGGAGCCCCTGCTCACAGCCGAGTGTTAATGAGCACATTAACATAATAAGGAGTCGGTGTGGAGAGGACTGAGAACGAGCAAAGCATTGTGAAGGAAGGGGTGCAGGTGCTGATTTGGGTCTGACATGTGCCTTTGGTGTTGCAGATCGACGCATGGGCCCAGTCCAACTCCATCCCCGGCCAGTTCACGGGCAGCACTGGGGCGCAGATCCTGTCCTCGGACGAGCTCACCAACAGCGGCCCCCAGGCGTGGATCAGAAAGGTAGAAGTCCCACAGACAGCCCTGTGCCAGCAGCACGTTCTGAGCAGCAGTGCAGTGTTGGAAGGGGCAGGACATGTGCCTGGCACCCTGTGGCCCTGCATGTGCCACATGCAGCAGCGTGGGTAGGGCTGGCTGTGGTCAGTCCACACCCCCTCGCTGGCACTGAGGTGTGTGACTGTGCCCCTGGTGATCCACACCCTGGCACTGCTGTGCCTGCAGTGGGACAGCCAGCACTGCCTCACTGGGATGGGGACAGCTCAGGCAAGGTTTGACCCTGATGTTTGTTGTTGAAGTCAGCGAGTTTTGGCATCAACTCGAGCGAACCGAGTCCCAAAATGCTGTTGTGTTTGCCTTGGTTCTCTCTCGTGGCTCCTTTGCCTCTGTCTGGATCACCAGGGTTTTCTGGGAGCCCAAGACTGGAGGATTAAACCAGGAGTTGCAGTAGAGTTAATAAGTTCTACAATGCTGCTGTTATCTGTGTGTACAGTGAAATATCTCTCCTGCTGCAGGCTCCTCTCAGGCTGTCGGTGTGTCCCACACAGTGTGCTCTGTCTGTCACTGCAGCCCCAGCTGTGCCAGCCAGGGCTGAGCTGCTGCTCTGGCCACACATGGAACTGAGGCATTCAAGCAGTGCCCAGCTCTCAGCAAAAGGAGTAAGAATGAGTTGTGCTGGGCAGTCTTGCAGGTGCTGCAGTTGAGTCTGTGCTGTATCAGGTTGTGTTCTGACACCCTCCAGACTGGGAGGTTGCACTGGAGGCTGAAGTGGAATTTTCCATAAAAGTTGGTGTAAACTGAGCACAAAAGCCTGGAATTATAACATCCTAAAAATAGAAGCATTTTTGCCAAGATTCACTAACTTGTTTTTCCACTTCATATAGCCAAACAGTCCAGGCAGCCAGGGAACACAGATTACAGTCCCTTGCCAGATGGGGAATCTTTGGGGGTCTTGTCAGTGTCAAAGCAGAATGTACATGAGAAGGTCTGATTTTAGCAATTGTGAACTTCTGAGGTGGTAACAAAATGTTGCCTTTGACGAAGACAATCATTGCCCCTGGCATGGGAACTTGGAACTATAAACACTTAGCAGGGATGTGCTGGTGAGGAAGGAGCTTTTCTACTGGGAGGCTTGGGAAAGAGATCAGCAGGTGTGTGAGGGCTGGTTCTCCCTCTACAGCTCCTGGGCTGGGCTCCTGAAGCCATGGGAAGGGACCAGCTCTGCTCAGCTCTTTCCCAAACCTCCTCCTTGCTCCAGCCTCTGGAGGGTTTCTGTGACCCACCCTTGACAGGAATGAAGGGGAGAGGGCAGGTGTGTTCTCCTGGGCTTCCAACTCACTCTGGGATCTGCTTGAAAAGAACAACTGAACAAGCCAAGTAAACAAACCAAAACAACAACCAAAACCCGAACCAACAACCAACCAAAACCCCAAACACAAACCAGACCAAACACTTTACAGGGAGAAGTGGGAGCAGAGTGTGGTTTGTGCCTGTGGACATGACTGCCATGAGCAGCAGGAGTGTGTTGGAACATGGTGTTGGATCTGGAACTGGGGGGGAGCAGCAACAGCTCTCCAACCCTCCCAGCACTGTGGTTTGCAGGGCAGGATCCTGCCAGGCAGCCCCCCAGGACTGGGCACCAGGGGGGCTGCCCTGGGGGAAGGAGACACAGACACCACTGCTGTCCTGCCCTGGCATTCCTCAGCTGCACTGCTGCTCCTCCCAGGGCCACAGCCAGGGCTGACAGTGCACAGAGGGCTCAGGGCCTGCCAGGGGGGTTTAGGAATGGTGGGGCCTGTGAAAGCCTTCCTGTGGAGTCCCATCCGTGGTGGAGGAGGATTCCACAGGAAGGGCTTCTGAATCCCTGTTGTCTTTCTCAGGGGTGGGAATGCAAACCACCCATGAAGCAAAATACAGGTTGTGTGTTATTTGGGCACTTGAAATTGTGTAACAACTCATAATTATTCAGTGTAGCACTGAGGAGTAAGGCTTGTGCTCCCTCTTTGTCACAGGAAAACACATTTTGACGTTAAAAACCCCATAAATATCTTCAGTAGGGTCTAGAGTTGGACTCTGATCCTGGAGGGTTGCTTCCAACTCAAGATATTCTGTGTTTGTCTGCTAGTAGGGCTGTGGAGTTGTGTCAGTGAATTAATGCACGTTTCTGACTGAAGCTGGAGCCTGAAGGCACTTCCTTGGGAGTTTGGCATGTCCAGTGGCCAGGAGAGGAGCTGTGGCCATTCAGCAAAGATGGAGTTAAATTGGGTCTGATTTAGTAAAGAGTTAGACCATGCTCAGACATTGGGTGTGACAGAGATCAGCACAAATCCAGGGAGATGGAATGGGGGAGCTTTGTCAGGAAGGTGGGAAGATTCAGATCCTTGGGGAATTTGTTTGCTGAGCTCTGACTTCACTTTGCATTTCATGGATTTAACTCTTCTCTGTCCTGTGCAAAGGACTCTGAAGAGGTAAATATGTGCTCAAACCAAAGTGCCTGGAACTCCAGTTTGGATCTCAGTGGTTGAGGAGTTGCAGTGATTGATGTGGTGCATCAGAGTGGGGGATCCCAGTGGGAAAGAGGTTTATCTTCTAATTCATTTACTAATTCCTGGTGTTCATGTGCAGGGTCCTGAGCAGGATCCACGAAGGAGGAAAATATTGTTAGATTTCTAGTACCATAAAACATTTCTGAACAATATCACCTTTCCCTTTGGAAAAGTGTTCTGTTGCAGTTGCTCACCATTGGTGTAATCAGTTCACAAATATGACTTATTTTTCTGAAGGTTTCTATTTTTTTATTCCCTTTTTGTTTCCAAACACACTGAGCTGCTGAAGAAGTGTCAGAAAAAGTTGTGGAATGCTTTTTGTTTTTCCAAGCAAGTTCTGTTGAGGTCTGTTCTCTCCCCCTTTCCCAGACTCACTCTTGGTTCTGGATTTATCAGCTTAATTGTGGAGCCTGATCTTGCTCCCCAGAGCCAGGTCTGTGCACTGGTTTGTGACCCTTGGGAGCTGCTGGGCCACCCACTTGTGCTCATCCATGGGGTGCAGCAAGTTCTGGAAAGATCCAAGCCTTCCTTCCATTCTTCCCAGTCACAGCAGAGTAAAACTCCTCTCGGATGGAGGTAAAGCTGAGTCCTGTGGTTGGCACTTGCAGGACTGCTGAGCTTCCACCCAGGGCACTCTGGAAAACCCTGTGGGACACAAAGAGCTTTCCCTGGGAAGGAAGGGCACCAGGCAGAGCAAGTCACAACCATGTGTGGATCAAATCCTGGATGCTGGGGAGAAATTCCTGGCTGTGACGGTGGTGGAGGTTGGGCAGAGAAGCTGTGGCTGCCCCTGGATCCCTGGGAGTGTCCCAGGCCAGGTTGGATGGAGCTTGGAGCACCCTGGGCGGGTAGAAGGTGTCCCTGCCCGTGGCAGGGGTGGCACTGGATGGGCTTTGAGGTCCCTTCCAACCCAAACCAGTGTGGGGTTCCATGATTTTGTGAGTTGGAATGGACTGGCTCCCTCCTCAGCCCTCGGCTGGTTTTCCCAGCTGTTCCGGCGTGTTGTGCAGCACAAACCCTGCAGGAGCCTGGGAACACAGCACTGGATTTGCTGGGATTCTTCAGCAAGGCATTCAGCTCCTGTCTGTGGGAAGGGATGTGGCTGGTGCTGAAAGGGCTGCAGCACCTTCCAGTTCAGGACCAGCCCCCAGTTCCCTCCTCAGGATCCCAGCAAGTTTCCAGATCTTGATCCAGAGCTCCAGGAGCGTTTGGACGGCGCTCTCAGGGATGGGGGGATTGTTGGGATGTCCTGGGCAGGCCCAGGGGTTGGACTGGATGATCCTGGTGGGTCTCTCCCAGCTCAGGATATTCCATGATTTAATGGAAAATTCAGCTCCTCGGCACAGGCGTTTCCAAAGAGCTGCTTGTTCTTGGAACCTGAAGCAAGTTCTTGGAGTTCAAGTGCCCTTGGATCCCTGTGCTGTAGCTGAACTGCCACCTCGTGCCTCCAGGGCTTTGGGTTCTGCTTCCTAAATTGTTGCTCCAGAGAACGAGCCTGAAGAACGAGGAATAACATGAATGAAAACTGCTCCAAACGCTCGGCAGGAATCAGGTTTTACCTTCTCTCTAAAGAAAGTGCTGACTCAAGAACATGACCCTTTGGTGTCTCCATGTGCTGGCGGAATGGAAGTGGGATTTCATGGAATTTAGAGCTCAAAACAGGATAAAGGTATCAAATTGTCCTGCAAACTCCCTCAAATTGAGATTAGTGAGTGAAAGAGAAGTGATTTTGTAAATAGTCAGTTAATTCTGGCGGCAGTAACCAAATGCTCAGAAACCAGGGGGGTTGTTGTATCCCAGCCCCTTTAATTTGGAATCTGCAAAGGTCCAGAGCTCAGGAGTTTGGGGAGACTCAGCCTTTGATGGTTTTTAAACTGAAAAGAAATGTGGGGTTTGCTTCCCTGCCTTTGTGACCCTTTCCATTACTTTTTGTTTCCAGTGAGTTCCAAACCCAGCACTAGTTTTGCCCCCACTTATTAAATTGCAGGCTGAGGGAAGTGTTCTGGCATTAAAGTATTTAAAAGTAGGATGTACAGGTGCCATTAGAGGTGTATTAGCAAGTTTCCACTTCCTAATATTATTATCACTTTAGTATTTAAAAAAACCCAACAAAGCAGAATGGAGAGGGAAGTTTCCCTTGGTGCAAACCTTTTCTTCCTCAGTGACCTGAATTCAAGTGGGCTTCTCTTGGCTTCTTTCCCACTGGAATCAGAATTCCTTCCTTTAGCCTTTTGGTGGGATGCACAGGTACTTGTGTATTCTGGAATGACACTACTAATAATTATTAATGGTGATGAATTTCTGTCTCACTGTTGCCTTGGTTCTGTGGGACACATTGAGTCAGCAGAGTGTACAAAATTCCTGCTGCAGTTCCCAGCCAGGATCCTGAATTCCTCCAGGAAAGAGGTATTGGGAATAAACTGCCCTTTGGAATTCAGAACTTTTATTCCCAGTTTCTGGAGCTTATTCAGGCTCTTTACCCTCTGGAGGAGCTCAGGGCTTGGGTTTTTTCTGTTGGAACAGGATACTTTGGTTGTGTTCTCTCCTTCCCCACCCCTGGCTCAGGACATTTTGCAGGTGTGTTGGGAAAGCTGTGTGACATTCCAGTGACCTCAGCAGGAGGTTGCTCCATGTCCTTTGTGAACTGAACACACAGGGTGCTGCTGGAACAGGGGCTGATTGCCCAAATTCTGTCAAACCCACGCTGGGGTTTGTGTCTTGGTGTCCTCCTGTGAGGCATTCCTGGAAAAGAGAGGGCAGGAGGGAACTGGAGGAAGGAACAGGCTCTGGAGGGCTGTGCCTGTTGTGTCAGAGGGACTGTTGTCGTGCACCAGCCAGAGCTCTGCTCCTCCAGCATCCCCTGTGGATCTGGTGCTTCCTGCTCGTGGGCAAGGATTGGGAGAACTCCTGCCACGAGCTGCAGCAAGTCTCCTGGGTTTTATCCTTGCCCCAGCCTGCACAATGGGGGCTGCACACACACATTGCTGCGATGGAAATCCCTGGAAAACAGACTGCAAAAGAAACACTGTGGGTTTGTTACCTGCAAATGGGAACCAGGGACCTGAGAGTGCTGGGAAGGCAGGGATCCTTCAGTCCTGGGAAAGCAGGGATCTGTGAGTGTTGGTAAGGCAGGGATCTGAGAGTCCTGGGAAACCAGGGATCTGTTAGTGTTGGTAAGGCAGGGATCTGTGAGTCCTGGGAAACCAGGGATCTGTGAGTGTGGAAATGAGGCTGCGCCGGTGCCGGGAGAGCAGGAGCCATCGATGCCGCGGCCTCGGCAAGGTGGGCAGGCACAGCCCGGGGTCGGCGAGGCTGCTGGCCACATCCTGCTGTGCTAGGAGCCCTGGCCGTGCCCTCTGTGCCAGGAGCCCTGGCCGTGTCCTGCCGTGCCCTCTGTGCCAGGAGCCCTGGCCGTGTCCTGCCGTGCCCTCTGTGCCAGGAGCGCCGTCCTGCGATGCCCGCGCGCCGGGCCGGGTGTGACTGTGTGTCTGAGGCAGCAAGTCTTGGCCGGGATGGAAATGCTGGACTTGCCTGCTGGGGTCAGCGGGGGGGCACGAGAGAGATGATGGTTCACAGAATACCCTGTGAACTTTCACCCCTCTGTATGGAAACTTGTTTCAGGGTCAAATCCTTGTAGCCGCCTCCTTGCCACGGTCAGTGCCAGCCCTACTATTCACAACACTGCGGCCAGCGAGGCCTAGGTACGTAACTTTTAAGGAGTTTTTACAGTTCTTTACATCAAAGCAGATGTTTAAACTTTCTGTTAAGCTTTCACCATTTAACAACTTGTATTAATGCTCATTTGAAAGAATGTGACGACTGCTGCTGCTAAACTGGGGGGCCAAGCGCCTTTTTCCATTAAAACCCGGAGGGAAAAGCAAAAGCTCTTTGTTCCATGTGGATTTGCAGAGTAGAACTTGAATGTGCCATTGCTGTGTAATGAATACAATTTGGAGAGGGTTATTTTTTCGATTTAAATACACCTAAAGAGCCCTGAATGTCCTGCCTGAATGTGCTTGTGTTGTGTGGGCGAGGAGGAGCTCCTGGCACGGCTGTGCCGGGCACACGGAACACTTCCCGAGCTGAGGAGATCTCTGGGAGCAAAGAGAGTCTTTGGAAACGGCTGGTTGTGGCTTGCTGAAGCTCTTGTGTCTGGAGCGGGTCTCCTGCCACCTTGGGATCACCTCAGAGTTCTCCTAAGTTGTTCCTTTGGCCAAACATCGATTTGTGTCTCGTGTGTCCGCGTGAATTCCGGGTTCCACACTCTGGTTTGGGCTAAAAAAGCCACAAAGCTCAAGTGGAATTTTATTTTTTTTTTATTATTTTTAAAAATTCAGTCTGTGAAAGGTTGTTAGAAACGTTTTTTGGAAGTTCCCGCTTGTCATTTCAAAGCCTGGTGCTAACTTTAGGCCTTGTTTTACTTCTCTTTTTCTGGATAGGATCAGTTCTTAAGAGCAGCCCCTGTAACTGGAGGAATGGGAGCTCAGCTGATGAGGAAAATGGGCTGGAGAGAAGGAGAAGGGCTTGGGAAAAACAAGGAAGGCAGCGTGGAGCCCATCATGGTCGATTTTAAGACAGACCGAAAAGGTAAGTCCTGCCTTAAAAATGTCTTGGGCTCCTAAACCTCTTTTGGCTGGAGCTACACAAAATCCCCTGGCTGGAGGGAGTGTTCCCTGGGGGGCTTCACTGGAAAAGTGAACAGGTTCTGGGATTTTGCTCCTGCTTTGCCAAGGCCTGAGTTCTGCTTTAGGCTTTGTCCTTGTGCCTGTGAAGTCTGACCTTCCCTGACCTTCACCTTCCCCGTTCCAAAGTGCTTCTCAGTGGTTCCTGACTGAGGGATGTGCTCCTGTAGGATGCTGGGAGAAGGCACAGGCAGGGAGATGGGTTGTGGAAAAGCTGTAGTGGCTGCTCTGGAGAAGGTGGCTGAAGCAGGAGCAGGGCAGGAGGATGGGAGATGGATCAGTTTTAATCTGGGCTGAGGACAGAAGTGAGAGCCCGAAGAGACTGTGACACTCAGGGATCTGGGCCTTCCATGTGGATGGTGGTTCCTTTTTGCCCCTCTCATCCCTGCTGTTCCAGCTCTACGCTGGAGGCACCTCTGCTCAGCCTCAGGGACAGCTCCAGAGGCAGCTTCAGCCATCTCTCCTCTTCCTGTGGAAACCACACCTGCTTCCCATGGTCTGTGGCCACAGGTGGAAAACGCATTTGATGCAGCAGAACCATCCTGTTGACTCCAGGCAGGGGTGCTGCTCCTTCAGTTGGGCCAGGGGGGTTTGGATGTTGGATGTGGATGAAAACTTCCCACCTGAAACACCCACCCAAGTTCTGACAGTTTTAAATCCAGGATGCACAGTCAGGATTTCTGGTGGAATTGTTCTGTGGAACAAAAGAACAACTTAACAGTGACTGCAGGACAACAAATCCCCACTGTGCTTGTCCTAAATATGCCTCTTCCAAAAGTGGAAGCCTTCGGTATATGAAATAGGTCCCAACTGATACCACAGCATGGAAATACTCAGAATTATTCCAGGACTGGGGTGGACAGGGTTTGGAGCAACCTGGGCTAGTGGAAGGTGTCCCTGCCTGTGGCAGGGGGTAGCACTGGGTGGGTTTTGGGATCCCTCCCACCCCAACCATTCTGGGGTTCTGGGATTTCAGGGCTTATTTTTGCTTTTGTCACTGCTCAGACCTGAGCTTGGAAGTAAACAAAGCAGGTTGGACTCGATGGTCTTGGAGGTCTTTCCCAACCCCAGTGATTTTGGCATTCTGTGAATGACCAAACTTGCCCTGTTTTTCTTCTGTACAATCTTGGTGTGTCAAGGAATTAACCCCAAAAGGTGGCTGATGACAGTGACTGCCAAGGATTCCTCCTCCTGGCCTGTGACAACCAGCTGAAAACAGGGATCACCTTGGTGACAGCTGGGCTTTGCTTTGGATTCCCTGGCTTTTAAATATTTAAGATCATTATGTGCAGGCTTGTCTGATGGCTCCCCCAGAAGCTCTGCCTGGCTGCACAGTTGTCTCCTGTTGAGGCAGCAGCTTTCTGTGCTGTGGAGAGGCAGCTGGACAGGGATTATCCATTTAGGACAACAGTTCTTCAGACATTGCTGTTCTCAGATGATTAAATGGTTAAAAAGCCCATTTCTTTTAATTTCTCTGTGGAGTTTTAAAGAAAAGTCAGGAGTTTTTGAAAGTGAGTCTGTCTGTTAATAAATAACCCACCCAGGTTTGTTTTGTAACAGTTTTTAAAGACATTTTGGAACTTATTCCTCAAATAAAATGCAATTCCTAGTGGCAGGAACGTACCAAGGAGTGACTCAGGAGGCTGCAGCTTGTTGGAAGTTCCTCATTGAGGTCCCAGAGACAACACAGGGAGTTGAGTGTCAGTGACTTGGAGTGACAGGGAGAGTTTTGGTGTGGAAAATGACAGTTCTCTGCTTGGTTTGGATGTAAAATTCTGTGAGGGGGAAACCCCCCAGCCTTTCCTTCAGGGATTGTTGTCTCTGAGGGGTTTGTGCCCCTTGGAAGGTCCCTGCTTAGGAGCTGCAGCAATAGTGTCTGGTAAGGAGGGAAGGGCTTTCTTGTAGAGCCAAACAAACCAAATTGCCACCCAAAAAATGCTGAAGGACCAGGAAGGCACTGGAAGCAATTGCAGTATCTCCCTGCCTTCATTCACCAAAGCCATAACAGGAAAACCTGAGGTAAGAAACAAAGGAACGCTGAAGGGATCAAGTCTGAGAATGGCAGAACCCACGTGGAGAAACTTGAGTTCCCCTCACAGGTGCTCACTGGCATTTCAGCCACCTTTGGCAATTCCTCACTTTATTTCTTACTTTGGAAGATTTTCCCCAGCCTGATGTGGAGCTTTGCTGTGCTTTCTCAGGGCCTGCCCCCGAGCCATGTGGGGCTGTGCCCGGCCCTGCTGCCCCTTTATTTGCACTGGGTCCCAGTCTTGGAGCAGATTTGCACAGCAGTGACTGTGGGGAGCACGTGTAACCCCTGCACAGTGTCCCTGGTGGCCGCGGGGACACGTGGGGACATCCCCCAGGCCGTGGTGCTGCTCCCCGTGCCCCGTGTGTCTGGGGTGAACCGAAGGCCGTGGGTGCCCCGTGGGTGGCACCGAGCAGAGTGCGAGGCTGTTCTGCAGTTCCTGCCCCGGCCGTGGAGTCCCCAAGAACACAGCCATGCCCTGTGGCCCAGCAGGGTCAGCCCAGCCCGGGCAGGACTGCTCAGTTTTCTCCTGCCTGGCTCGTTCAGAGCCCTCCTGGAGCCCTTGGGAAGAAGGTGATCTGTAGAACAGAGTGAAAAATGCAGGGTGAAAGGAAGGCTTGAGACTTTTGTGTGGAGTCTCCAAGTGTTCCCACTGATCCCTGTTGCTGCTCTGCTGATGAGAACACGGGAATCAGGTGGGGATCAGGAATGTAAACTTGACTGTGGTTCTTTTCAGGGCTTGTTGCTGTGGGAGAGAAGGCCCAGAAGAGATCTGGCCATTACGTGGTGATGAAGGATCTTTCAGGTGAGGTTTTTTTCCAGAATCCTGTGGTTCCCAGAGGTTGCTTTGCTCTTGAAACCTGGAATGTGTTTGTGTGCAGGGAAGCACCCGGTGTCTGCGCTGATGGAGATCTGCAACAAGAGGAGGTGGACACCCCCCGAGTTCGTGTTGGTGGACGACAGTGGGCCCGATCACCGCAAGCATTTCATCTTCAAGGTGGGCTCAGCTGCTCCTGGCACAGGGCAGGGACTGCCCTGGGTTATGTTGGCACAGAACACCTCAGGGCTGCCTGGGTGGCTTCATCCTGGGGCTGCAGCCCCTGCCTGGGACAGGCTGGGAGAGCTGGGGGGGTTCACCTGGAGAAGGGAAGGCTCCAGGGAGACCTGAGAGCCCCTTCCAGTGCCTAAAGGGGCTCCAGGAGAGCTGGAGAGGGACTTGGGACAGGGGATGGAGGGACAGGACGCAAGGAATGGCTTCAAACTGCCAGAGGGCAGGGCTAGATGGGATATTGGGAAGGATTTTTTCCCTGGGAGGGTGGGCAGGCCCTGGCACAGGGTGGGCAGAGAAGCTGTGGCTGCCCCTGGATCCCTGGAAGTGTCCAAGGCCAGGTTGGATGGGGCTTGGAGCACCCTGGGGTGGTGGAAGGTGTCCCTGCCCAAGGCAGGGGTGGCACTGGGTGGGCTTTGAGCTCCCTCCCAACCCAAACCACTGTGGGATCCCATGAAATGGTTGTGCTGAGAGCCATGGCTTTGCCGTGCCCCTAATGAGCAGTTCCCCAGAGGGTGCCTGAAGGAGCCATGGCAACCCTTCCAACAGCCTCTTCTCCACCCCCAGGTGAGAGTCAACGGCAACGAGTACAGGCCCACCTTTGCCAGCCTTAACAAGAAGCACGCGAAAGCCACGGCGGCCACGGCGGCGCTGCAGGCGATGGGACTCGTACCAAAGGAAAGCATGGTCAATACCACCATGTTCAGGAGTGCCTCTCACCGCTGAGCTGGGCCAAGGCACGCCGGGGCCGAGCGCTTCGCTCTGCACAACAAGTGGTATCTGCCCCTCTCACGTTGTAAATACATCGGCAATTCCCACCGTGTAAAAACTGTACAGACACCCACAGGTTTTTTTTCTTTTGTACCATCCAAATGTATTTAAATCATACTTAGTTTTTGGTATGTTTATATTGTTTACATTAGTGATGTAATTATTTCTTAAACGACTAAATCGGAGGACAGACTCTGGAGGCATCAGTAATCCAAACCCTCGGCTAAAGCTCCCGCAGCTCCTCTCCCTCCGGAATGCTGACACCTGGAGGTCCCTGGGAGAGCAGGGGATTGTCCCCCTGGGGTCCCCCAGTGCCCCCTGTGCTCTGGGACAGCCGGGGGGAGGCTCCAGGGGGGTGCAGGGGGACTCCTGCCCATCCCTGGGACAGAGGGGCTGTTCCCAACCAGTGAACTCACTGCCTGATGCTCATTGTACGGATTTGTGGTTCATGTGAATTTTAAACTCTTTAACAGATCTACAACTGGACTGGGGGGAGGGAGGGGTAGAATGACGCTTCAATTGTTGTACCCAACTTGGTCAATAAAGCAGCACAAGTTCATAATCTTCACCCCTGGTCAGTAACCAGTAATTCCAGTGGATGCCAAGCCAGGAAACGGGAATTTCAATATGCCAAAATGCCTTTTGGAAGAAACACAGTGTAAAAGGTGGCCTTGTGATGATTCTCAACAGTCACTGGGGTGGCAGGAGCAGGGCTGGTTATTTTTATTGCTTTGGTCTATTACAAAGTACCTCCTTGGGCTTAACATTTCCATAAGGATCCTTTGCCCTCAAGGAGAGCCCAATCAGAGGTTGGGCTCTTGGGCAGCGTAGAGGGTGTCAAAAGCTTTTTCCTTCCCTTTATTTTATCTTTTATTTAAGAAGTATCAGTCCTTGACCTGCAGGCACTGGGAACTGGACAGGGCCTTGCACACTTCCTGCCAGACCTGGGTCGGGAGCAGGCTGCCAGGATTGCTGCACTGGGGTAGTTCAGGTGCTTATTCCAGAGATCTTTTGAGCTGTTCTACGTCTGAGCTGGGTCTGGGGCAGAAACTAACACAGTGAGGCTGCTCAGGCTTCACGTGAGGAATTCCTGGTGCCTGGAGCCGTGTGTGTCCTGTCAGTGTCATGGAACAAGGAGTCTCCTTGCCCTGAGGGGACAAGGGTCAGTGTCTGGTGTGCAGCAGAGAAAGGGGGTTGGTTTGGAGACACAAAATCCCCTCCGCGTCTGTCCGAGCGCTCTGGCAATGCTTCAGTTGATCTTCATTTTCATGGACGTTGTTGTCTTGAATTAAACTTTTTTCCCTTTGGCTTCTCGCCTTTGATCTCTCACTGAGTGTTTGGAGCTTCTCCTCATCATGGCTGAACTGCTTGGGAGGTGTGTGAGATCCAGAGGAAACTGGGAAGATGCGCTCTGGGAGTGCTGGGTGTGTCTCAGCCCTTGGGTGCAGGATCCACCCTGGGCTTTGATGGAGCTGAGGCCTCGGAGCTGCTGAGGATTCTGTTCCATCCATGGCTGCTCTGGGTTCACGGGTGGACACACTGGAGCTTGGGAATGTGCAATCTGCTGTAAGTGTTCTGTTCCTTTCCTGGTGTCCCTGCTCTCTGTGTAAGGGGAAGACCCAAGTTCTATCCCAGCAGCAGAGAAATCCAGTCCCACTGATGGGCTGGGGGTGAAAACAGAATCATGGAATGTCCTGAGTGGGAAGGGACCTGCAGGGACCACCCAGTGCCACCCCAGCCCTGCCCAGGACACCCCAACAATCCCCCTGTCCCTGTCCTGGTGTCCAAAGGCTCCTGGAGCTCTGGCAGCCTTGGGGCCGTGCCCACTGCCCTGGGCAGCCTGGGCAGTGCCCACCACCCTCTGGGGGAAGAGCCTTTGGCTGAGATGCCCCCTGATGGAGATGACCCAGTGCTGGAGGGCACAGATCATGGGGGGACAGGCTGGGTTATGGTTGCTGTTCCCACAGCAAAGCCCTGGAGCAGTCTGGGACTGCAAAGGATGAGTGGAATGGAAGTGCCACTGCCACAGCAGCCCAGGCTCCTGGTGCTCTCCATGCTGCTGGATCCCCCCTCCTCATGTCTGGCACTAATCAGAGGGGGGAAATTCACTGATTTGCTGCTGGATTTGTTACAGAGAAGTGTAGGAATTAAATTCGGATTGTGCTGCCTTGAACTCCCCCAGAAAGTGACACTCAGTGTTTAGTGCTCCGGTGTGTCCTGAGGGAGGGGCTGGAGTGGGTCTGGGGCAGTGACCCCCGAGGATGACACCTCACAGCAGCTCCTGCAGAGCCACAGCCAAACAGAATTCCAGCGTAGCTGTATCCCCATTTCCTGGTGGCTATAAATGGTAACAGGAGACAGGAGAGGAAGCTTTTCCTGCCTCGCTGCAGTGGCTGCTCCGTGCCCAGGGCTGTTTGCAGGGCTTTGCTCAGGGTGATCCCAGCCCCGAGGGGCACCAGGAGGGAAAGCTGAGTTTTGCTGAGCACAGGGTTCATTTTCAGGGAGAAACCAAATAAGAAGTGAGGCTGGAGAGCACGAACATGGGCGAGATCCTATATCCCTGTCCTCAGCTTTAGCATTCCCTGCTGCAGGAATCTGCTCACCCAGCAGCTGTGGAAAAGTGGAACATCCCAAAAGTGCCAACTGACCCCTCCACCTGCAGTGGAACAGTCACTGCACCAGGGCAGGCCCTGCTCCTGCTGGGAAAGCACAGAAGCTGCTGCTGCTCCTTCCCTTGTCTTTGATCCCAGACTCCCAGGATCCCTGAGGGTGGCAAAGCCCTGGCAGCCCCCAGAGCCCACCCTGTGCCCGATGCCCACCTTGTCCCCCAGCCCAGAGCACTGAGTGCCACGGCCAGTCCTGCCTTGGGCACCTCCAGGGCTGGGCACTCCAACCCTCCCTGGGCAGCCCCTGCCAAGGCCTGACCACCCTTTGCAGGCACAAATTCCTCCAGAGCAGGTGCTGCAGCCACTTAAATCCTCCACCTTGTTCTGATCCAGGGGTAGTTTGTACAAAGGACTCCCTTTAACCCAGGCTGGGGGTGGGACTGGGAGTTCTGCTGAGCAGCTCTGGGTAATGTTCACCTTTTAACTGGATCCAGTTGTAGCCACAACCTCCAGGTCCCTCTGACTTCCATGTGTCTCCCTGGAACTCAGAGCCAACTCCAAACCAAGAGATGCCACACACCAAGGTATTGAGCCTCTGGCTGGGTGCTGTGAGCAGGCTGGGAAGGGGTTTTGCCAGGAATTCCACCCATCCACAAAAATGGGTTGGAAGAGACCTTAAAGCTCACGTGGTTCCAAGCCCCTGCCATGGCGAGGGGTTTCAGTTCCAAATGGGTTACGAGTTCCTGCCTGGAGCAGGAGCAGAAATTCCATACTCAGAACAGTCTGTGCCTGGGTCCGGAGAGCACAGACCTGCTCAGTGCAAACCAGAGCAATAAAATGAATAATTTTATTTAAAAAAGACTTCCTAAAATACAAAAGGAGAAGCCCAAAGCCTCTCCTTTCTGTTCAAAGGCCCTTGGAAGTGTTTGTGTGCAACAGTCGGTGTCCAGGCTGTGCGAGTCCCTCGTGTCCCTCCCAACCTGCTGAGGAGCTGCCCACACAGCCCTGAGCAAAGCTCAGCACCTGCACACCTGGGAATGTCCTGCTCCAGGGAATGGGCCCAGCATTCCTAGGCCTTCCAGGTATAGGCATAGTCCTTCATCTCCAGGAGCCGGAGGGCAGATTTCCCCAGGGTCGGACACTGCCTCAGCTGATCCACAGTCTTGGGGTGCAGCCCACACGCAGAGAGGTCTTGGTGTGATCCCACAGCCTCCTGTGGGAGCACACAGCACGGAGACACACGTGGAAGAGGTGTCTCTCTACTTCCAAACATGCAATTGGATACCCCCGGGGGAACCCTCTGTTTTCCAATTATCCCATTTCTGAGGGAATGACAGGCCCCAGGGGCTGCCAGGTGGTGATCACAGGTAACTGTGTGAAGGGGAAGGTTTGTGTTCCTGGGTGTCCCATGGACTGTGAGCCACCCCCATTTCCCAGGGAAGGTATTTGTGTCCCAGGGACTGTAAGCCACCCCCATTCCCCAGGGAAGGTGTCCCAGGGACTGTGACCCAGCCCTGTTCCCCAGGGATGGTGTTTGTGTCCCATGGAGTGTGATCCAGCCCCATTCTCCAGAGAGGGTGTCCCATGGACTGTGAGCCACCCCCATTTCCCAGGGAAGGTATTTGTGTCCCAGGGACTGTAAGCCACCCCCATTCCCCAGGGAAGGTGTCCCATGGAGTATGACCCAGCCCCATTCCCCAGGGAAGGTGTCCCATGGAGTGTGACCCACCGGGAAGGTGTCCCATGGAGTGTGCCCCAGCCCTGTTCCCCAGGGAGGGTGCCGTGTCCGTACCTGCTCCGCAGCAGGATGGGTGTTGAACACAGCACTGGGCTCGTGGGTGCTCAGCACAGCACGGAAGGCCCCACGCTGGGCCGGGCCCAGCACCCGTGCCAGGGCAGGCACAGTGTGGGGCAGGATGGGACCCAGCACCTCCAGGCTGAACACGTCCTCCAGGCCCCCCGGAACACGGGCACGGGCGCTGGCACTGCGAGCCTGGGAGCAGGAACAGGGATCAGGACATGCCACATCCAGACCTAACTTCCACCTACTTGGACACCCCAGTGCCACAGTCCCACTGCAAATAAAAATACTTTGCAATATTGTCAACTCCCTGCTCAATATGTGAGGATCGTGGTGGTTTTACTGTCTTGGGAACAACTCCTAAGATGCATCCCCCGGAGGGCAGGAATGCTGTAGGGATGGGGAGGTGAAGTGCAGAAGAACAGGATGAACTTCTCTGGTGGAACAAGTAGTTTATCCCATTCTTACCGGGCAGAATTTCCTGGCTGGGAGGGTGGGCAGGCCCTGGCACAGGTTGGGCAGAGAAGCTGTGGCTGCCCCTGGATCCCTGGAAGTGTCCCAGGCCAGGCTGGACAGGGCTTGGAGCACCCTGGGCTGGTGGAAAGTGTCCCTGCCCGTGACAGGAGGTGGAATGGGATGACCCTTAAGGTCCCTGCCAGCCCAAACCATTCCTTACAGGAACAGCTGGTGGGCTGTGGCTCAGAGGCCCCTCAGAGGTGCAAAGGGCTGGGGCAGCCCCATGAGATCTCACCATTTCCCACCTGGGCAGCTCTGCTCAGCCTCCTGCCTGTCGGGAGGTGAAGAAAGGGAACACTGGGACGTCAGTCCAGCACAAGGCTGTGTGTGGGGACAGGGGATTTAGGACAGGCTGCACTGCAGACAAAACGCTGACCCGGCCTTAAGCCACAGAAATTCCCCTGCGGTGCCTGAGGAAAAGGACACCAAGTCAGGGGCTGATCCCCTGGGAGAGGAAACAACCCCCTGCCCTTGCCCAGAGCCAGCTGTGCCCCTCACCTTGAGCGTGTGCATGGTGCCACCCCGGAAGGCCACGGGGGACAGCAGCGTGGGGGGCAGCCCTGCCTGCGGCCCCGCCACGGCCACCAGGCTGCGGCAGTTGATCAGCAGGTTCAGCAGGGGCAGAGTGTCCCCGCCCCTCACCAGCGCCAGCGACTCGGGCCTGTGGTCCACCTGCACCTCCTGCTTCTCCCGGCGCCTGCGGGGGGGCAGTCAAAGGAAAACCACGGAGCAGCAGAAAATCCTTGCGTGCAAAGGGAGAGCTGGAGCAGCAAAGCCCCCCCCACTGCCTCTGGCCAAGCAAGTCCTTTAAGCAAACGAAAGAACCCAAAAGCCAAACCCCACCAAGGTTTGCACCCCATCAGTTTGCACTGATCCAGATTTGTTCTTGGGATATTAAGCGGCATCTTATTCCAGGCTTCAGATTCCTGGAAATACTTGTAAAGAAACTCAAAATGACATGTATAGTCTCTTAATGTGCAGGAATGTGAGTATTTGTCTTAGGAAAGCAGTTCTCCAAAGCTTTTATAGAACTGAAATCTGTACCACAGCCCTGTAACAGCTGCAGGGTTTCCCAGTGTCACACATCTGGGAGTGCAAAGGAAGGATACAGTTGGATAGAAACAGCATCTGGTTTCTTCACCTCGTCTTGGACTCCCATCTCCTCAAGCCAAGAGAAACTTTCATCCTCGTCGTCACTCGGAGCTGGTTCACTGCAAAGCACAGATCAGTGTTAGCAGGGCAGCACCTCTGGGCAAAGTTCTCCAGACAGGCTGTGCAGGAGCCCCTGAATTCCAGCACTGCACAGGACTGTAACTCACTCTGCATCCTCCACACCACTGCTCTCCCTGAGGCCATCAGCCACTTCTGTTTCCAAATTCTCCTCCGAGATTTTCCTTTTCCTCGTTCTGCTTCCTTCTACCAAAGGTAAGGAGAACTCTATGCCTGGGGCAGAGGAGAGAGCAGTGAACGGTTCTGTCACACATCTCCTGCCTCCCACCAGTGGTGCCCATCCCAGCTGGGCTGGCTGCACTTGCCTTCACTCCTCAAGGCCTCCCTGAAGCCCCTGGTGGTGGGGGCGATGGCAGCCGTGGGGACGTCGCTGCCCGCCAGCCCCGCAGCACGGAACAGCACCGTGAACTGGGAGCAGCACACGTAGAAATAGGGGCAGAGCTGGGCCTTGAGCAGGTTGTACAGTGAGGTGAAGCTGACAGACCTGAGGGAGAGCACAAACAACTGTCACAGATGGGAATTCTTTGCTACCGGCATACTGGAGACGGACTGTGGACAGGAGATGGAGGGACAGGACAAGGTGAATGGCTTCTCACTGCCAGTTAGATGGATACTGGGAAGGAATCCTTCCTTGGGAGGGTGGGCAGGCCCTGGCACAGGTTGGGCAGAGAAGCTGTGGCTGCTCCATCCCTGGAAGGATCCAAGGCTTGGAGCAACCTGGGCTAGTGGGAGGTATCCCTGCCCATGGCAGGGGGTGGAACAAGAGGATCCTTAAAATCCCTCCCAACCCAAACCATCCTGTGATTCTGTGATTAATTAAAATCCCACTGTCTTAATCTTACCAAATACATCAATATTTTGGTTCCACTCACCAGTCATTCTTGAGCACTTGCTGCAAGGCCTCATCCTGTGCCCAAGGACAAGCCTTTCCAGCTATTTTCCTGTCTGCCCCAATCCGAGGGAACAGCGGCAGCCAGGGCAGTGAAGGGTGGAGCCAGTAAACAAGGCTCTGCTGAAAGGCACAACGCAGCTCTCTGGACAGTCGGGGGTCCTGGGAATCCAAAAGGGTTTGAGGAGGACAGGAAAGCTGCCAGAAACACAGCTGGAGCTCCATCTGCCCTCCCAGCTCTCACCTGCACGCTCGGGGGCAAGGTGGTTTCTGTAGCTCTACAGTGCTGAGCGAATCCTTGAGCTTCCTCTTGTGCTTTTAGATGTTCTGTCCAGGTGAAAGGTTGGGAAGACATGAACAGAATCCGTGTTTTAATACTCCAGTCTGCAGGGAATTCCTGACTTGGCGAGGAGGAAACTTTGGGTACAGCAACAGGTAAATGAAGGTCCTGTCCAAATAGAAACAGCATCAGTTCAGTCACAGAAAGTTAAACCTCTTCACAGGCTGAACCAAAGGCTCACTTCAGACTCAGCTGATTATTTTATTAGCATCACACTCTAGTAGAAATACCTCATTCTATTGCTTATAAAACCACCCAGGAAGTTTTTCACTCATACAGGTCTTTCCCACAATCAAAAACAGGAACAGATCAAAGGATAAATAATTCAAAAAATAAAACCAGCTAAAATCTTTCCAGCACTATGTGCTGTTTCATACCTTGGTCAGGGCGAGGACGTCAGCCCCTCCAGTGGGCTCTGCTCTCACAGAGGGCTTATCTTCACAGCCAGGCTCTAAAAACTGGGTAAAACAGCAGCGTAAGGCCCAGTGCAAAGGAAGCATGGGGCTGATTGTTTTAAAAAATGCAGTTACAGTGAAATTATATTACTGATCCCAAGCACAGCCAGGCTGCAAACACCCCCCCTGGGGTGAGCACATGATCCCCACACAGTGCTGAACAGCAGCTCAGGAGAGTCTGAAGCACCTGCTTGTATGAGGTCGGGGCTGGATTTAATGGGGTTGAGGGGCGATGGGGCTGAGGGTGATGGGAGCTGGAGGCTGACAGGGCTGAGGGCCAATGGGGCTGAGGGCCAATGGGGTTGAGGATGGGAGCTGAAGGGCAATGGGGCTGAGGGTGATGGGGCTGAGGGTGGTGGGGCTGAGGGCGATGGGGGCTGAGGGTGATGGGGGCTGAGGGTGATGGAGCTGAGGGTGGTGGAGCTGAGGGTGATGGAGCTGAGGTTGAAGGCTGA
>WBMV01006307.1:65066-95164 GCA_013396655.1 Campylorhamphus procurvoides | reverse complement strand
GCCGCCGCCGCCGCCCGGTGCTGACCGAGCGCTCTCCCGGTTCGCTCTCCCGCAGCCGCCGGCCCAGCCCAGCGCAGCGCAGCCCCGCGGGGCCCCGATGATGCCGAGGGCGCGGGCGGCGGAGCAGCAGCAGCAGCAGCAGCGGCAGCAGCAGCAGCAGCAGAGCCCGGACGTGCGGCGGCCGCCGCCGCCCCAGTGACGGCCCCGCCATGTCGGTGATGGTGGCGAGGAAGAAGGTGGTTCGGAAATGGGAGAAGCTGCCGGGCAGGAACACCTTCTGCTGCGACGGCCGCATCATGATGGCCCGGCAGAAGGGCATCTTCTACCTGACGCTCTTCCTCATCCTCGGCACCTGCGCTCTCTTCTTCGCATTCGAGTGAGTTCCCCACGGGCGACCCCCGGGATTTGGGGACGGGGCTGAGGACCGGCCTGGGAGGGGAGCCTGGCAAAGAGGAGCTTGGCACAGTGCGGCTCTCCCTGTCCAGATCTGCCTTCTCACCCTCTGCCTGGAGGTTTTGGGCTGACACGGGCCCTGCTTCCCCACGGGTCACACTTCCCAGTGTTTGGACCTTGCAGGGTGACACTGGCCCTCTGTCCCCACGGATCACCCTTACTTCTGTCTGGGGCTTGGCAGTCCCTCATCCCAAGTGATCCTGGCCCTGGAATGGCTGGGGTGCAAGGGCATTGCTGCTGCAGCTGCGGGGCCCAGCTGGTGTCCCTGCCCGTGGTGGGATGTGCAGCCCCCGTGTCAGCCCCACCAGAGAGGTGACCCTGCTGGAGGACTAATTAGGAGTGAGGTTGGTGGCTCTGGGGCTCCTGCCACTCTGACCTGCCCCTAGTGCTGCACTACAGCAGAGCCCACGCAGCCAGAGCCCGCTGGTATTTGGGGAGGATCCAGCCACCCCGTAGATCAGCTGGGCAGCCTAAAGATCTGCAGCCAAAACCTTGAATCCTGCTGAAGGAGAGGGACCTGCCCCCTCTGGTCAGCTCTCTTTGGGAGCTGGGCTGGCCTTAGGCTAATGCTACAATCAAAAAACAAACAAAAAGAGAAAAGCTTATGTTTGCCTCAGCTGATACTGTGGGAGGGGCAGGACACCCCTGTTGCCTGGTTTGAGAATGAAATTGGATCAGCCAAACAACTGCAAAACTTCCCTTCCTCAGTCTCCATGGGCATGTTTGTGTTTTGGGGCAGGAGAAGGGCCAAAACAGGATTGGGTAACATAAAAGCTCATTAAGTCAGGAAAAGTGAGTGGAAGGAGCTGCTTGATGGCTAAGCCCTGACTATCCCTGCAGATCCATAAAGCCCTTAGCCCAGTTCCCTGGCCTCTTTTGCATCTTCTCCAGCCCAGGGAACTGGTCTCCACATCCCCTGGCCCAGCATGGCTCTCCCTAGCTCCCTGCCCAAATTATCCCTGGCTCAGTCTGAATTCTGAGGGACCAAGTGACACCACTCTTAGTTTGTTGTTTGTGTTTTTTTCCATCTGAAAAATGGGGCTGAGCCTTCCTGCTTTGCAGGACGAATGGGTAAGTGTTGCTGCTCCAGAAACACTGATTTGAGGGATAATTGCTTTGGCTCCCTGTGGATCCTGTCCGTAGCAGGAGAGTGAACCACATCGCGCTCTGCTGTGGTTGCCCTCCCCAGCTGCAGCCCTAGGCCATGGTTAGTCAGGAATGTGACTAGAAATTCCTTGAGAAGCCCCTTTCCATTCTCTGGGAAGCAGAGGCCTATGGAGGGGTTGCTTGCACTGAGACATCCAGACTGTGTCTAGAGCCAGCAGCTGGGCTCTGTGGGGAGAATGCTGCTGAATTTCACCTCTGAATTTTAATTAAATCATCTGAGGGAGACAAGGAGAAGTTTGGGAAAACCTCAAATACCCATTTGTTTCTCTCTGTGCAGAACACCTCAGTGTTTTCTGTTTGGTAGAGAGTGGGTTGTTTTGAACTTGTTTGGGAATTTTTGTATCTGTGAGAGAGATGAAATGTTACCTTTCCATCTGCAAAGACTTCCCCAAGGTATCTTTTTCACTGACCAGGCTGAGATGAGTAGCTTGGCTCCCTGCCTGCCCTGTGCACCTTCCACGCGCGTTATGGAGCTTTTGAATGAGGGTCTCAACCTAGGTCTTTGACCGTGTCGTGTATTTGTCTCGGTTTTTGGCAGATTCTTTAGTGTTTGCGTGGAGATTCCTGGTTTCCCCCTTAAAGTTTACGCTACAGAGGAGCGATCCGGGTGTTATGGTTTGGATGTAGAGTGTGGCAGCCGGTGGTGGTGGGCAGAGGAGCCTTTTCCCTCCCTGCCCCCTCACTGCAGGGCTGCTCGTGCCGTGGTGCCTGTTCCATTCAGCTGAATCACTTGCGCAGTCACACCTTGTCTAAGCACGGCTCTGGGGTGCCTGGAGCCAGGATCTGTCTGGCTGCTCGCCCTGTGCTGGGCCGGGCTTGGTCCCAGCGCTCTGAGGCTGTGCTGGCTCTGGTTACAGCCAGGGATGGTGGAGACTGGCACCTATGCTGGGGGGAAAAGCCACCGCCGTTCCTCCCTGGCTGGGTCCTCCCCAGTCCTGGAATGATGGCCGTGCTCTTTGGGCTGCTGCTGGTGGTGGTGTTTTTCCTCCAAGTACCTCCAGTGCCACCGGCTGCTCCGTGGTGTCTGCAGGCAAGCAGGCTGAGCCACCTCAGCCCTGAGGGTGGGAGTGTCTGTGTTTTGATCTTCCAATCTGCAGTGCTGTGGTCTGGGATCGGGTAAGTCTCCATTCGGGAGCAAACAGGACCCAGAGGCTGGCAGAGCTCAGTGCTGTACCTGAGATCTGGCTCCTCCCTCCTGGATAAGGCAGAGGGACAGAGCTGTGCTGGCTCTGACTCCTGGGAAGGGCTCTGCAGTGACCAGAGTCCTCTGTCCAAGGGCAACTCTCACACCACCACTTTGTCAGGGAGCAGCTCCTGCAGCTCGGGGCTGGGCCCTGAAGGGTCTGAGACTTGTATTTAACTAGGTCTGCTCTGTAATGTGTCCTATAAAATTCTGTTCCACATACTCTTGGCATTACTTCAGACTCCTAATGGTACATCAGCCCTGTGGCTGGGCACTTAGCTGGTAACTCTGCCCGTGGTGTTCCAGCATGAGGAGAAGCCCAGGTAAAGCACTTGTGAAATCCCTCTGGGATCGAGAATGATGGGATTCAGCATACTCTCTCAGGCTGGGAGTTCCCTTTCCAGTTTGCCAGCCTATCTCATGGCCTCCTGAAGTGAGTTCCCTGCTCAGCTGAGGAAACAGGATTTCTTTTGTCTCCAGGTTTTCAGCACAGAACTTGCTATCTATAAATGTCGGAGGCTTTTCCAATGCTCAGGCATATTTGTCACTTCGTTTTTCCTATTTTCTTAGCTTTGTAGAGGTGAAAATGCCTTTGTCTTCTGATGAGTTGAAAACACCTACACTGCCCCTCATGTGACTTCATTTTTCAATTTTGATTTCCAAACTCCAGAGACCCAAGGCTGACAGAGGGGTCTCTGAGCTGCTGTTACCTCTGATTAGATCTGTGGCAAGCATGGTCAAAACTTACATGAGTTGATCGGTGCCTTTTTGATCATTGTAATTTCTTTCGATAAAGATGAACTTTTGGTGTCCAGAGTTCAGCTTGTTTCACTCCTGTTTGTATGTGCAGTGGCCACTCCTGGGGTTTGAATTGACCTTTTTCTCATATATGGGTTCCTTCTCAGGAGATGATTTCACCCTTCCTGAAGCCTGCATGTCCTCTGTGGCACCCCCATTCCTGTGTGGATCTTGGGGAAATCTACCTTTGTGGAGACTTGATTTTTAGCTGGGAAAAGTGCAATAACATTGGCATAATGCGTCTATGTCCTGCCTCGGTCAGTCCAGAAGCACCTGGTGTGTGCTGGCAGTTGATGTGGGTCTGTAGTGAGGGTTTCTGTGTCACTGCTCGCAGATGGGGAGAGGTTCAATGGAGAGCTCCAGCTCTGCCTGGTGCTGCTGGGGAGGACCTGGACACAGCGCTGTGTGTACCTGGGCTTTGGAGCATCTGCTTCTGCACTTGCCACAAGCACAGCAGCTCCTGGACACCATCCCAGAGCTGGGAGGCACAGATGATTGAAGTGCCTTGGTGAGGGTCAGACATTTGGGAAAGATACAGCTCTGCTTGCACTCAGGGTGTGGTTGTGCCACAGTTCAGGTGATTTGCAGTTGAGATGTGAGTGATACTGTGAAGCTTGTGCTGAGCCCAGTTGAGGCCTGTGCAGAAGGTGGCTGTCTCTGCAGTCCTTGTCACCGTGGTACGGTGGCTTTCCCTTTCCTTCAGAGCTTTGCTCAATGTGCTAGTTACAACACACCTTCTCAAGTGGGCAAAAATAACTGGCCAAGCACCCGTAACTAGTAGCACCTCCCAGCTGCTTCTCCCCCTACCCGCTCATTCCAACGATCTCTTTGTTAAGCCTTCCTGCCCCCAGCCCACCCCCCTTGATGATGAATTGTGATAGTGCTGTTATTGTCTGCTTGTTGGTGACAAAATGCTCCAGAGCTCAGATATGGTGCTGGGAGTGGGGTAGCAGCATCCTCACATGCCAACAGAGCGTCTCTGTTGGCTCTGAGCTCTCCCAAACAAAAGATCTTTAAAATATCTGTTACTGAGCAGTGAAATCATGCAGAAGATGAGGCGTAGACTGAAGATAGCCCAATGCTAGTGAGTACCTGAATACTAAGTCAAGACCTTGTGTGGTTGCTGACCCTTCTGTGGACATGTTCCCTGACAGTCACCTCCTGAAGAGGGAGGCCCCGGCAGCACTGTGGAGTATGGGAGGCACATGGTGGGCTTGTGTTGGGTTCCACATTAGGCCTTGGGATGCATTTTCAATGTGGTGGGAGCTCCTCTGGCTCTCCTACTTGTGCCCTCACCTGTGAGGGGCCACAGAAGCCAGCCCAGTTAAGGGAAGTTAAGCCAAGCCTGTGCAGAAGCAGAAGGGCTGTGGCCCAGCTTTAACACAGTTCATGGATCCATATTTAAACTCACAATATGTTCATGTTGTCACAGCAGTTCTGAAAGCTGTCATGTCAGCTGGACAAGGGTCAGGCTGTAGCCCTTTGGGACAGACAGTGTCCAGATTTTCAAGAAATAATCACAGAATCACTGAATCATTTAGGTTTGAAAAGACCTTCAGGATGATAAAGTCCAACCTTTGACTGATCCCCACTTTGTCAAACAGCCCAGAGCACTGAGTGGCACGTTCAGTCATTCCATGAGCACCTCCAGGGATGGGGACTCTACCACCTCTCTGGGTAGCCCCTTCCAAAGCCTGACAACCCGTTCAGTGAAGAAATTCCTCCTGATGTCCAACCTGAAACTCCCATGGCACAGCTTGAGGCTGTGTCCTCTTGTCCTGTCACTTGATACCTGGGAGAAGAGGCCAACCCACGCCTAAACCCATATTACATATTTCTAAACCTATATTTCTACCCCAAATGGGCTTCAGGATTTCTGTTTACTCATTGACTGACTTGCAGGTCTCCCTGGACTTTGTCCTTGCAAAGGAAATGCAGAGTTATCTTGGGCTGCCTGAAGATGATAAGCTCAGCCCTCTGACTCTTTGGCTGTGGGGAGGGCTCGGCACAGGGACATTGTTTTGGGGAACTGCAGAGTGTACCATGTCCAAAATTAAGGATGTTGGTTTAGGGGACAGGCCCTGTGCGTTGCTGTGGGTGCTTGTGTTGCAGCTGTGGCCAAAGTGTGCTGTAGCTCCAGTGTACAGATCTTCTGTCCCTGTCACATGCTGGGGACAGTCACTGGAGTCAGGCAGTGGCCCGCTGAGCATTCCTTTGGTGGGCCTGCAGAGCTCAGTGCTGCCAGCTGAAGATGGAAGCTGCATGGTGTTTGGGGAAGCTGTGGTGGGAATGCTGTCCAGAATTAAATAGTCGGTGCTGTGGAGCTTTTGGAAATGGCCTTGCTTGGGATGACAGCCCCTCCTGGGGACCATAATCCCTGTCCTCAGTAGCTTGATGCTCTCTTGGAGCGTAACTGTGAAACAGAAGGAATCTGGGTTGGAAAAGAAAGGGTGAGACGTGGGTCTAGGAAGGCCAAGTGCCTGAAAGCCTGAGTGCTCAACTGCATCACGAAACACTTGGAGAAGTGATGTGTGAGAGCAGAAGTGAGACATGGGTGGTGGGATTTGGGTGTGGTTTCCCGTAAACCATAGGAAAGCTCCTCATCATCAGTGGGGTTTTCTGAAGGAATCGGGGTAAAAATATGTTTTCTTTCAGCCCAGTATGTCTCTAAACCATGACTTCTCAGGCCTTTGCTGTGATGGCCATGGGAACGTGGCTGCAGGTGTCTGGGAGCAGCACGGCTGCCATGAGAGGAGTCCCATGCTCTTTTTGCACTTCCTCCATTGGCAGGATCAGAACCATAAACTTCTTGTTGGGCCTGGCTGTATTTATTGAGCAAACAAACCTTCTGCCGTGTTCCCTCTTGAGCTTGGGAGGTCTTGGAGCAGGAGCCATTCTGCTTTATTTGGAATTTTCCAGTCCCTTGCCTCAGAAAAGCCAAAGGCAGGCATATACCTTGTTGCATGGGAATGTTGCACTTCCACAGCAACCCATTCCTGGGAGGCACAGGATGCAGTTAATCCCAGTAATTTCTGTGATACTTGAAGCTGCTGCCCTTTCGGGTCTAGCCAGAGATTCCCACCATCCCCATGTGCTTCTATGCCTTCTGGCTCTTTCTGGCAGTGGGTCCTTGACCAGGCCTTGGGTTCTTCTCCAGGAGGTTCAGCCCATCCCTTGGCAGCGGGGGTCTAATGGGTATGGTCCCTTCAGCTGCCTGGCCACGTTTCTGGCATTGCCCAAAACGGGAGCTGAAAACAAAACAAATATTGTGAAGTATCTCTGCCTGGCTGGTGGAAAACAGCAGTGCTGTGCTGGTGCCTGGTCATTGTAGCTGCCCTAGGAGTGTTCCCCTGTGGTGGTGGGATCAGAAGGACGAGCTGAACAGCTTCTCTGCTCCAGATCTAACCAGTGCTCGGGAGCGCCTGGGCTCTGATGCCGTGCCAGGTGCTCAGCCCGGTGCCGGCAGACTCCAGACTCACTCTGACTCATCGGCTCCTGCCTCGTGTCCACAGGTGCCGGTACTTGGCTGTCCAGCTGTCCCCAGCCATCCCCGTGTTTGCAGCAGTTCTGTTCCTGTTTGCCATGGCCACGCTGCTGCGGACAAGCTTCAGCGACCCTGGGGTGATCCCAAGGGCCTTGCCTGATGAGGCAGCCTTCATTGAGATGGAGATCGGTGAGTGCGGGGCAGCCAGCCTGATGAAGGCTGCAAAAGCCTCTGTGTTTCTGGTGTACTTTTAGGCTACAATCCCTGCAGAGCCTTTCTTCCTGGCTAGACCACAAAAAGTGAGGATTGCCCCAATCTGCTGGTGCACTGCGCTTGGCCAAGTCTCAGAGAAGGAGCACAACGTACCTGCATCTCTCTCTGGGAACCCTTTCACCTGCTGCTTTCTCTCTCATAGCTGTGTACATGCAAACCTCAGTTTGCTTTTGGGAAGGGATGGTGTGCTCCCCTTGATCCCTCAGGGAGAGAGGAGTTTTGGTGAATACAAGTGACAACCATTATCCCCCTCTCAACATGTCCATGAAAGCTCTGCCATCCCTTTTCCTGGCTCTAAGCTGCCAGGTTGGCTCTGGCCTGTGTGAGCAGAGCTGCAGCCGCCAGCTCCAGAGCCAACAGTCTCTGATCCCGCTGGTAGGAAAGGCAGGGAAGTGAGTTGCTGTTCTAGGGCTGTCGTGATGTAGCAGCAGGTCCGATCTGTGCTTGGCTCTCTCTGGCAGAGGCCACCAATGGCACTGTGCCACAGGGTCAGCGTCCGCCCCCGCGCATCAAGAACTTCCAGATCAACAACCAGATCGTGAAGCTGAAGTACTGCTACACATGTAAGATCTTCCGCCCGCCCCGTGCCTCGCACTGCAGCATCTGTGACAACTGTGTGGGTGAGTGGAGGGCTGCGCCTTCTTCTGCCCCCAGCTCCTTCAGGAGAGCCTTGGGGAGAGGGGGAGACCTGCACCTGAGCTCATGCTGGGCAGGTCTGGAGTGGTGGTGTGTCCAGACAGACAGACTGCCTTGTCTTGTGCTGAAGGAGCTTGAAGTTTGCTCAGAATCTGGAGCCAGGTGGTTCCTCTTTGCCAGGACTTTGGCAATAACTAGTCTGAGTCCAACTGCTCCATGTACATGTGCAGCCTGTTTTTGAGTTCCACTGGACTCTGGCCTTGCAGGTCTGGGGGGTTTCAGTGGAGAGTTTTGGGTGACAGCAACTCCTTCATCAGCACAGGGATTGTGCCATCCTATGGGGTGGCGTGTTGTCCTCCTGTATATATAATAGGCTCATGTTCAGCATTGCTGTTCCAGGCAGAAATCCCTTTCCTCTTCAGATTCCCAGCCTTTGTGTGTTTATGCAGTTCCTTGAACCCTCTCCTGATTATTCCAGTAGGTGTATAGTGGATTGGGAAACAACCTGGGGACTCCCAGGCCTTCATCTAACCTGTGTTCTGTGGCTGTTGTGTCCCAGGGAGAGAAGACATGCCAAGTTCAAGCTCTCTCTTAATGTGCAAAATGACTTAATATGAAATGATTTTAGACTCTGTGACCTGGCCTCCCCTCCTGGAAGTGGGCCAGGATGCAGGGTCCTGAATGAGCAGGGGGTCAGACTTGGGAGTCCTTGTCAGCCTGGGAGATTTTTGAGGTGGGGACACAGGAGCTGTCTGGAGGTGGGCAGGGCTGTAAAATGGTGCTGATCTCCATCTTGGCTTCCCCAGAGCGCTTCGACCATCACTGTCCCTGGGTGGGCAACTGTGTGGGGAAGAGGAACTACCGCTACTTCTACCTCTTCATCCTCTCACTCTCCCTCCTCACCATCTACATCTTCACCTTCAACATCGTCTACGTAGCGCTGAGTGAGTCTGGCTGGAGGGCTGGGAGGGAAGGAGTTGGGGTACGGATGGGGGTGTGAAACCAGAGTGATGGAGTGGGAAATGATGGGATATTCCAGATTAAAAAATCTCTCTTTTTGTACTTCAGAATCTCTGAAGATTGGGTTTCTGAACACGTTGAAGGAAACCCCAGGGACATATCCTTCCATGGTGCCAAGGGCTTGGCTTCTTCAAAGCTGGGGGCTAGGCGGAGCTACATTATGGAAAGGCTGAAGCCTTGCTGCCCAGGCTACTTTTACAAGTCTATCTGGGCATTTTACCCCTTGATGACAAGGTGGGGAGCAGTTTTGTGGCTTTTGGGAGAGTAAAACAGAAAACCATGGTTAGGAGAAGAGGAGAAGTTGGTGTGCCTGGGGCTAGTGACAGGTGGGCTTAGCCCACTCCCAGGTTGTTCCCAGTCCTTAACTCTTCTCACTGTACTGGAAGTGCTCATCTGTTTCTTCACGCTGTGGTCGGTGGTAGGGTTAACTGGGTTCCACACCTTCCTGGTGGCACTGAATCAGACAACCAACGAAGATGTGAGTACAGGCTTCCTCTTCCTCTGAGCTGTCACTATTCCTCAGTGCATCACAGCTGTGCCCACTCTGCAGGCCAAGGCAGGGCTCTGGGGGAGGGTTTCCCTGGAGCAGACCTGAGCTTGTGCTTGACTGTTTCAGATTAAGGGGTCCTGGACTGGGAAGAACCGTGTGCAGAATCCCTACAGCCATGGCAACATTGTGAAGAACTGCTGCGAGGTGCTCTGTGGGCCCCTGCCTCCCAGGTAGGCTCTTTAGGGGGGAAGAAGCCCTAACTTGCCTGCCACTGGCAATTCTCCTGCTGGGAAAACAGGTGGGATTTGGGGAGGCATGGGTCTCTGATGGCATGACTTTTCTTGCAGTGTCCTGGACAGACGGGGCATCCTGCAGCAGGAGGAGAGCACAGCTCAGGAGGGGCCATGCTCACGGGGACCTGGCACACAGGAGCCACTGGCCACGCAGGGCCCCAGGCAGGCTGAGGAGAACAGCATGAAACAGCAGGACAGCAGCATTCCTCCCTCTAGTGCTGTGAGTGATCCCCTCAGGAGCTGGGGGGGCTCTGGGACACGAGTGAGAAAGATGAGAGTGATTTAGGAAGGATAAAACAACATGGGAGGGCTGTGCTGAGAGGCTGACAGTGAACAGCCTGTTTGCTCTGACCTTAGAAACTAGTGCCTCTTTGTTTCCTTGGTTTTCCTCTAAGGAGATCCCAGCTGCTTGCAGTTTTGGAGATCAGTTCTGCCATGAGAGGGTTAGTCATCAGGAGCTGTTAGCCCTGGAGCTAGGAGGCTCTGGGAAGGTGTGGGATATTGCAGGCATCTTGTTCTGGTGCTGAATGTGAGCTGCAGGGCTGTCCCTGGGAAGGACCCTCCCAGGGTATGGGATCTCTGTCCTTGGAGAAAGCTGTTATGGCCCCAATCTGCCTGCTCCGTGTTTGAAATTAGCCCTGCTTTAAGGACATAGTTGGACAGGAGACCTCCAGAGTGCACTCCCCACCTAAATTATTCCATGAACAGAGTGGGAAATGGCTGGGCCTGCTCCTTCTTGGGCATGAACTGCTGCTTCTCTGGTGGACACAGTCCAAACCACTTCTGGAGCAGCCCAGTGCTCCAGCTCTTCCCAGAGCTGCTGTTGTTTTTGTTGGGAGACCCCTGGTTGTTCCTTTTCCCAAGGCCAGCCAAGCCTGTTGCTGGTGGAGCTGGAGGCAGGAGCAGAGCAGTGGGGCCTGTGTGCTCAGACAGGTGCTCTGTACTGGGGTATGTTCCTGCAGGTCACTCTGTCCTCTCTCCCCAGGTCACTGCGCCATCCCTGAGTGATGCTGAGATGCCGGAGGAGAAGCAGCGAACAGCTGGGGAGCCCCCGCTGCCCTCCCTGGACGCTGGGCGAGCAGAGCACTAGCATCTGCTTGGAAGGGAGAACTTTCTTGTTTTGTCTAATCAAAGCTGGAAGTGATGGAGGAGAGGAGGAGAAGGGCTGGATGGCAGGCACCTGATTCCCCATGGCCATTTTACTTTAGTCATTACTCACCATGGTGTGGGCTGGCGCTGGCCTCGCATGGTGGCACAGGATGGTGAGTGTGGGTGGCACACCCTGGTCACCACGGGGCACTGCCACTGCCAAGGCAGGTCTGCCTGCTGCCAGGGCTGGGCCTCTGGCACTGCAGGCTGTCCTCGATGCTCCATTCAGGCTTGGGACGGGGACTGTCCCTCTACCTGGCCCTGGCTCTGATGAGGCAACTCATGGTCCAGCAGCTCAGCAGTTAGGGCCAGCCTGCTCCCTCCTGCTGAGGAATCCCCGTGGTAAGGGGAAAGCAATCATGGCAGTATGTCCTCTCTCCCCTCCTCCCTCCTTCCTCTAATCCGTGACGTTGTTTTGTGGTTGGCGTGGCAAGGCTTGTCGGGAGACGTTTTGATGCCCAAAGGACCGAAACAAGTGGGAAGGAGTTCTGCTGGCAGCGGTTTTTAAATGGTTTTCTTCCTGTGCTCCTTTTCCTATGATGTAGCCAGGGCAGCAGCTGTGATGGGGACCCTCCTTCTCACACTGCCCTTGGGCTCACACCAACCCAGGGGCTTGAGGGAAGGAGCGGGCAGCCCCCCACCCTGCCCTGCACCGGTGGCAGAGCACCTATGCCAAGGTGTACTGAGCAGCAGGGAAGGGTCTGCCTGTGCCACTGGCTCCCTGGCTGGTGTTTGCTGCTGGCTGTCCACACTGAGCCCTCCCCTTGCTGTGGCACGGCCGCCCTGCAGAACCTCAGCCCTGATTCTGTGTTGTGTCATTGCATTCCTGTGTCCCCACCCCCCCCACCTTGCTCTGCAGTTCTCAGCCATCCCAGACTGGCTTTGGGAGCCTTGGATCTTCCTAGGACTCTGCTGGCTGCCCAGGGATGGGCTGTGTGGTGTCAATCACCTGTGTGTCCTCAACAGAATGGGGAGGAGAGGCTGTGGGGGGACAGTGGGAGAGCTCCATGCCGTGGCAGGGCTCCTTCTCCCCTGCCCCACTCCCTGTGGTGGCCACAGAGTCTGGCGGTGGAGGGGGGCACATTCTGTGCCCTGGCAGTTCCCTGTCCCACACCACGAGTACTGGGCACTCCTGTGCCTCCCTGCAAGTGTGTGGTGGCAGGTGGAGAGTGTCCTGCCTGGTCAGTCCTGGTCAGTCCTGTGTGTGTCTCCATGATGCTCATGCTTGGCAGTGGGAAGTTGCTGCTTTGTCCTTGGCCTCATGCCATCCTGCTTTCAGCAGCGGTGTGGAGCAGGGTGCAGTGGGGAGCCTGTGCCTCCCACCTCGCTCCCCTTCCTTGGCCCCTTGCATCGAGGCCCTGGGCCGTGGCTGGCAGCAGGTGACATGATGTTGACATGGTGTTAATGTGGCACCGGCGCTGCCCCCTCTCCTGCGGTGCTGGGGTCTCCTCTCCTGGTGAGAGGGCAGAGCTGCTGCTCTGATTCTGGCTTTGGGTCCGTGGTGGCCCTGCAGCTGCCACGGTGCTGTAGCCAACTTGGTTCCATCCCGTCCCCCCAGGACAGGGGTCCTGCACCTGGCCCCATGCACCCCACCGGCCACAGGTGCCACCCCAACACGCTACTGACCAAATCTCAAATTCAGTGTGAAAAAGTGTATTTTTTGGCTCTGCTGCTCCCTGTTCCATGCAGTGTAGGATGCTGCCTGCTGGGACCACCATGCCAGTGGGGCCTCCCTGTGCTGGTCGGGATCTCCAGAAGGAAAGAGGGGTTGGGCAAGGGTTGGGGGTTCTTTTTTTTTTTATTATTATTTTTTTTATTTTAAAACAATGAAGGAAACTTAATTGGTTTAAAAATGGCTGAGCTGTAGCCCCTGCGTGTCTATGCCACCCCAAGCCAGCTGCTTCTTCCCCCTTCCCTGTTCTTTTCCAGCCTCTCAGTCTCACAGTTCCAGGGTGTCTTAGCTGCATTATTTGCATCCTGCTGCCCCCCGTGGTGAGTGAGGGGGCGGGTCTCTGTGTGCCTATGCCGAGCAGTGACAGTGTCCTGGGAAGGCTTTGGTTGCCTGCAAGCATCACTCCCATCTCCAGCTCCCTCCTCGAGCCTCCTGGCAAATCCAGGAGCAGCTGCCCATGTCTATGGTGTCTTGGTGGGGAGTGTGATGCCCTGGGGTGCCCAGAGCCCCGACACTGGGGCAGCAGTGCTAGGCAGCGCTGTGCAAAATGTCCTCTGGGGGTACAGCACTTGCCTGTGGTGCCAGGGCCGAGCTGGGCCCTGAGGTCCCACTGCTGGGGCTCCCCTGTCCCCTGCCAGCAGCTGTACCCTCCAGTCTCTTCCCCGTTGCCAGGGCCAGAGTGGAAAGCAGCAGTGCCAGCAGGCTTAGGGGGACTCTGCCATGGAGAGAGCCCCCAGCTGCTCCTCAGGAACCCCCAGCTCGGCCTCCTCCCGGCTGCCATCCAGGGTCTCTGATCCCTCAAAGCAACCTGAGTCCCGCGGAATGTCCCCTTTGGGCTCCAAGGGTGATGGCAGGACTCCAGAGCTGTCACTGTCCTCCGGCTCACTGGCTGCTGGGAGAGGGGCAGTGACATTAGTGGTGCTGCTGGGGTGCCCAGTGTGGGGGGGCTACGGGTGGTGGTGGTGGGGGTCTCCTACCCCCTCCCCAGGGTTCTTACTGTCATAGTCCAGGAGGAGCTCAGCAGCCGTCAGCAGCTTGGTGCGGTGCTGTGGGTCTGTGATGTGCAGCTCATTCAGGTGGGTCTCCCTCAGCTCCTTGAAGTCCTCCAGGGTCTGGTACCCATTCAGCAGGAGGGTGGGGATGTGTTCCTGGGTGGGGGATGGTGGGCAGGGGTGAGTGGGGCTCAGGTGGCTCCCCTGGCCCGCAGTGCTGGCCAGATGACTTCTGCCTCGGTGTGGGTCCATGGTAAGCTCTTGCCCTCATATCACCCAGAAATGTCCCTTGTGTCCCCTCTGGGCCCCTGGGGTGCTCAGTGGAGGGACCCACAGGGATGGGGGATAAAGGGGAGCAGAGAGGGGCTGGTCCCACTGCTGCACCCTGGGCATGTGCTGGGTGCCACTGTTCCCCCTTGGCCCCTGTCCCTCACCTGCAGGTTGATGCGCTCGAGGAGCTCATGGAGGGTCTTGGGCTTGAGGCGTTTGCTCCGGCTGGAGCCCCGGCTCCTGCGGGCAGGGACTGTCTCCTCAGGGATCACATCCACATAGATGAACTTGAAGGAGCCCACTCTGTTGTTGAGCAGCCCGGTCCAGGTGCCCACAGGCGGCTTCTCGATGATGCCAATGATGTCCCCTTTCTGGGCCAAGGGAGATGGGGTTGCAGTGGGTGCAGGTTTGGGGACAGCTGGGGAACACCCCTATCTCAGAGGGGTCCCCAGCCACCCCCTCCTTCCTCCCCCAGGCTGCAGTGGCCGTGGCTCACCCGCAGCTTCAGTGAGTCCTTGTCGTAGGGACTGGGGGTGAAGTCGGTGTGGACGCGGGCCCGGCCACAGAAGGGGCCGGTGTAGGCTGGGGTGCTCTCCAGCTGCAGGCTGTCCTGAGGGTCACCAGGGCTGGGGATGTCGCTGCCTGCAGAGAGGAGGAGGTCAGGACATGCTCAGCTGGGGACTCAGACTGGTGTGCTGCTGGGGGTGGACTCACTATTGGACAGCTGGCGGCCCAGGGGTGGGCGCCCATCCTCTTCCTCCTCCAGCTCCAGGTATGACAGTGGCATCTTGTCATGGCTCCGTTCCTCTGTGCTGCTGTCTGGGGACAGTGGGCACAAGGACCCCTCCTCCTCCACCTCTCCCTGCTGTGGGGAATGGGGTCAGGCTGGGGTAGGGGGAGCTTCCTCCCACTCACCTGTCCATGTTCCTCACACCCCCCGCTCACCTTCCCCTCGGACAGTGCTTTCATGGCCATCCTGCCCATCTTGCGGTTCATAGTGCGGGAGATGACTGCCCGCCACTTCCTGCCCAGCTTCGTCCCACTGTTCCGTGTGGAATCCTCAGGGCCAGCACTGCTTTGATCATTCTCAGGGATCTGCCAGAGGGATGGAATGTGAAGGCAGAGCCACCCACCCTGGGCATGCCTCAGTAGGGTCATTCAGGGCTGTGAGACCCCATATTCCACTGGTGCTGGAACATAGGCTGCTCCATGGCATGTGTGCCACTGATAGGACCATGAATTTAGGGAAACGAGCTCTGAAATAGGCTGTGCGCAGTGGGAAGGGAATCCCAGGGGATCAGGATAATATCAAGGGGTGCTGCTGCTCTGCGGAGGCTCGGAACTCACATTCTCCTCCAGGTTGAACTCCTTCTCGCTGGGCACGGGGGAGCTGACCTTGGACTTGCCGAAGTCCTTGAAGCTGCTGGAGCGCTGGAGGGAAAGCTGGAGGCAGGAGAGAGATGGAAGGTGTGAGGGCTTCTCTCTGCATCCCCTGCCCCAGCTCCCCTCCTCCCTTTATGCTGCTCTGCCCATCCCAGGACAATGCCAGTGCTGGAAGAGTTTTTTTGGCTGCCACAGTCTCCCTTATCTCACCCCACTCCAGGAGCTGCCATATGCTATGAGCCCCCCAAACCTGGGATGTGGAGTCCTGGTATTGCTCTCTGTGCCTGTACCAGTGCCTGGTGCCTGCTGGGGCAGGGATGCTCTGGTGTGGAGCCTGGCAGTGCCAAGCTGGAAACAGCCCTGAGCTGTGCCACGCTGCTGTCCTGGCATGTGGCCTGGACACTTGCTGGGGGAACACAGGGCTTTGCAGCTCCCCTCAGCACCCACAGGTGGGCAGGCAGTGAAGGGCTGGGAGCACAAGAGCAGGCATGTCCCTGTTTCTGCCCAGCACTGATGTTTCCCATACTTTCTGCCTGTGAGTGTCCCCTACAGCCCAGAGAGCACCCTCAGCTGGCTCAGTGTCATCTTTGTGCCAAAGCCATCGAGGCGGGTTTTGAATCTCAGTCCTGGTGCACCTCTCTGTCCCTGCTCTTTCCAGTCTTACCTGTGCCCCCTGCCTGTCTCCATCTCCATGTCCTCGGGTGCTTGTCCTACATGGCAAGGGCTTCTCCATGACAGGAGCACCCTTGGTGCCAGCCAGACAGCATCCCAGCACACATGGTCGCAGGTTTCCCTCATCCCTGGATGCCAGCACCAGTGCTCCGGGGGGGCCAGCTCTCATGTTTGGGCCAGGTTAGCTTGGCTCCCACTGCCGGCAGGCTCGGAGCAGGCACCGCAGCGCTCACTCTGTCGCCACCGCAGTGATTTCCGTTCTCAAGCGGCTGTGCCGGCTCCGAGGCCCTTCCCACCCCTGCGCAGCCTGGCTCTGTGCTGGCCCGTCCTTATTCTCCTCGTCGGCGTCACTGAGCATCTTTCAGCACCTTTTTTTTTTGCCGTTCCTTGCAGAGGGCTGGCTCGGAGCGGGATACCCAGAGCATGCCCTCGGGGGCTTTGCGTGGCAGGGCCAGCTCTAGGTGAATCATGTGGAGGGAATGCTGGCTTTTGCCCCCCTCCCACCCCAGCACCCTGAACCCACCAAACCCAGGTGCAGTGAACACCGCGGGGATCTCCCTGCAGAGATAAAACAGCTCCGAAGCCAGGAAAGCCGCTGCAGGAGCCCTGGAGAGCCTGGCAGTGGGATGTGAGCCAGCGTGACTGGGCGCTCCGGGAGCATGGCAATGAGAGGGAAGTGAGAATGGCTGTGGCTGGGCAAAGGCAGGGGATGCCCGCTGGGACGTGTGAGGCTGGATGGGCCACCCTGGTGCAGGGAGGGGGCTTCACCCAGATTTCCCGCGGGAGCTTCCCAGCACGGCTGAGCTGTCCTGGTGGGATGTGTGCCTGTCGTGGGCACGCCTCTGGCACCAGGCACGGCCCTGCTCCCTACAGTGACTTGCCGATGCTGATGCCAGCCCAGCAGGGCTTGGCAAGAGCTGAAGGACCAGCTGGTGTGAGACCTGGCAGGGCAATGAAGGACCGATTGTGGCCCCCACCGGTGACTCCAGCCTCCAGCCAGGGTGTCACAGGGTGGCACACGGCCATGCCATGCTGGGGGTTCTCAAGAGGCCGCGGTGCTGGCAGCTGGTGCTGCCGTGGCTCCCATCTCAGAGCGGTGGTGCCGGAGGAAGCGGCGACACACGTGACAGAGCTGCAGCCTCGACCGCAGCACCTTGCTGCGCAAGCTGGGCTGGGAGCTGCACACCCGGCCCCGCAGCCACGTCCCCCCAGGAAATGGCAGGCGGCCGCCCACGCCGTGGGGAAGCCACGGAGAGTGGGGGCCGCCGCCTCCCCCAGCAGAGTCCCACGGGTCCCACCAGTACCCCGGCTGGCACCCATGCTGATCCCGAGGACTGCGCATCCCAGCCACCAATCCCACCAGGATGCAAGCCAGGGTGGGAGGTGGACAATGCCAGGACTATGCATTGGTGAGGCCATGGTGGCTGGTGACAGCAGGGACACACTGACACCAGTGCCGCTCCCAAGGTATCCCAGCCTCCTGAGGCTCTCCCCCACCGCCTGACACCGGCCCTCCTGCTCAGCATGCCACGGCAGCCCAGGCTTGGACCGTTCTGGGTGTGCAGGGACACCCGTGAGCACGGAGGGCACCTGGATGCTGCCAGCACTCACCTTCCTGTGTCCTGGCTCCTTCTCGCCGGCGTTGGAGGGCTTGCGGCGCAGCATGGCACTGGGGCCAGAGGGCACGGCGTTCGGCAGCACCCAGGCACGTCCCGTCCCGCGGCACCGGCACCGAGCCGGGAGCGCACAGGAAACCGGCGGTCACATGAGAGGCTCTTGCAGCCCTGCTTGGGGCGGCTGCCGGGGCGCGGGCTCGGGTAGGAGGAAGGAAACCCTCCACGGAACTGCTGCCCTGCCTGGGGCCCGGATGGTGCCCATGCCTTGACGCCCCTCGGTTCTGCTGCTGCCTCTTGGCCGTGCTGCATCTCGGTGGTGCTCCCCATGCCCTGCCTCCCCTTGGCCATGCTGCAGATGGGCACAGTGGCCCTCACCCCTGCAAAGGCTGATGGTCCCCAACCTCTCTGCCATGCCCACCCCTGTGCCTGCTCATCCTGCTGGCACACTATGGCCAAACCCTCTGTGTGATACTTGCTCAAGGATGTCCCCTATGTCCCCTGCATCTGCAAGTCCTCCCTGCTCAGCATCATACCCAGATGGGACACGCTCATGGTCACCCCACTGCTGGCACCTGCGGGGATGTCACCAGTTGGGCTGACTGCCTTCTACCCTCTCATTCCAATTCCTCCCTCTTTTGCCCCAGAATTACGATCTGCCCAAACCCATCTCCTTGCTGTGAATGTCGGCTTGGCCACCCCAGGGCAAGGTGGGTGGCACAAGCAGGGTCACAGGAGTGGGGTTGGGGGCCATGTGGGGCAGGACCCCAGCCCCATAACCACTGGTGAGGCAGCAGGCAGCTCACCAGGCCACAACCCCCGCTGGCATTGCTCATGTTTAATCACAAACGAGCAAATAGAAAACAACAAAAAAAAGGAAGTGAGCACAGGGGAAGAACAAGCTGCTGCAGAAGGGGGGTGGTGGGGCCATCGGCATGGGTCAGGCCTGCAGCCCACTGAGCAGCACCGAGAGCAGTGACGTAAGGGCCAGCATGCCCGTGGTGGCAGTGAGGGTGATGCTGCTGTCCACTGGGAAGGGCTTGGTGCTCTCCTGCAGCCATTTGTACTCCTCCTCCAGCTGCTGCCTCTGCAGCTCTGGCCCCACGTACTCACGGATCCTCTTGTAGTAGGAGTTTAGGTACTGGATCTGCAGTCAGGCACCGCGGGGGACTGGAGGGGGTTGCCCTGGGTGCTGCCACCCCTTAGCCCCTTTGGCCCTCCTCGTCCAGCAGCCCCACAACCTGATCACCAGCCCCACTTTCAGACTCTGTTGTCCCTTTCCATCCATACATCCATCCTTTCTCCATCCTCATTTACCCACTCCAGTCTCATGCCATGGTCCTGGTTTCCTGTTGCATCCACTCCACAGCCTCTGTCACTCTCCTGTGCTGACCTCACATCCCTGCTCTGCCCTCCACCCTGAGCATCCCATCCATACCTGCTCTGGGGACAGGAGGCTGAGGTCGATGAGGTTGCGGTCGTAGGGCACCAAGGACACCACCTCAAAGGTCAGGAAAGGCTTCTCCTCACTTTGGTGCTGCCACAGAGAGGTGCTGTTGGGTGCCCCCAGGCCTCCCACCCCTGACTTGATGAAGTTCCCCATGCTGTGCCACCCCTGCCACCTCTGTCACCCCAGCCCCATCACCCTACCTTGGTCTGTGCCTCCACCACGAGGGCAACATCCTCAATGCGGATCCCAAACTCACCATCTCGGTAGTATCCAGGCTCTGGGGGCCAGGAAGGTACCTGCTGAGCCCCCAGCCCCAATGCCTTCCCCTAGCCCACCCCAGCAGGGCCAAATCTGGTGCCTGAGTGGGGCTGAGGGCTGACACCCCCTCCCTGGCCTTTGGGCTGGGGTTGTCCCAGACAGCCAAGGTGTTGGCTAGGGTGATGGGACATACCGATGGAGGTGAACATGCCTTCTGCCAGTGGCACGTTGTTGTACTGGAAGCCCACGGGCCCTGCAGGGTCATGGAGTGAGTGAGAATTCCAGGGTGTGCTGCAGGCACATCCTGGCAACAACCAAGGCGCCACACCAGGGAGAACAATGGGGCCAACACAGGGGGACTGTAGGTGACTCCAGCAAGCCACCAAGGCAAGGACTATAGGGCCACCTTGATAAGGGCCATTGGATCATCCTACTAAGGACCACTGGATCATCCCTGCAAGGACTGTGGGTCCATCCTGGTAAGGACCATGGGCCCATCCTAACAAGGACCATGGGGCCACCAAGGCAAAGATCACTGGATCGTGCCAGTAAGGTGGATGGGAATCACCCTGGCAAGGACCATAGAGTCAGCCTGGAAAGGACCACAGCATGCTGCAGGTAGAAAACCCACTACCAGAAAAAGGCTCCACTGGGCAATGAGAAGCCTTCAGCGAGTTCCTGTCCTCATCCCTGTCCCCGTAGCTCAGCCCACATGCCCAGCACTGTTGCCAGTGTCACCTACACTCATGGACTGAGAGGAAGTTGCCAATGCCATGGCCAGTCCCGTGGCCGTAGTTGAGTCCAACATCCCAAAGTGCCCGGCGGGCAAAGGACTCCACTGTTCTACCTGGGGAATGAGAATGTGGAACAGGGGCCAAAAAGTCAGTGGGAGCACCCTGCCCTTCTGCTCCCAGTGCCAGGAGTACTGAGCTGGGTTGTACAATGCCGGGTTTGGCACTCACCTGCTGTGTTGGATGGGAAGACAAGGCGGGAGAGGTCGATGTTGCCCATCAGCACACGGGTGTAGGCTTCCTGTGGGGGCGCAGGGTGGGTGAGCACGGTGGTGCCCAGACACCCACCCCAGCATATCCAGCCCTGGCTGGGACCATGGTGCTGAGTGCCACAGGGAGTCCTGGACAGTGCAGCAGGTGGTGAGCAGCACAGGGGGGTGCTGGGAAGTGTAGGGGGGTCCTGGGCAGCCAAGGGCAGTGCTGGCTGACACAGAGAGGCTGGTACCTTCTGGAGTGGAGTGGGCTCACCCCAATGCACTGTCCGAGTGATGTCTGTTGTCCCATCCCTGCAAAGGGGTGGATGTGAATGGGGGCAATGCAGCCCCAGTGCTGGCTTTAGGGGCCCCTGGATGTGGGGCTGTGATGGGGAGTGGTCTCTGTTAAAAGCTACTCACAGATATTGCCCTCCGGTGTCAAAGAGGTACATCTCGCCTGCAGACAGTGTCTGGCTGCTCCCATTGGAGGGGCTGCAAGGAAGGTCAGAGCCCTCTCCCAGCTGCCCACTGCCCACCGCCCACCACCCTCTGTCCACTGCTGCCGTGGCCATACCTGTAGTGGGCCAGTGCCGCGTTGAGCCCACTAGCCGAAATGGACTGGAAGCTGGGCCCATGGCTGTGCTCCTGAGCCCTGGAAGGCAGCAGGGAGGGAGGTGCTGGGGGGCCCTGGCTGCCCTTCATGGGACAGGAGTGGCCGTGGGGGCAGCACTGACCAGCGGAGTGCATCGATGTGCTGAGCCCCGGAGAACTCGTTAACCTGCCCCTGTGGGACCATCTTCTCCAGCCACAGCAGGTACTGGATGACAGCCACTGCATCCCGGACCTGGGGGTGTCCCGGTGGCACCGGGCAGAGGACATCAACACCCTGCACCCTGCAGTGTCCCTCGCATTGTGCAGGGGGGGTGGGGACAGGGACAGGGACAACCCTCACGTGGGCGGCTCGAAGCATCTCCTGTTCCCGGGCGTTTTTCACCGCCTTGGCCTTCATGACAGGTGAGTAGCTCTCCTCCAGCAGCTTTTCCTGCGAGGTCGGGCACCACCTGTCCCCTCAGGCCACAGGGGTGGCCACAGCGTGGTGACATGAGGCCGTCCCCCAGCCCTCAGGACCTGCATGCCCCATGGCTAAGGCTCAGTGCCATGCTGTCACTGCTGGCAAGTGGCAGTGCTTACCTGGGGGATGATGCCATAGAGGCCGTAGGTGGTGTACTCGGTGCCCAGCCACACGGTGACGGTACCCTGGGTGTAGCGGCGCAGGTGGGCGCTCACCTGGCCGTACTCCTGCAGCTCCACACACAGCGGCCCCGGGCAGTGGGAGCGCAGGGACTCCTGCGCCGCTGCTGACAGCCGGGACCCATTCACGAACAGGCTGGGGAGGGAGCAGGATGGGGCGGGCACAGACGTGGGGGTCACCTGCTGCCTTTGGTCCCTCCGAGCCCCGCCACGGCAGCGGAGAGGAGGGCGCTGGAGGGCTCAGAAGGGATACTAGGCTGGGAATGGGAGGAGCCGTCCACTCAGGCTGTGCGGGAAGGGAGCGTGCGGTGGCCCAGGGTGGGCTGGGAGAAGGGGGATGGATTGGGAGAGATGCGAGGCTAGGGGCTGAAGGACTGCGGCTGAGTGGAGGGTCCCATGGGAGTGGCTCAGGAAGGGAAGGGTGGAAGCAGGGTGGGTGATGAGCCCCCTCCATTCCCCGTGCCCACAGGGAAATACTGCCCACCTTATGCTAGTGTTGGTCAGGAGGGTGTAGGAGTAGAAGACAGGGTTGTAGGGGATGTCATCTCCACGGAGATTGAACAGCCCTGTCAGGAACGAGACCTCTGTGCCCGTGACTGCCCCTACATTCCCACTCCCAGGGCTTGGAGCCCGCGGCACCTGCCGTGGCATCCACCACAGCACCGGGGGCACTTACAGGCTGTCTCCTCCAGCCCTGACAGCAGCACGGCCGTGGGGCGTCGCACGTGCTGCTCCATCTGCTGCCGGATCCCAGCCACCTTCTCCTGCCAGCTGCTCCCTAGGAGCGGGGCAAGAGGTCGGCTCAGTGCAGGGACCACCCTGGCCCTGGTCTGGGGGCGCTGTGGGTGAGCGTCCACCAAGCAGCCATGGGGAGGCCTGGGTCGTACCTGTGAACGCTGCCGGGAGAATGTAAATCTCGCTGGAGGAGGGAGGAGGTCTCTGGTCACCCCACACCTCATCCACAAGGTTGGTCTCAAGGGGGAGCAGGGTCCGGCCAGAGCCGTGCAGCGCCTGGCTGTAGCTGTTCCAGGTGGCTGGGGGGGGAAGCAGCTCATAGGTGGGGGTACCTGGTAAATCCGCACCCAGGGGCTGCCCTCCCGTGGGCAGGGTGATCCCTGGTGTCAGCCAGCCCTACCGATGGAGAATAGGAAGGGGTCCAAGCTGATGTTCCCCCCAACAGGAACCGCCTCGAGGATCCACATCACAATGGACTCGATCGATGCTGCAGGAGAGAGCTGGGTGGCAATGCGAGGACACACTGCATCCCAGCCCACGCTGAGCCCAGAGGAGGCTGTGGCAGAGCCTGGGGCAGTCCTGAGTCTGTGGGGACTCAGAAACCCCCCATCCTGCCCCCCCACTGACTTGTCCTTTGGAGCTCCCAGTTGCAGTCCAGCTCCCTCTCTGCCTGGATCCAGTAGCGGCTGTCGGTCCAGAAGGCAGCCCTATCCTGTGTCACTGTGCTGGTGCCTGGGGCAGGAGTGGGGGCTCAAGGGCCACCTCTCTCTCTCTCCCTGCAGCTGGCAGGGACCCCCAGGAGCCCTCAGGGAGAGGGACCATGCCCTGCCCATGGATGCCCAGGGATAAGGACCAGCAGGAAGGCAGGTGCCAGCCTCCCAGGCAGGGACCCCAGGGCTGGGGGGTACCCTCACCTGCGGAGCCGGTGAAGCCCGCGAGCCAGCCCAGCCGGGCATCCCGCTTGGAGATGTACTCGCTCTGGAGTCAGGATGGAGCTGTGAGAGGTGGCCGTGGATACCAGCGGGGAGCAGGTCCCCAGGGGCACAGGGAGCTCCTGTCTTACCATGTGGGCATCCGTGGAGGGCACAATGTAGGCATGGACTCTGTGGGTCTGCATGGTGTCCCGCAGTGCCGCCAGCCGCGCCGTCGTGTTGGTGGCCGTCGGTGGAAGGTACTGGTGGCACAGGGGGACATGTGCTGTGACTGGGGGGGAACCCTATGCAGGTGGTCTCAGGAACAGGGAGGGTTGGCAAGGCAGGGCTCACCGGTGGGTCCGTGGAGCAATCCCGGATGTCATTCCTGACGGCAGGAGCCTGCGGTATCCGCCCTGCGACACAGCCTGTGGGTGCGGCAACACCGAGAAGCATCAGGCTGCAGCCTGGGGTCCTGCTGGCCCCTTGCTCCAGCCCAGAACCGCACCAGGCATCTGTGGCCCTCGTCCCCAGCCACAAACACCAGCCATCCCAACTTTGAGGCTTTTTACATAAGCCATTTTTCCTGGGTTTTAGACCCAGGAATAGTGGGTGAAAACCTGCGTCATTGCCCCTCTCAAGAGGAAGTAAATCTCCCAGTGCTCATGGCACAGTGGGATCATCATGGAGAACAGCTGGTGTTCACCATGCCCGGGAGCAGGGAGGAGGCTGGCAGGAGCCAGTCCGGAGAATCCCAGCACTGGGACTGTTGGAGGAGCTGGCTGACGGTGGGGCCATGCCCAGCTGGACCTGGTCTCTCCCCAGGGCTGCTCAGCATCAGGTGCCACTGGCAGCATCACCACTCCCTGGGCTCTCCATTAACAGCTGGTACCTGGCTCTTTACCTTGGGCAAAGGCTACTGGGCTTGTGTCTGTGGGACAATGCAGGATGGGGTCACCCTCAGCATGGGGGGGGGCCTTGGGTGCTCATCCCTGCACCCTGGGGGCTGCTCCTTACCCATCACCTGCCCTGAGCTTGACACCTGGTGGACAGGGTGAGCCCCTTACCACAGCTCCACTCCTGCCCCAGGGGCAAACCCACCCCTGCTTCACTCTAGCTGTGGCTAGGACATCCCATATCCTCTCTGCCTGGTTTCTGGGGGTCCCAGATATATCACCCCACCACAGTACCCCGCTCACCCCTCTGGCGTACCGTGGAGCAGGAGTGCCCAGGCTGTGATCCAGTGCAGGGTACACATAGCTACCCTGGCAGTGTCCAGCAGGACAGGGAGCCAAGGGGACACTGTGAGTGGCAGGTTCTTCCTCCTGTGTCTTTGCCCCAGGGGCAGAGGGATGTGGGATGGGAGTGACGAGGCCCCAGCAGATATGGGGGTTGTTGTCCTTTGCATGGAAAGCAAATCTGGCTGCTAAATAAAAGCAAACAGCAAATTCAGCACAAAGTCCAAAGATCCTGCGAGAGCAGAGGTGGGAGCATGCCAGGTCAGCCTGGCACAGCCTGCTGGCCGGGGAGAAGGCAGGGAAAGTCTTTGCTCCCTGTGGAACCCCTGTATCTAGGAGCCAATGAGAGCTGACCAGGGGTCTCTGGGGAAAGAGTCAGCCAGCCCCTGAGCCAGTCCATACCCTCAGCTATCCCTCCTGCTCCATAAGACATGGAGCCATGCAGAGCATCTCCCTGGCATGGTGCAGTCCCCACCCCAGCACCCTGAGGCTGGGACTGACAGACACAGTGTGTATAGGGGTGTACCACATCACCATTGCCAACAACTACAGCTGTTAGGGGGATGCAGTGCCCATCCTCTTGGTGGTCAGGACTGGGAGCTGGCAGGACACCCAGGGCACCAGTGACACCCCGATCTGTGGCTCCTGCAGCTGGCTGAGTCCTGCGAACACACAGTGTTGTATCCCCCAGCCATGGCTGGGCCCCTCATTTTTTGGTGTGGCTGTTTTTCCACTGCAACTGCAGTAATGGTGTCAGCAATCCTACACCAGCACGATCCTTAACCCGGACAACACCAAGCAATGTATCGATGCCCATCCTGCTCTCACCCCAAACTGCTGCACCCCTTTGGCAAGGGACATGCAGTGTCCAGCAGCAAGTGGGAAGGAGTCCTGAGCTTCCAGGAGTGTGGGACAAGAAGGGGACAGGAGAGGAGCAGGGATGGCAAGGCAACAATCCTCGTGGGCTCCAGCTGCATGTGGGTTCCCCCACCTGCAGACAGATTGCAGGTGGTGGTGCAGGAAAACCCCAAGTGCTGGGTCTCCCTGGCCTGAGGGAGCTGGCTGGAGGTCAAACAACATCCAGTATGGGGACCCATCATCTGACGCAGGCACCTGACATCCCATATGGGCATCCAGCATCTGCCACAGGTGCCCCTGGGCTGCAGTAGCAGGGATGGACATGCTGCTGCTCTTCTTGCTCTGTCCAGCCCTGCTCATGGAGCAGCACAGGGACCCACAGGACAGAGACGGAGTCTAGAAGGAGTGCAGAGAGATGGAGCCCCAGCACACATGATGCTGCATCCTGTCTTGTGCAATGACATGGAAAAGTGACCAGACTTGGGAGAGGCAGATATCTGAGCCCAGATTAGTGTGGGGTGTAGGTTTCTGGGGAGCAGAAATAGGCATGAGGCCTTGAAAAGGCGCATGGGCTGACTTCAGTAGTGGTGAGAGCACATGGTCCTGCTGTGGGGGTAACAGGGCTGATAAATCCAGAGTGCTCAGTGGGTTAGAGACACCAGCACAGGGTACATTGGTGGTGTGCCAGCATGGAGCAGCCCTATGCAGGCAGAAACACATGTGGAGGAAGAGGAGAGTGATGACTGAGCCATTCAGGGGGTCACCAGCACCTATCCACAGCCCAGGACCAGCAGGCACCTCTGGGGCTTCACAGGGACCTGTGCTCCACGGGAGGATCCTGCTGGGATGTGCTCTTTGTCCTGCCAGGCCCATCCACTCCACACCTCTGCTCATCTGCCTTGCTTAAACCTCATTATGTTCGTCATAATGAGCCTTGACCCTGAGGCCTGTCTTTTGATTGCACAGGTACTTCCTCCAGTGGGTTTAATGACTCTGGATGTGGAGGGAAAAGCTAGATGAGGGGCAGAGCTGCTGCCACAGGTTCTGGAGGTGTCCATCCCCAGCATGGACATGAACCTTCAGGGTTGGATGCACATCCCCATTCAGGATAGATCAGAGAGTCAAAGACTGATTTGGGTTGGAAGCAACATTAAAGATTCTCTAGTTTTGACCCCCTGCAATGGGCAGGGACACCTTTCACTAGACCAGGTTGCCCCAAGCCCCACCCAACCTGGCATGGGGCAGCCACAACTCTGGGCTACCACCTGTGCCAGGGCATTGCCACCCTCACAGGGAAGAATTTTCTCCCTACATCTAATCCACACCAACACTCTTTAATTTAAAACCATCCTGCCTTGTCCTTTGCAATGGGCCCCTCAAAAAAATGTCCCCAGAGACTCATGTCCCTGAGCCAGGCTGGGGCTTCTTGGAGCACTCCCTACAGGATTGCTGCTCATCATAGCCCATGAAGATCCCTGGGATGTGAGTCCCACTTCCTGGGCCAGGGGTTCCTGCACCATCTCACCTCAGCTCTCATGGGCTCAGCCTCAAGGCCAGACACAGTCAGGTCTGTGTGGGACCATGAACGCTCCGAGCTGCTGCCCCTTCCCTGTGGCACTTCATGGTCCATTGGACAGACAGGTGTTTATCCATCCTACCCTCACAGTGACTCTCCAGCTGTGTCCCCCCTCCACCTGTCCAGCTGTGTCACTGCAGGGACTATCCAGCTGTGTCACCCCATCATCTGGCTGTGACACGGTTCCGACTGTCCAACTGTGGCACTGGGACCCTGCTCACCACGAGGTGGCACCAAGACTGCACTTGGAGCTGCAGAGAACCCTGTCCCATGTCTTGCTGTCCTGTCCTGCCCCCTGCCCCTGTCCACTCTGCAGGTCCAGCAGCAGCAGAGCCAGGTGGTCCCACAACCATCCTGTCCCTCATGCTGAGCCCTGGCACTTTTATGTCACGAAAGCTCTCAGGCTGCCTGTGTCCAGCAACACCCTCTGGTCACCCCGTCTCAGAGGATCCCAGGAGAAGGCAAATGGAGGTCCACAGCAGAGGCAGGAGAGGGACAGGAGGGAGGGGAGACAGATGACCCCAAAGCTGCTGTGATTGCTATTGCAGTTTCTCAAGGATGTGATGCGATGCCGCAGGGGTGGTCAGGCAACACTCTGCTGCCATCCTGTTTGTTAGTGACACATACTAATGATGCTCCATCCTCCCTGCCTAGTCCCTGCCCAGGGCCGGGGGAGGGGGGCTGCACCCCTCACCACATGGCTGCACCCCACTCCTATGGGGTCCACATGTAGATGGGTGTCCCGACCCTCTTATTCCCAGCATCTGAGCTCCACTTTGCAATGCCATCACTGCTGATGCCCTCCCTAATGCCATTCTCAATGTCATTTTTGATGCCATTCCAGATGCCACCATCCCTGGTGCCATTCCTGATGCTATCTTTCCTGGTGCCATCCCCAGTGCCATTCCCAGTACCATTCTTGATGCCAGTCCCGATGCCACATCCAAGAGATGGGGTCGCAGCTGTCCCATCCCCATGGGCGCAGTGGCTGCACATCCCTCCTGCTCCCCTAGCTCGGGTGGGTGTCACCAGTCGTCCCTGGGGACACCAGGGCCGCGTGCTGCTCTGAGCCAGCGTCAACAGGACGAAGCTCCTTGGCCGCTGCGCGTCCGGTGGGGCCCGTCCCTCCCGCGGGAGGTTTCCTCGAAGACGAGCCGGAGGAAGGCTTCGGAGGGACATCCTCCCTTTGTGGGCTATTGTTGGTCTTCCGTCACCTGCAGAGGCCGCGGGGTGACTCAGGCCGGGGTGACGCTCCCGGCAAACAGGACGCGAGGCGGGAGGGTGTATGGGCGCAGGAATGCGGAAGGCAGCAGTGGCACCGGAATGCTGCCTGGATCCTCCAGGATCCCCTGGCAGGCACGGTCTGCCTAGTGATGCCTGCCTGGGAGGTGGGCTAAGGGGTCCCCACTGCACCCCAGAACCCAGCAGCTGGCAGACAGGGATGGGGTTCCAGCTGCTGGCTCCCCTGAAGGAACACCACACTTTGGGGGTGCACAGTGCTGGGGGGGAGCAGCGACCTTAAAGTGCACAGGCAGCAGGGGCTGCAGGAGACCCTGGCTGGGACAGGCTGGCCAGGGAGTGGGGGGCACAGCGTGGAACAGGCTCAGGGGATGTTCCCCTCCCGCAGTACCTAGAGAGGAATGAGGGACCATGACATGGTACTCACACACCCGGTACAGTCTCTCCTCACCCCCCTGCCCTGTAGCCACTCTTATAGTTCCCCCAGCCCATCCTCACAGCCCAACACTCAGTCACCATGTTCAACACCTCCTACAGTTCCCCCACACCCTCATATAACCCCTGCATACACCCCTCTCTGTCCCCACACCCTGTCGGGGCCATCCACCCTCACTCCACTGTCAGGAGCTGTCCCGGTGTGCAGTTGTATTTGTCACCCACCTCTTCGAGGGGTGATGCCGCCCACCTTGTAAGGGGCTGACCCTGGACAAATGCAAGGTGACCCTCAAAGCCTCTGCATCACCCACTTTTCAGCTGGGCAGGGAGAGAAAATACAGGGAAAGCATCGAGAGAAGGACCGGGATACCATTCACTAGGTACTGGCACAGGCAAGAGAGACCTAGTTTGGGGAAATTAATTGAATTGCATAAACTCATGGAATCACAGAACCGTTTGGGTTGGGAGCAACCATAAAGATCATCCAGTTCCACCCCCGTGCCATGGGCAGGGACACCTTCCACTAGACCAAACTGCTCCAAGTCCCATCCAACTTGGCTTTGAACACTTCCAAGGATGGGGCAGCCACAGTGTCTCTGTGCCAGAGCCTCACCATCCTCATAGTGAAGAATTTCTCTTTAATCTCTGGTCTAAATCTCCCTTTTTATTTATTTATCACCAATCAAATCAGAGTAGCATAATGAGAAACGAAACCCAACCTTAACACACTTCCCCCCAGACTTCCCTTCCTCCTGGGCTCAATTCAGTCCTGATTCCTAACTTTCCCCCTTCCCCTGGAATGGGGGCTGTGGGCAGTTCACCCTCTGTGGGGTCCACCTGCCTGAGGAGGTAGAGGGGCAGGGATGGAGGGGTCTGTGGGCATGGAGGAGCCAGGACAGCCCCCTGCCCGCTTGGGAGCCAGGGGAAGTGGGGGGCTGTGAGGGGGGGCGTGGAGGGTCCCAGGGTCCAAGGGCCAGGTTGGGAGGGGGGTCCCAGGGCCAAGAAGGGAAAGGGCATCCTGGATCCAGACTGTGCAGGGGTCCTGGGCCAGGCTGGCAGCAGTGTTGGGGTCTGGGGGACAGTCTGGAGCAGTTGTCCCAGAGCCAGGCTGGGTGGGGGCGTCCTGTGCCATTCTGGGTGTGGGGGTCCCAAAGTCAGCCTGGGTAGGGTGACCTGCCCTAGGCTGGGTGTGAGGGTCCTGTGTCATTCTGAGTGTGGGGGTCCCAAAATCAGCCTGGGTAGCATGACCTGTCCCAGGTTGGGTGTGGGTGTCCCAGATCCAGCCGGGCTGGGGGCTTCTGGGCCATTTTGGGTGCAGGGTTATCGGCCATTCTGGGTGCAGGGGTCCCAGAATCAGACTGGGTCAGGGTCCTGGCCCCTTCTGAGTTCGGGGGTCCCAGAGCCCCCCTGACCCAGGCTGGGTGCAGAGGCCAGGACCAGGCTGGGAGCAGATTCCAGATCCGGGCTGGGTTGGGGGTTCCCCGGGCAAGCTGGGGGTGGTTCTCAGAGCTCTTGAGACAGGATGAGTGGTCTGTGGGTGGGGGATCCCCGAGAGAGTGTGCCAGGGAGGGGATCAGGCTCGGGGGCAACCCCGGGGGAGTTGTCCCGGCGGCG
>WBMV01006307.1:0-64653 GCA_013396655.1 Campylorhamphus procurvoides | reverse complement strand
CACTGAGCTTTGCCCTCCCAAACGCTGCACAAACCCACACCTTTAAAGAGAAGAAACCAGCAGTGCCTACCCCGTGTCAGGAGCTGCTCCTGCCTCTGCCAGTCCCTCCTGCTGCTGCTGCTGCTGCTCCTGGGGCTCGTCCTGGCCGCCCCCGGTGAGAGGGGGTTGCTGCTGGACCCCCGGGCAGGGCAGCGGGGGATGGAGGGAGGGATGGAGGAGGGAGGGGACCGCGGGGACCGCGCCAGGGTGGCCGCGGGCTGCGGGGGGCTGCGGGGGGCCCGGCACCCCGGCCCGTGCCGCCGGGATCCGCTGCCGCTGGGCTGGGGAGGACAAAGCGCTTTTCACAGAGCCGAAAACTCCTCGGTCCCCCGTGCAGAGCGGGAGCGGGAACAGGAACAGGAACGTCCAGAGCCACAGTGACAGCCACGGGCATCGCCGAGTCCCACGGCGGGACCCACGCGGGGCTCGGTCCCGACCCCGGCTGCTACCCGGTCCCCGCGGAGGTGTGGGACGGGCGATGCTGGAACTGGAGCCGGAACCCGAGCTGGGAGCACAGCATCCCGGCCCGGCGCCCCAGGGGTGCTGGGACGGGTAGTGGGATCAGAGTATCCTATCCCGGGGGAGCGGGACCAGCAACTGAGAGCGGAGCTGGGACCGGAGCATCACCACCAGGAACCCCGGGGATGTGGGGGAGTGACTCAAGGCGAGGGGCCGAGGGTCCCGGTGGCCCCGGCACAGACGGGAGCACGAAGTGTGGCCGTGGGGAAGCCTGGGGCCGAAGGCAGATGCTGGGCAGCCCCAAGCCCCACGGTGAGGCCGGCGGCCACGGCCACACGAAGTGGCCACGCTGGGCACAGGTGGCCGGGCCACCACGGCACAGGAAGCACTCGGCGGCGATGGCTCCTGTTGGAGACAATCCAGGAAACCGGCCGGCCAGGGGCCAGGCAGCCCCATGGCACTGTCGTCCCTGTCCCTCGTGGAGGTACGCCCAGCTAACGCTGTTCCTGCCGTCCCCAGGGCCGCTGGGCCAGGCGCTGGACGGGAAGGATGCGCAGAACGGCCTCGTCCCAAGGGTGGTGCGGCCGCGGGGTGCACGGCGAGGGACCGGGCAGCGCCCGCCGGGCTGGCGGAGGTACCGGCGGCCCCGGCCCCGGCTCTCCCACAAGGGTCCCATGCCCTTCTGAGCCAGGTGAGATGCAGGGAGACATGGGAGACACGGGAAGATGTGTGATGGTGCCAAGAGGAAACTGGCATGTACCCGGGTTTGCTCTCGTTGCAGGGTTGCCACCAGCCTTCCATGGACACAGCTTCCATCGCCCACGCCGTGTCCTCGTCCGCTCCGCTCATCCTCTGGCCCCGAGCGTGGGGTCCCACTCGTGAGCCCTCGGCTGGCATCGCCTCCTCCCTGCGGTTGTCCCCGGTGGTCTCAGCGCCTTGCCTGGCACCATGGGTGCCTCCTGTCCCCATCGCCCCCTCCCGGCGCCGGCTGGGAGCGGGATGCCTGCGGAAGGGCCGGGGGCTGCCCGTCCCGGTGGGCACAGGGCTGTCCTGGGCATCGGCCCGCCGGGACCGTGGGCTTTGCGCAAAGCACTTTGTCAGGCGAAGCAGTTTCTCCGCAGGGGTCTGCGAGCTCCCCCGGGGCCCTGCCCCAGCCCTCTGTCACCCCCGTGCCGAGGGGGGTGGAGCACACAGCCTGTCCCGAGTCTATTTATTCCCACGGTGCTCACCCTGGGTGATCTGCCCTCCCCAGTGAGCGTGGCGTCCCCTACCCGCTAGCAGACCCACCTCCTGGGGACCCCCGAGGTGTGGGGTGCCCACTCGGAACACAGCGTGGGGCTCTGGGCCCCTGTGCCTGTTCCATGCTGTGGGGCAGCAGGAGCAGGGGGACACTGGGGTATCTGTCCAGCACTGCCATGCACCAAAGGTGGGGCTCTGCCTCTGAGCTGGGCCCTGTTGGTTGTCTCCAATGTCTGTAAAGATTTATTCTGTGTAAATACATCTTTATAGTAAAAAGTTATGATGACAGTAAATGCTGATTTCTGGAGGGGTGGGCAGGGGTTGCTTGCCTGCTGGTGGGGAGGGATCCTGGGACTTTCTGCTCCATCCTGGAGCTGCCTGTAGGTGCCAGGGGTCATGGCTGGGACCACAGCAGTCCCTTTCAGAGCCCAGTGCTGGCAGAGAAGGTGTTCAGTAAGAAGAGAAACCAGCTGCTGAGCCTGTGGAACTGGGGAGGAGGGTGGGAAAATATGGATCAGAGGGCCTGGGAGATGGAGGTGATGCTGGAAGGGCATAGGGATGCTGGCCCCAGTTGGACAATGAGGGTCGAGGAACTGGGGGACACTTGGGCCACAGAACAAAGACCCTGGCTGTAAGTGCTGCCCTCACTCCTTAGCCCATTCTGGGGTTTACTTTTGGGAGGAGGGTTTGGGCCTGGTCTGGTCCTGGTGGGAGGAGGACGAGGCCAGTGGGATGTGAGGGACCCAGGGAAGGCTGCTGGAGACATCTCTGTCACTTCTCAGCACCTTGCTGGGGTTCTCCAGCCCTGGTGTAGGACAGGCAGCCACACCAGTGCCAGGGTGTGGTGGCCCAGTCCTGGGCATAGCTCCCACTGGTTCCATGACTCTGCTGCTGTCAGTGGAGCAGCCCCAGTGGCTGCTGGATCCTCCTTTTCTCACAGTGACTCCACTGGCCCTGGGCACGCCACAGGCCCCAGGCCTGCACACAGGGGTAGCTTTGGGTGATGGGTACCTGGCATTCCTGTCCCTCCTGTCCCAGTCCCTGGTATTCCTGTCATCCCTCTCCTCTGTGTTCCCATCTTGATGCTCATGTCCCTTTGTCCCCATTCTGACATCCTTGTCACAGGTATCCCTCTGCTGGGATCCCCCTCCTGATATCCCACTGCTTGGTGTTCCCACCTTATGGGGCTGTGTGTGAACAGGGCCCACATAGGAGGGGCAGTGGCTCAGGGCACTGAGGGTCCTTGTAGGACCCTGCAGGTGGCGAGCAGGGGTTGGGCCCAGCAAGAGGATGGGACACCATGGGACAGGACCCTCCCAAGGCCCAGCTGGTGAGGCTCACATGAGGCTTCCAAACCCCGCACTGCAGGGTGCCGCCCTCGAGGAACATCCCAGGTGTGGGGCTGCAGGCAGGGGTGTGTGGCCACGAGGGGGGCGCAGGCAGGGGTCGGCAGTGCCGGCGGGGAGGGGGTTAAGGGGCTGTGGAGGAGCGGAAGGTTTGCAGCTGTGGGCTGGGAGGGGGGCCTGGGGAAGCGTCCGGGCCCAGCTGGCCTCCATTAGCTCATCCGCTGGGACCGGGAGGGATGTGCTGCCCGGCCACACGCCAGCACGCTCCAGCCACGCCACCATCCACACCCGCCGTGCGGCCCGAGACCCACTGCCACCCCGTGAGACACCTCCACCACCCCGTGAGTCCCTGCTGCCCCACTTCACCACTGCCAGCTGCCCAGAGAGCCCCTGGGAGCCACCCCCACTGCTGCCCCTGTCACCTCTGCTACCCTGCAAGCCTCAAAGAGCCACTGCCACCCCACTTCACTGTTGCTGGCCACCCCATGAGCCACTGCCATCCCACTTTGCCACCACCAGCTCCCCCATGAGCCCCTGAAAGCCACTGCTGGTGTCCATGCAGTGGTCTGGAAGGGTGGGAAAGGGTTGCCCAGTCCCATCCAGGACTTCATGCCTGGTTTTCAAAACCCCAGAAGCCTCCTGGTGGCGGCACTGGCACTAGAGTTGTGGTGGGGTAGGACATGGTGCCCAGCCCACAGCCCCCCCCCGGTTGACACCACCTCCGGCTCTGGGGTGCTGTGGGGGTATCACTCCTCCATTGCCAGCCTAAGGTGCTGCTGCTACTGGTTTGAATGGGGAGGACTCTTCCCCTGCACCTCAAACCACCCCTCAGAACCTGGCCCCCCAGCTGCAGGCAGATAGCACCCTGCTCAAGAGCTCCTGCAGGGTCCCTGCCTGGGCACGGTCAGGATGGGCAGCAGGGGGGCCAAGCAGACCATAGAAGTGATTTCTATGGCTGTGCCAAGTGAGGCAGCGATGCCCCACGTCCCCCAGGCATTGCCCAGCCCTGAGCATTTGGGCTGCAGCCAGGGACTGCACAGCTGAGCCCTGACCCCAGCCCTCCTGCATCAGCCTGGAAGGAGGAGGTCAGGGAGGACTCCCTTGTTGGGCTGTGGCCAGCCTGGAAGGAGGAAAAGGCTCCTGGGGTGGGAGACCTAAGGAATCTCTGGCTCTTCCTGGCCTGGCCTGCTGCCTGCAGGCAGGTGGGAGCTGGTGGGCTTGGTCATACTTGCTGTGCCCCGTGTGACACAGCAATGCTGAAGCCCCTGTACCACAGCAGGGAGCTGGGGCAGAGCAGGCAGTGGGCACAGGGGTAGTGCTGGGGACTGGGGCACAGGCAGAAGGGCACAGGGGCGGTGCTGGGACACAGGGCAGTCCTTGTCCCTGGCCCTGGGTGTGTGAGCAGGCCTGGCCTGGCAAGGTTCTGGCCTGGCAAGGTTCTGGCCTGGCAAGGTTCTGGCCTGGCAAGGATGGGGTCTGCCAGGTCCCAGCCCACTGCGCAGGGAATAAGGATGCTGGGTGCACGGGGAGAGGAGCTGGGAATGGGATGACCAGTCACAGGAGCCCCGCAGTCTTTGGGGACCTCTGGCTGCCTGTGAGGAGGGAGAGGGAGGGCTCCCTGCCAGTGAGGGAAATCCAGCATGGCTGTGGGACACCGGCCATGCCACAGGCTGAGCCCCACTGCTGGGACACCACCAGCTTCCCCAGCCCCACCATCCTGGCACCACTAGTGTCCCTCAGTCATGGTGGGCTGATGAATGTGTGAGCCCCGCAGAGCGGCACTCCAAAACCCTCCAAGGTCCCCCAAAGAACCCCTGTGCCCTCCCAAGGTGGAGGATGGGTAGGCCCAGGCTTCATCCCATCCCTGGGGAGCAGGATCAGGCCTTCGTTCTTGCTCTGGTATTTCCGCCAGCAGTGGCAGGAATGTGGTGGCCACGGGAACAATGCCGGCACCTTGCACTGGTCCCCTCTGTGACAGCACAGGAGCAGCTGCCTGGGCACAGCCCTGCTCCCAAGGAGCCGGCAGGAAGCAGATGGAGATGACACCAGCCACCATTTCCTGCAGCAGGACACGCGTGCTTTCTCCACCACTACTCCCCTTGCCAGGCCAGCAGGGCCTTGGGGACCACAGGCACTGTTGCTCAGGGCAAAGCCATGCCAGGTATGGGCACCAGCACCCTGCTGTACCCATTGCTCAGGCTTACCCAGTGCCAACTCCATCCCAGTGTGGCATGTGCCAGGCCACTGCCTGTCGGGACACCAGCGCTGGGAGGTTGTCCCCACATCAGGGGCCCACGAAGGAGCTCAGCCTGCAGGAACCAGGGCCATGGGACCCTCTCTGCCCCCAACTCTTCCCAGGACACTGCTGGGGTGGTGGCACAGAGCTGCATGAGGAAGGGCAGGCGCACCTGGCGCAGCCCCAGGCCTTGCACAACGGAGGTTTATTTGGAATGGTTTCCCAATAAATTATGTAATTTAAAAATTTTAAGGAAAAAAAAATATAGGCAGATGGGAGAGGATCCTGTGGCAGCTTAGCCAGTGGGCAGGGATCACGGGGACACATGACACCCTGGGCTGGGTCCAGGTAGTGGCAGAGGCTCTGTGACCACAGCCCCCTCCCCTTGTGCCTCTGGCCTCCCTCAGCCAAGACCATATGGCCCCACAGGCCTCTTAGTGTTTCAGTGGGACAGGCCCCCTTGCACCCACAGTCACCAGTCCCAGGAGCGTCCTCTCCGCAGTTGTGTGGGACCTTGGCACTACAGCCCTGCCACCAGCTGCCCCTCTGGCTTCCGAGGTGCATTTCTGGGTCCTTTCACCTCCCCAAGCCTGCATCTTCCCCTAACACCCTGGAGAGGAGGGTATGGATCCCATCCAATGGCACCTGGTCACCCAGCCTGTCCTACCCCACTCTGCAAACCAGGATGGAGGGACAGGAGCCATGTCCTGCTCTGTGCCAGGCACAGGAACAGCCCAGGACGAGCACCGGGCAACTCATGGCCCGGCTTGACCCCAGGCACTCCAAGCCACCTGCCATCCCATGTCCCTGAGGGAAGCTGGGTGCAGGGGAAGGGAGAGGACGAGGGCAGAATGTGAGGTGCAGGGACAGACCTGTGTGCCAGGGCTCTGGGAGGGAAGGGATGGGGAAAGGCTCTATCAAAGAGGAGAGGCTGAACGTCCAAACAACCCTCCAGGGACAGCACAGTCCATAGCACAGTGATGGCACCAGGGCTGGCTGGGCCAGTTGTGTGACAGAGGGTGACACATGTCCCACACCAGTCTGGGGTGATCTACACACCAGCAGGCATACCTGGCACTGGAGGGACACAGTGTGCCACAGCCTCTGAGAGCACTAGCCTTCCCCACCGTTCTCCACAGCAGCTCCAGAGAGATGGGGGCGACACAGGGAGAAGCGTGACTTGGGTGACACTGCCACAGGATGACGGGTGCTGGCACAGTGCTTGGGTATCAAGAGATCCACCCGGCTCCCATGGAGAAGCCGGAGGCTTCAGTGGTGGATGGCAGTGCAATGAGCGTGCAGGTCCTCTGCAGCGTGGGGTACGGCGTGGGAAGGAGGGGGAACACGTCCCTTCCGACTGTAAACACGGCACTTGGAGAGCTTTGAGCCTTTACCCCTCAGAGCTGTGAGAGGCCCTGGCTGGAGCATGGGCCCTGGCTTTGGCACACGGCAGGAGTCACTCCTCGTCCACAGAGAGCAGGAAGCTGTAGAGGAAGCTGATGGCACGCTGGCGATCCTGTTGGGTCTGCTTGGCCATCAGGTTGGGTGGAGGGCGTAAGAGGAGGCTGGAGAACAGGGCAGCTGTGGAGAGAGATAGAAGCAGCCACTGGTAAAGCATGGAGATCCTGGAAGGAGCAGAAACGGGCTGGGATGAAGCAAGGGCAGCAGGAGCAGAGCAGAACACCACCACTCACCGATCATGGTGGCACTGACATTGTTGTCCTCCGAGTACCTGAGCAGCTCCCGGAGGAAGGACATTAGGTACCGAAACACATTGCGGTGGCAGCTTGGCAGCTGAAGGATCACCTGCAAGGAAATGGCACCAGGAAGCTCTCTCAGCTCCCATCGATGCAGCCTGGGCACATGTGACACTCTGGACTCGAGCAATGACCCCCAGATGCAGCCCAGTGCTGATGGCACTCATGGGCTGTGGCTCCTGGTGACACTGCTTTTAGAACTATGTTACCAGGAAAAAGCCCCCACTGCCCTGGGACTGCTTCCTGCTTGTTTCCACTTGGATTCCAGCTCTCACTGCCCCCAAACTTCCCCCTCTGCCCAAAGACATGCTTGGCCTGGCTTGCTGGTCCACCAGCTGTTAAGAGCCACTCAGAGTCCTTCAGGAACTGTAGCTCTGAGCAGGTGCTCAAGCCCGTAGGACTAGAGGTGGCTCATCCCCTTCCCTCAGACTGCTATTCCCCACGTGCTCAAGGTGACACAGGGCTCACTTGGGGGTCTCTTTAGAAGAGCTGCCTGCTCCCCGAGGCACTTGCCAATCCCTTGCAAGGGAACAGGACCCAGGCAGGCATCGGCATGGCAGAGCCCATGGCAGCAGGAAAGCTGCCCTGAGCCCCGGGTCAGTGATGATGGCAGCTTCACACCTGTCGGCACAGCCGGCTGCTGTGTGACCAGTCCAGGCACCGCTGGTACAGCTCGTAGCAGATCACAGGCTCCGGAAGAGCCTCCAGGAAGATGAGGAGGGCTTCAGCCACGGAGTGATTACTGCCCGCTAGACCCGTGGGAATCAAGGGTTGTGCTGAGCAGAGATCCCCTCCCTCCCACAGGTGCTCCCTGCCTCTTCTCCTCCCCAGGTGCTCATCTCTGCTTCCTCCCTGGAGGTTGTGCAAGTTCCTTGTCTGCCTAACTGCTCCTCCTCCTCCCCCTCCTCCTCATATGCTGTTCCCCATCCATAGAAAATACCACTCCATCCACCCTACACCATGTTTCCCCACCGTCTGGCCATACAAATGCCCTCTGCTCCATCAACCTCTTCTACAGACCATGCTTCCCAGTATCCCAGATCCTGCACTTGGCACAGCCCTGCAGAAGCTTCCTGAGCTCCCTGTCTGCTTTGGCAAGCACACACCCAGCTTCCAGAGAGGTTGTGGGGGGACGGAGGAGAGCCCACCCCCACCAGGGACCCTAACAGGTAAAAGTGACAGACAAGGTCTCCTGAAAGCAAGCTCTCCCAGCAGAACTGAGATCCATCAGGCAAGGATACGGATTGTCTCAGGAATGCTGGTGTCCAGGCAGTCAATGATCTGCTCCAACTCTTCTTGCATGCCTGGAGTCTGGAACAAGTCCTCCTGCCAAAAACAGCATAGGGATGGACAAAGTCACCTTTCCCACAAAGGCTGAGGCACATGGTGACTGTAGGGTGAACCTGAGACCCCCAGCCAGTACCTCAATCACAGAGAAAGATCTTGCTCTCTAAACACCAAACTGGAGCCCATCTCCAGGTGTTTGTGAGGAACCAGGTCACCAGGAGAACTCCCAAAATGGCAGAGGTCCTCTCCCTCTTGCTCCCTCTCACCTGGTGGCAGGCGTGCTTGAACAGGTGGTCCACCAAGAGCCAGATCTCCTTTGGCACCTGTAGCGGCACCTCACCCGTCTCCTCACTGTCCAGGGAGCTCATCTGCAGGACAGATTTCTCCTGGGGACAAAGAGCACATGATGGTTCAGGAAAAACTGTCCCTTGCAGGGAAAGATGGGTGAGGGGAGGCAGCAGGACCCTGGATTGCTCTGGTCCTGACTCGCTTTCACAGCACCAGCCATCGCTCAGTAGGTCCTGGTTCCACCCCCTCTTGCTGCTCCATGGAACCACCTGTCTGGTCCCCCTGACAGCCCCAGCCCCACAGGAGGGGGTTTGGGCTTTCCAGGGTAGCCCAACCCCCATCCCAGTTCCCATCCTGCAGCTGACAGAGGCTGGGACCCAGCGAGTCATTGTGCTGTGTGAGCTCCCACACCGGGTTAGATCCGGCCTCTGGGCCTGTTCATCCCACTGATCCCATGTCTGCCCCAGCCACGGCTGCCCTCAGAGCTCTGAGACAGTCCTGATTTCTAAAGTTTCTTCCCTGATTTTCCCCAGAAGAGCCTCACTGAGCACACATCACCACTGCCATGGCTCCTGCTTACTCATGCGGATCCTCCAGCCGATGAGCTCCACGGCTCAGATGTCTCCATCACACTGAGGTTTAATGGGATCAATACTCTTGGCTTGATTTTACTTTCACTTCACGATCACTCACATTCCTGTGAGCTCCAAGGAAGAACCCATGCCCAGCACTTCCAAAGCACACAGAGAGCAGCACAAGCAGGAACACAACTCTGGCCACCAGCAGAGCCAAAGTGTCCAAAGCCACACACAAAGCACCTCACTCGAGCTGGCAGCTGAAGTGACAACTGCCATGGCTGTCCCTGCAGCACACACTGGCAACAGCCAGTGCCAGGGTTGGCTTCCCTGCCACATCCAGAGACACCCCGAGTTGTCATGGGCCCGAAAGCACAGGCAGTAGCCCCAGTTGCCACACAGCACAACACAGCTCTGCCCTGAATACCACTAGGTCTGATCCAGCTGGCAGAAGTAGGGTCATGGCTGCATGGCTCTCCAACTCAGCCACACGCAGTGGGAAGGCTGGGAAGCAGCATGTCAAGCAAGAACATTACAGAATTCCCCTAAGAGGGAGAAGGGGAGAGCTGTGGACCCCCTCCCTGGGCTGCAGGTTCCTGTATAGAAATCCCTTGTGCCAGGGCATCGCTGGAGCTGCCCTTGGCATGACTCGGAGAGCTGTGGAGACCCTCAGGCAGGAGATCCCAGCTGCTTACAGAAGAGGAGAAGGAGGCTTGGAAGGCCTCAGTGTGGGGGAGAAGGAAGAGGAGGAGGCAGAGGAGGAGGCGGTAGCATGTGTGTTGGCCAGGCCCTGAGCGCCCTCTCCTGCCGTATGCGAGGAAAGGAGGCATGGCTGTGTCCTTTCCAAGGGAAGATGCTTCCACAGGATGTTCTCAGAAGGCAGGGACAAATTCCTCCCTTCTCTTCTGCCAGGAGGGAGTTGGGAGCTTCTTGTGGTTTAATACCCGAGTTCAATTCCTTCTTAAGAGAGGAATTTTTCTCCTCTTTTACCCTCTCACTGTGCCTAGAGCCCAGAGAGGAACAACTCACCCAGATTGGGAAGCCAATGCAGAGCCAGCTCAAACAAGTTAAAAACATCAGAGCAAGAGCAGGGAGGGTGGGAACACCTCCAGCATCTCCCAAGGGCATGTTTTCCTTGCCTGGCTACAGCATGGAGCACGGGTGCCAAGGGAAGCAGTGATCTTGCTTGGGCATCATGGCCATCGGAGCCAGCAGCCCCAGCTCCACTGCTTGAGGAGGTGCAGAAATATCCATCTTGTGCACAGGCCCTCCCTTGGTCTCCACAAGGGACACAAGAGGAAGGACCAAAAGACCTCAGTGTCCTGCTCCAGCCCTCTCCCCACAGGTCTGAGAGGGTACTGTGGTGAACCTCACCTTTTGTGCATGGTCAGACTGAACTCTGCTATGTCAGAGGCTGTCAATTTATGGGAATATCCAGCATTGCTGCCAGCATCAGAGGAGTATTTTTTATCCCCAGAAGCAAATTTGGTGAGCTTTAACATCTCAGTTTGGCTTGGCTCTAGGGTCACTGCGTACTTCTGTGTTCTCATCCATCCCACAGCTGTGCTAAGCAGCTTTGCTGGCAGCCGTGTCCCCTCTGTGCCCCCCTTCCCTCTGCCACAGAAAACAAGGGAAAAGCTCTCACTCTTTACAAACACACCACTGAGAAGCAGGCTGCCACACTGCAATTGCTTGTGTTACCTTTTCTAAGAAGCTGTCTTCTCCCTGAGAGCAGAGGAAAAGAGAGAAGAAGAAAAAGTGTGGTTAAGAGAGAGAAAACACTTGAGGATTAACTCTTCTGAAACTTAATTTGCAGAAACTCAATTTGCTTTAGAAGAACCCACTGAACACCAGGTCCTTCACACATTTTGCTGGCACAGCCAAAGTTAAACCTGTGACAAGAGATTTGCCTGCCAATTAGCAACAATCCTGCTCACATGATGCAAAACCTCATAAGGATTTCTGGAAACTCCTCCAAGGGACTTGGCCTGCACCGTGCACTGGCCAACAGCTGGGCCATGGGCAGGTGAGACATGTCCATCAGAGAGGAGTTCCCCATGTCAGAATCAATGTCCCTGTGTTGTTTCAGCCATCTTCCCTTGTGACAAGGCTGGAGATAAAACATTCCCTGGGCTAAATCTGTGTTTCTGAGCGAGTGGCAGCTGTGGTGCTTGCAGGGCCCCTAAGCAGCTTTGGGTACTGTCAGGGAAATGAGGGTTTGAGCTCAAACCCCGGCTGCTGCTGCAGCCTAAGAGCATTAGCACAGTGCGGGGAGGAGTGTGCCAAGCCATCAGCATCCCCAAACAGCCAACTCTGTACCAGGCAGGGCAGACTGGACACTGCTCATGGAGTCTGCAGGAGGGAACGGAAGCAGGTTGTCCAAGCTGAGTCTTGGCAGATCAACCTTTCAGGGTGGGAACAGCCCAAACACATTCCCAGGCTGAGCTGGGAGCAAGTGCAGCTACTGTAGCACAGGGCATACCAAGAGGGAGCAGCATCTTGGGGTCCCCTATGGGCTCTGCAGTGTCTGCCTTCTTTGGAGGCTCCCCGAGTTCTAACACAGCAACAACAGACTGGCCTCTTCCTGGGAACAGCTTGCTCCGAACAGGAGTTGGCACAGGTTCCTCTTCTGAGGCACAGTGGGAGGGACACAGTCACAGGTTTGGGAGGGCAGACAGCCACCTGCACAGGGGAGGTTCATTTTGTAATGGGTGAGTCATCTCCAGCCTCACCACCCCCAAGTTGCCTGTGCCTGGCTGCTCACCTCTTCATAGAATGGTTTGGGTTGGGAGGGACCTTGAAGATCACTCCATTCCACCCCCTGCCATGGCAGGAACACCTTTCACTAGACCAGGTTGCTCCAAGCCCTGTCCAATCTGGCCTTGGATACTTCCACGGATGTGGCAGCTACAGCTTCTCTGGGCAACGTATGCCAGGCCCTCATCCCTGTCACAGGAACAAATTTATCCCTAATGTTGAGCCTTCAGCATGATACACTCCATGAGACTCATCTGTTCCTGACAGAGGTTCTTTGAGAGGCTTTTTAAAGCGCACAGTAGGATCCCAAGAAAAAACAGGATGAGACACTAATACTGAAATCCCAAAGGAGAGGTGCTCAAATGTCAGCAGCAGCAGTGTCAGTGTCTCCCTCCTGGGAGAACCAGGAGAGACATTTCTAGACAAAGTCCCACCTACACTGTGCTACCCCACACCCACATGCCTCAGCCCCTTACTGACCTGCATCTTCAGACCTCCCTCCATGGAAAACCATAGACACAGTCCAGCCAGGCTGAGGAAAATGCTAGATGCAGTGAAGGACAAGCCCTAACACCACACAAGTGGCGGAGGTAAAGGGGTTCTTAAGGTACAGACACTGCTGGCCTCACACAGCCTGAGCAGCACCAAAATATAGGGAACTGCACCCAAATGCTCTGGGCTGCAGGGCAGGCAGCAACCTGTACCACTGCCCTGGGCAGGAAGTGCTCAGCTCAGCCTGTCTCCAAGAATTTCTCAACTCACAGGTAAGACCAGAACCAAAAGATCTGAAACAGCTCTCCTCTGGTACACAGGAGGTATGTCCATGCTGCAGACACTGGGGCGGGTGCTCTTTGCTGACTGTTTTGATTCTTGTATTTCTAGATGTTTCACTGAGTTACAGGAGAATGAAATCTACAGGTAAAGGAAGGAGAAACCTCAAAGTACTCTTAGAAAAGTAACAGTGTGTGTCTGTGAGGGCAGAGTCTGGGCCCAAGTTCCTCTCTATCAAGCAGTAAGTGCTGAGCAGGAAAAAGCAGCTGGAAAACCCACCAAGGCCAATGAAATGCTCCAGACCCACTTCCAGAACAAGAACCAAATCCTGAGAAGTCTGAAGGGCCTGAAGCCTTGATCAACTGCTTGACCTGAGGAGGCAAATGCTGTATACTGCCACCTAGATACTTTTTAGCCTGATTGTGTGTTACAAAGTCAAAATTCTAGTATAAAAATGACCTTCTATGTACTGGACTTGTGAGAAAAGTAGAGACCTACAAGGTGGGAACTGGAGGAGGCAGCAAGAGGCACGGGACAACTGCTGAAGGAAAGAGAAAATATGGAAGCAATGGGAGTGGAAGCTGGGAAATCTACAGAGGTGGAAAAGTAGCAGGTTACTGGACAAAAAAACCCCTCATGTAAGGGTGAGACTGTGAGAAAGGAGAGGAGAGGGAAGGTATCACATGGCACACAGACTCATATGGGGCTGAGCTCTCAGGTGAACAGGAAGAAACAGCTTTCCTGACTGAACAAGAATGGGGACATGGACTAGAACTCAGGAGCTGCTGCACCTCACTGGAACACTGCCAGGTAAGGCCATCAGGAGAGACAAATGAAACCAGCCTGAAAATCAGAACTACATCCCAAAAATGGGGCTTAATCCCAGAACTGGCCATAGAAGATATATCCAAAGGATGGAAGGGCACAACTGCACCCCCTCACATGCACACAAGAGGCTTCAGGAGGAAGAATACTGATGCTGGAGCTGGTGAATGCTGGAGGAACAGTTCTCTGCACCACACAGATATCTCTCAGTGATGAATTATCTCTCACTGAGGTTGGTGTGGGAGGAACCGGCCAGAGAAACTGTGACACTGCTCATTTGCTGAGCTGTGCCCATCAGCACAACACACCCAATACCACCCAATACCTTTTCCCTGTGCAGTGGGAAGACACCCAGAAGGAAAAGGCTCGCAGAGCCCTTGGCACTGCAGAAGAAGACCTGGTACCTTGGAGGACAGGAACTGAATCACACCTCTTATAACACAACAATGCAACCCAGCTGAGCCTGCCAGCACCACTTACACCAACATGAAGTGCTGCGATCACTTTTTTGTCCCATCAAACAATATATAGAGTCTATTTAGAAATAAGGGATAAAGTACAGGCTGTCAAAAGCCATTGGTTGTGGTAGAGGCGAAGAACAAAAGAGCACCTCAAGCTCTGTGAAGTCAGTCAGCTCAGGGCCAGCACAGCTGGTCTGAGCTGCAGGCACTACTACCGTTTTTGGGAGTAATTAGAAAGAAGTCAGGCCTCTCCCTGTTAAAAGAGCTGCTCCAGAACGCTGCTACTCACCAGGTCTATGAGTTTGGTGACTGGAACTTCTCTGATCGGTCGCTTCATTCGGCACAAGGCCTCAAGGGAGGTACCAAAGCAGCTGGGCAGGTAGGTCCCACTGATGGTCAAAAAATAGTCCTTCCCTCGGTCCAAGTGCAGGACAAGAATATCCTCAATTTTATCCTCGCCGGAGTTCAGGAGCGTGACTGAGTCCTTACTGACATACACATCCAGGGAGATTTCTGTGCTCTCATCTGCAACATACAGGAGTTTTCAAAAACACATGGACATTCTCCAAAAGGGATGACAAGGACAGACATGCAGTGGCAGGGACAAAGGCCACAACAGAGAAGACAGATAAGCCTCAGGGCAAGAAAGATGGGACATGGGAAAGATGGGAGGGGCTGAATGGAGATGGGATGGAGGCCTCCACCAGTACACAACTCACCTGGTTCCAGGTAGCCTTCACAAGGCTCAGCCCGAAGCCATGGCTTGCAGTAATGGCTGTCATTAAGCTTTGGGATGAAGGAGAAGTGACAGGTGACCTGCCCATTATTGGTAATCTTGAACTTTTGCTTCTGCAGCTGACGGAACTTCACATTCTTGAACTCAAACTGCAGAGCAAAGGGAAAACACAAGTGACATTAGTGGCCATAATGGCCAGGCCCCACCCTGACTCTGCAGTGACCCCCAGACACTGCCTTGGCCCCTCAGGGCTGAGAGGAGCCCACCCAATGCAGAATTCCTCACAGAAGCCCTGCCAAGGAGCCAAGACATGTCCTTTCTAACTCAATTCTTGATCATAAGACAGAAAGGGTTCAGTTTCCTATAATCAAGTTTATTGAACCAAAGTTTGGCACTTCTAAGGTTGCTGTGTTTGGGAAGTGACAGTGACTCTGGTTTCAGCCTCACCTCTCTCCTGCTCAGCTCCAGTGAAGGAAGGAAGTCATTCTCCATCCTGTCCATTATACGAACGATGTCTTCGAACAGTTTCCGGTACTTCTGCTCATCCACAACCTTCACCTGTGGGAGATGGAAAACACACAGTAAAGCTTCTGATTGGCTTCACAGGAACCCTCTTGGTCATGAGCAAACTGCAGAAGTGAATTATTTCTCTGAAAACTTGGTTGTGCAGCTGAAAGGCTGAGAGAGTTCACATGCCTGGGTGGACTCCCAAGTTGCATTTGCAACTTTAAATATATTTCAACCCTGTGGATGTTACCAGGGTCTGACTGGCCACTGGTCACACTGCTGGGAGAGTCTCCTTTAAGGAGACTCAGTCTATTCTATTTAGCCCTGATGAGGCACATCTGGCATGCTGTGTCCAGTTTTGGAGTCTCCAGTACAAGCGGGACATGGAACTTCAGGAGTGGGTCCAGCAACAGAGATGAAGGGACTGGAGCATCTCTCTTACAAGGAAAGGCTGAGGGAGTTGGGCCTGTTCAGCCTCGAGAAGAGACACTGAGAGGGGACCTCATGAATGTCTGTTAGTATCTCCAGAGAGGTATCAGAGGAGGGACCAGATTGTGGTGGTGCCAGACAACAGGACAAGAGGCCACAGGCAGAAACTAGTGCACAGGAGTTCTACCTGAACATGAGGAAGAACTTTTTCCCTGTGCTGTGACCAAGCACTGGAACAAATCTGCCCAGAGAGGGCGTGGAGTCTACCTCACTGGAGATATTCCAGAAGCATCTGGATGCAATCCTGTGCCACGTGCTCTGCGATGGCCCTGCTTGAGCAGGGAGGTTTGACCAGATGACCCACTGTAGTCCCTTCTAACCTGACCCATTCTGGGATTCTGTGAGACCTGAGCCACTGAGGGAGCAGGAGGTAGCAAAATGGACATGGACTGTCCCCATCTGCTAAGCCAGGAAACCCAAATCTGCTGCCAGCCACTCACCACTGAAGGCATTCAGGCGTGAACCACTCTGTTGACACATCTGAGGCAGCACAGGTACAACCACGTTCAGGATGCTGCTGTGTCTCCATGCAGAGAACACAGGGACTCACCCATTCCAGTAGTGCCAGAGGCAGCGCCCCCACAGTGGGCACACCTGTCCTCTTGCAACACCCTTTGCAGAGGTACCCTGACTGTATCCCTGTCTCCTGAAGAAGGAATGCCTGGAATTGTTGGGATGCTGTCCCAGCATACGAATAAACCTACCTCAATGCGGAAAAGCGCGCTGACAGGCTTGTGGTCACTTGTCTTCAGGTCCATGTGACTGTTGTACCGGAGCTGATTGATGTTCCCTCCTCTCCAAAGGATCCGGTCACACCATGCTGGCACACGACATTTCCCACTACAAAGAAAAACAGGTCACCAGGGAAATCCAACAAACCTAACAAACCAACCAAGCTGTTCCTTTTCCTAGCCAGTCAGCTCCCTCCACACCCACTGTCACAGTAGTGACGGGATGAACCCTGACACTTCCCCCGGTTTGAATTCTCTTGTTATTTCTTCTGCTCTCTACCCCTTATCTGATACAGTAGCTAAAATTCCTGTCCCTTCCAGCATCAGGAAACAAAACCACCTCAGTCAAGCCCATTTCCACAGCCTGAAGCCATGTGTGCTGTGACCCAAGCTGCATGTCTTTCTTTTGCTGCCAAATCTTTCTGCCCACAATCGGATATATCACTTACTATTTCCACTATGGAAAGTCTACTCAGCAATTACTATTATGTTATGAAGTGTAAATCCTGGGTTATCCTTCTTCAGATTAACTACTGTGCTGATTCATAATCACAGCCAGAGTCAAATCCAATGACTATATAGTTTGAAATTCCTTCTTGGGAGTTTCTCCCTTTGGAGCAGCCCCTGCAGCAGATGCAGCCATGCCTGTGGGAGGCATCAAGCAGGAACCACAGCTGCTATCACAGCACAGCCACTCTGTGGGTATGCAAGTCAGTGACAGGGTGACTCAGAGAGCCTGTTTCCTTATCTCTGCAATTCCTTTTTATACTGTTTGCCTGTCCCTGGTAACAGGAGAAGCCCCCAGTGCAGAGCCACCTGAGCTCACACTTCACCTGCCTTCAAGTGTGATCAGCAGCCACCAAGTTTAAGGGATGTGCCTGGTCAATGTACACAGGGGCCACTTATTGCAGAAAAACAGGAGAAAGAAAGGAGGGCAAACACAACACTGACAGGTATTCCCAGCTCTAGGAAGCAGGAAATCAAGTTTTGGGAGAAAATGCTTTTTATGTCATAAGTAAATACACTCAGTGGCAGCCAATGTACCTGGAGTCCCAGCGATCTGTTTTAGAGTCATATTTATATGTGGGGATGAATTTAATCTCTCCCTCCATGAAATCTGCAAATGCTTTCTTCTGAGTGCGCTGAATATTCAGCTAAAGCAGAAAAAGAACACTTTAAAGAGAAACAAACCAAACAAAAGGAACCCTCCCCCAGCAGCATCAGAGAGCAGATTTACAGGCAGAGCAACCACAGCCTGTGGCCTTGGAATTCACAGACATCCCCAAACTGCCTCTCAGACCTCACACCTTTAACAGAGGTAAAAGTTCAACCCGTCAGTGGAATGTTTACCAGACAGTCCTAGTACAAATGGGCATGGTGCTGCCCACCAAACCATGCAGGTAGCATCAAACAAGAGTTCAGGGAAATATTAACTGCTCCGCTTGTGCTAAATGCCATCATTAGTTTTCAGGCATAAGGTCACCATCATTAAACTTTACCTGCCAACCATTTTAGCAAGAGCCTCTAGGACTGTGCTCAGCTGACAACCTGACACCACCCTCCTTTGCTCGTTTCCTCTTCTAAAAAATCTCCTGGTTGTTTTCCTCCCATGAAGCTCTGCAGTACGGCAGAAACAAGCTACAGAGCAGAACCTGATCTACTGTTAAACTGTGTCAGAGGTGACATTGAACCATTGCTGTTTGTGTTTCACAGGTGCAACTGTTCATCTGCAAGGCACCTGCCTTGGGTTTCAGTGCGCTGCAGAGAAGTGCCAAGTGGGGAAGGCAACAGCACAGAATTCAGGTCAAACTAGCTGAGCAGTTTGAGCTCCAAATCAATACCTCTCCCACAACACTGATCACAGCAGCTTTTGTCGATGTTACAAATTCCTGTGTTCAGCTTGTAGTTTGTACATAACAGAGAACTCCTGCACTGGGACACAGATACACTTTCATTGTAACTGCCTGAGTCATCCAGTTAACACAGTATGGACAATCTGGTTTTGTTTAGGGGGTTGTTGCCACCAGCACACCCAGAGCTCTGTCAGGGTCCAGTGTCTGTGTCTATAGACCCTCCTTACAGAGTGTCATGGAATTACCTAGATTGGAAAAGCCCTCCAAGACCACTGAGTCCAACTGTTCTTGCAGCATTGCCAAGGCCACCACTAACCCATGCCCACAAGTACCACATCTACACATTTGTTAAATCCTCTCAGGAATGAGGACTCCACCCCTGCCCTAGGCAGCTGTGCCAGGGCTGGACAGCACTTTCCAGAAAGAAATTTTCTTTAGTGTCCAAACTAAACCTTTCCTGGTGCAACTTCAGGCCGTTTCCTCTTGTCCTGTCACTTGTTCCCTGGGAGCAGAGCCTGACCCCCACGTGGATTCACCCTCCTGTCAAGGAGTTGCAGAGAGTGAGAAGGTCCCTCTTGAGCCTCCTTTTCTCCATGCTGAGCCCCACCAGCTCCCTCAGCTGCTCCTCATCAAATCTGTGCTCCAGCCCCTTCCTCAGCCCATTTGCCAGCTCCTTCCAAGGCACGTCCTAAACCAAGACAACCCCTCAGGGATGGGGCAAACATGACCAAGTTTGCTGACCTGGTCATATGTCAGCAGCTTCTGCAGTTCGTTCTTGCTGATGAGACTCTTCACTTCACTGGCATCCAGCAGACACAGCCTGTAGTTCAGGTCTCCCAGCCAGATGACAACACTGGAAAGAAAGACACCCATAGAATCATGGAACAGTTTGGGTTGGAAGAGACTTTAAAGCTCATCTTGTTCCTACCCCCTGCCATGGGCAGGGACACCTTCCACTAGACCACGTTGCTCCAAGCCCTGTCCAATCTGGCCTTGGGATGGGGCAGCCACAGCTTCTCTGGGCAACCTGTGCAAGGGCCACACCACTTTCACAGGGGAGAATTTGAGAGCAGATCAGCAATTAGCATCTCCCTTTCTTAAATTATATTAAGACTGAGATGTTGAAAACAAAAAAGAAGACATGAAAGATTGAGTCCAAAAGCAGAAATCTCTAGTGGCAGCAGATCCTACAGGACTAAGTCCATATCCTTTGGAATCTCCAAACGACTGAGAACTTAGTTCAGTGGGAGATAATGAGTTTGCCTCAGCCTGAAAAAGCTAAGAGAACAGCACTGACTCTCTGATGAAGCGAAACTAGCGTATCCCACCAAACAGAGTTAGATTCCTCTGGAGTTACACTCTTGGGACCCACTCTTTACTCCATAAAGGTTTCATTTAAAGATTAAAACTAAAACACCCCACTGGTAACAAAGCTCTTCCTGTTTATAGTCAAACCTCAACATTTCCATTAGTGGATTATCAAGGATAATCTAATAGTTGAAGTTTTTTTCTGTACTAATCCACTCTACATTTATTACTGTTTTTGAAATGGTTTAAATATAAACTAAAGAAGTACCAATTGTTTGCATTAGGGTTAGGCCTACTGAAAAGGAAGAGTTACACACAAATGCAAGGAGAAGGACGTTGGGGACAGAGCGCACAACTCACTGCAGCAAGGAGGTGACCGGTTTGTCTGCAGAAGCTGCAGAACAGCACAGCCCTTGGCACCTCCAGTTATTTCATCAAGTCAGAAAACTAATCTGCATGAAACTTTCTGTTGCTGCAATTCTGACTTGATTTAGGTTACTCAACACTGCTTCCAAAGGGAAAACATCAGGACGGCTCACTCATGTTTCATGATGTTGAGCTGAGGCAGGCTGTCATCGGGGGTCACAAAGCTCATCCGGGCACAGATGTCCTTATAATCCTGGTTTCGGCGCTCGAAGTCCTCCACATGGGCAGCCAGGTGGGAGTTGACAACACAGAAGGTGGTGTTGTGGAACACAAATCTGACAGCCACACCACCCTTGTTGCCCTGGGGACAGCAGGTACCAGTGAGGTTAGAGCAGGAGTCAGGTGAGGCATAGGGAGGGGACAGGGATGGCACAGGTAAACAAAATCTGGCTGTGCCACTTCTTGCATGGATACAGGGAAGCAACAGGCTGGCCTCCATGACTCACCATCTTTCCCATGACTCCTGTGCCCACAGACTCCGTCACGATCTCTCTGATATTGTTCAGATGATCCTTCTTAGCAAATATGAGCAACATCATCCCAACCAGGCGGACCATTTGTACCTGCAAAAATAAACAGTTCCCAGAGAGGCAGTGGGAATGCAGTTCTGATATACTTGCTCTGCTGCTCTGGCTCTCCCTGTTCCTCATAATGTTCTGTACTCTATCCCTAAATTTAACAACACTACTGAAAGAGCCTCCTGTCCCACAAGGTTCTGGGTGTCAATCTGTCACTTCCCAGAGTCAGCAGCTGTGCTGAGCTTATTGCATTCCCCATGCTGGTGCTTCCCTACAACAGCATGAAGTAAGAGAAACTGAATAAATACACCGCAGGTCTGTTGGTGAGGTCTCAGCCTTTGCAGCACAACCAGAGACCTTGAGTACTTGAGCCAGTTCTGACATAAAGCTGTGGCTGTCCTGAGGCTGCAGGTGCAATCGGCAGTCGGGGCTCACCTTGACTTACTCCAGACTCCAGCAGAGTCTGTGGCATGTGCAGAGGGGAATGGACAAAGATGGTCTTACTTCCTTGAGGTAGACATGCATAGGGTATCAAAAGGCATCTCTGACCTATACAGACCAATTGCTCTTCAGGAAAGACTTGTTCCCTAAAGCAAAGGGCCTCTCTCTGGAGCTGGGTTCTCCCTTCCTGCAGAGCTTGGCCCACAGCGGTTAACGCTGCTCATGTGCCCTCTCCTAGCAAGGATCTCAGCTCTGCTGCTGATCTTTAACACATGCTAAGCCAATGCCTGCCCAGTCTGTGATCTTCCTGAACCTCCAAAACAGTGTGGTCACCACTTTGAATAGCGACAAGGCCTCACCTCTTTGAGCACAGTCTGCACACTCATTTTTAGGCATAAAAACATTCAGACACATTGGGATTAAGTCTATGGAGTGAGGGAAGAAGCTGAGAGCAGAGAATTTGGCTGGAAGAGCCCAGCACCAAGTCTCCTCTGCAGAAGTGGAATTAACAAGTGACCACAAGTCTTATCTACAGTTTGAACCACTTCCCTCTTCTGCAGCCATATCCTGCGCTCGCTCTTTCATCAGGGTGGGAGGAATTTACCCAAAACTCAAGTAAAGCAAAAGGAGGGGAGCAGGAGCCTCTTCACAGTTCAGGCCGTGACTCCTGGCTCCCCTCAGTGGGTCTCAGTTCAGCAAGGTGCTCTGTTCCCTGCTTCACTCCCTGTAACACCTGCCCAAGCTCAGCTCAGAGCAAGCAGGAAGGGTGTGACAGTGAACATATGGGCGAAGGAGGAAGCGGAAACTTATTCATATATTTAGGACTGGTCTCTGCAACAGAAAGGTTTGCTACAGCAGACATAAATCCAACGGCTTGCCCTTAATCAGCCAGAACACAGTCCTGCTGCCACAGCTGAAGCAATTCTGTCCCAAGGAAATTGCCTCTGGAACATTTTTCTTCATAAATCATGCTATTCAGGGAAAAGCTATAATTTGACTTACCAGCTCAGGACACACTTGGCTTCTATCCTGTAGGATGAGAGGGTAACACAGGTAGAGGATTGGAACCTGCTGCTTCCCTGGCACCAACCTCCTCTTTGATAAAAGTATTGTGATCCCCACCTTTATAAATTTCTGCTTCAAAGCACAATATTCTCCTAAAATTGTGGGGCAGAAACACACACCCACTACCACCCTTGGTTTCTCCAAACCCTGCTCCTTGGGGAGGTGAGGAAAGTGGAAGCCCCTTTCCCTTCCCACCATGCCAGCTCCATGACAAGACCCCACACCACTGAGCAAAACTCACTTTCTTGTACTTGGCCTGAGGATGCAGGGCCCTCTCCACAGCAGCCAGCCACTCCTGCTCCTTCATAGAATCAAAGTAGAAGAAAGCCTCTGTGCTGAGGTCCAGCTCCTGGAACCTGGAAATCCGAGAGCTTAGCAGCTCCAGCCCTCCTTCACAATCCCCTCTTCCTACAGGAATTTGAAACCTCCAGCAACAGCCCTTGGAAGAGCAGCTCCTTATGGCCACTTGCCAAATTAAGCAGCAGAATTTCCCCACGGTGCCTCTGAGATCCTACCCAAAAACCCTTGGCAACCCCCTCCCTCGGAAGCACCATGGTGGGGTAGGGGACAACTAGTGAGCTCCACAGATGCTTCCAAGAAAATCTGTTATGTCATGCCAGCCTTGTTTAACCGAATCCTCTGCCTCATCTGATGGCTCTTTGCACTCAGACAGCTCCTGTGGGACACAGGTCAGCTCTGTGCAGCCTCTGGGAGCATGACAGGAACCTAAACCAAACACAGCCTTCCAGGATCCCAGCAAGAGCAACAAGGAACTGGTCCCATCAGTAAATCCAGGTCACTGCCACGCACCCAATGCAGTAGAAGTCCGGAGGCTCCATGTCGCACGCTAGCCATGGCTCCAAGAAGCTGTCAGGAGACTGCCCATTCACATTCCATGTTCCCACAAAAAATCTACAATACAAAAGCAGCTGAACTGTTAGAAAACAGTGAAAACCACAGCAGCATTCTGGTTGGGAGCAGAAACTGTGAGCACACATTGACACACTGTGAGGGGCCGCACCAGCCAGGAGGGAACTGAAATTCACAGAATCACTGAGTTTGCCAAGATCATCAAGTCCAGCCTGTAAACGATCGCCACCCTGTCACCGAGCCCAGAGCACTGAGTGCCATGTCCACTCATTCCCTGGACACCCCCAGGGATGGGGACTCCACCACCTCCCCGGCAGCCCATTCCAATGCCTGACAGCCTTCTGTGTGAAGAAATACTTCCTGATGTCCAACCTGAACCTCCCCTGGCACAGCTTGAGGCCGTTTCCTCTTGTCCTGTCACTTGTTACCTGGAAGTAGAGCCTGACCCCCACCTGGCTTCACTCTCCTGTCAGGTAGTTGTAGAGAGCGAAGTCTCCCCTTGAGCCTCCTTTTCTCCAGGCTGAGCCTCCCCAGCTCCCTCAGCTGCTCCTCAAAAAATTCTCCCACAGTGTGGGTCACCGCCAGTGACACTCCTCCTGGACTACAACATTCCACCAGCAAACATCTGGCTCTTCTAAGATCATATCATGTGGGACAACACCAGGACAGTGTGGTGGGACATCTGCCTTCACCCTTTCTACCCAACTGCTCCAGCCTTATTGAGGCTCAGGAGATGACACACACCGAAGACACAAAAGGAGCAGTTTCACTACAGGCACTTGGTGACTTTCAGGCTGCACCATCCTCACTGGCTACTTGAGCTGCCACCCATCAGCAGCTGCCAGGATCTAAACCTGGGCAAGACCTGAACTCACAGGTCATCCCACAGCTCCGTCCCTCCCTCCCCACTCTCACCTGAAGTTGTGCAAGTTGATGTAGGCCTTCTCCCTCTTGGCCAGCACATGTTTGATGAGCCCCTCTCTCTGCCCTGACTGTGTGCTGGGCAAAAACATCTTGCGCATTGTGTTAGTCACTTTGGGCTGGTCTCTGGATGTACCTTCTCTCTCTCGGTGAAATCTAGGAAGGAGGCAAGAGCAGCACTAGAACTGGTTCTGCTGTCTAGGAAGAGAAGTTAAAAAGGGAACAGATCCCCCGTGTTACTTACTGCCTGTTCTGAGGAATGGGAGGAGGTGGAGGCTCCCGCCGAGATCCCGCTTGGTGGTTTTGCATATTCCTTTTCTCTTCTAGGCTCAGATTGTTGAAGTCATCCTCAAACCCCAGAGCTCCTGTAATGAAAAGTCCAATCACAATGCTCTGAGAAACAACCTGAAACAGCTCCAATTAAGAAGGAAAAACTAACTCCACAAAAAGCAAAAAACCCAAATGACAGTAGGAATATATCAACTGTGTGACTCAGGGAATGTGAGAGAGGGGCACCATTCACAAGACAAGGCAGAAAAGAACACTCAAGGACGAATGAACAGACTAGGGAGCAGAGGCCAGGCTGCCAAGGGCAGGGCCAGACCCAGTTCCCACTCTGAGCACCCCAGCACTCCACATGCCCCAGAGCAAAGCCAACTTTACCTGGAGGAGAGGCCTGTGACAGACCTGGGAGGCTTTTCTCTACCTGATGCCAGATGGCTGCGTCCTTGGATTCAGAAGGAGAAGCTTTCAGGTGGGCTGGAAAAAACCCTATCCCAGTCAGAACTGCTGACAGACAGAGGATTTCACACACACAGAGGTGCAGCTCTGCTCACCTTCTTGTATGCTCTGCACTTCCGACAAGAATCCCAAGCAGCGCTCCTCGTCAGGGATCTCAAAGAGCCGCTCTGGTGTTTCGTCACCCTGGATCCTGACCTTGCAGCCTGCTTCAAACACACTCAGAGTCAACCCAGGCTGGCCCACAGAGAGTCACCAGGCTTTGCAGCCAACTTCCAGATGTTGTTTCTGATGGAAACCTGCACCTAAGTTATTCTCCCTGTGCTTCTGAAATCCCCCCGCCCTGCTTGGGGTATCCTCACCACGTTCTCCTGGCTTTAGGAATTCTTCTCCCTACTGCAATCTTGCAGAGAAGAGCTCTAAAAGCAGTAAGAAAAATGGCAAATGTTTTAATCATTTGCATTTCAGAACTTGTCTCTCGCAATAAGGGATTGTCTGACAGAGTCAGATGACAACATCAGAGGGAAAACAAACCCTGCTTGAGCAGAGGACAAACAGAGAGCCTGGGGGAAGACTGGGAAAGTGAAACAAGAGGAGCTTTAGCCACACCACTGCCCTTATAAAACTTACTGTTTGTAGCTATATCAATCAGTAGAGTTTCTTCCGCCTCTGGAAAAGAAAAACAGCATCAGGAGAGCTCATGCTGAATACTGCACTAATTGAGGACTCAAATAATCACACTGTCTGCTACCAACCACAAAAGAGTCCTGACAGAAGAACAAAAGGCTCTAATTTACACCTGTACATTCCTAACAGTTCTAGCAAAGAGAATTTGGACAGTCACTTCCCAAACGTCCCAGGGAGACTCCCAACACACAAGAGTTCCTACACACCTGGATGGCTTTTTTTCATCAGTGCAGCTACTTTGGGAAAGACCAACCTGACAAGGAACTTCAGAGTTTCTCTACAGAGGAAGACCAGGGACAGAACCTCACTGAGCTGCACAGAAGGGAATGAGCCAATCCAGGAAAAGGTGCTTTTATTCCTGACAAGGATTTGCCCCACGGACACTTGCTGCTATTTAAGTCCTCCTAAGACAAGACCGAAAGCCCTTCCCCAACCAAGTGTTGGGAGCTGAGTGCTTGCCAGGCCTTATGGAAATTTAGATCTAAACATGCAGGAATCAGGCAAAAGCTCCCAACTCCTGACATGACCAAGAAGCCAGAGAGACAAACATCAAATTCCAGCCTGCACAGCCAGTTGCTGCACGCGCTGGCTCCATGTGATGCCAAGCCCATCAGGCATCGGTGGGCTTGTTCCAAGTTCCTCACAGCTGCATGCTGACATGGAATGACAAACCACTTGGATGAGGAACAAGGGGATTCCATAAACTGTGAGTTGAAGTCTCACGGGGAAGGATTCAATCCACACCTGCTCAGGAGGCAGGTCAGGAAACACCACTAAATTTGGGTTTTGTGGATGAACAGCAGCAGATTCCCACCCTCCACCCCAGCAGTCCGTACCTTGCACACATTTAAAGCGGCTGTTGATGGGAATATAATCCGGATCGGAGTTTTCTTTCTCCTGTGAGTGGATGACGATCCTACAGACAGGAAAAAAAGGCTTGTAAAAACCCGACAGCAATGCTCACGCACACAACCGGCCGCAGGAGCTGTGTGTGCACAGACACGATGTTTGACTTTCCCCGCCGCGTTGCTGGGGCAAGAGCAGGGAGAAGGCAACCAAGGCGGGACCGCGCAGGACGCGGGTGCCCGTGGGGAGAAGCTGGAGCTGTTCGACTCTCCCTGCCACGGGGCAGACCCAGCCCCGTACAGACTGCAACCCTGCGGCTGTGGCTGCCGGAGGAGCCCCGGGGGGCCGGGAAGGCGCAGCCGCCGGAGCGCCGGTCCGGCCCGCAGGACGAGGGGAGCCGGCCGGGGGCTCCCGGGACTCACGGTGGCCGTGACAGCTCGGCGGAGAACCAAACCCCACCGCCGGGGCACCGGCCGGGCCTGGCCGGGCCAGGTCAGGTCAGGCCGAGCCCCCGCGTCCCGTCCCGTCCCGTCCCCGCCCGGCCCGCACTCACCCGTAGCGGCCGCCCCGCCGCGCCAGGCCGAGCACACACGGCTGCCGCCGCCCAGCCCGCACCTCCGTGCCGGNGTGTCCCCCGCCCCGCGGGACAAGGCGGGAGCAGCGGGCAGCCACGCCCCCTCTGCTCCCGCCCCGGGGCTGATTAGCTGCGGTCCCCTGTGATTTGCATGTGGCGCGGGGCAGGACGGGAAGGGCCGGGTTTGAAGAGCAGCGCGGGCACCATGGCGGCCCCGGGCCCGGCGCAGGAACAGCAACAACAGCAACAGCAGGAGCAGTACCGGGGGTGAGAGGGGCTCAGCAGCCGAGGCAGGGGGCTCGAAGCTTCGGGGGGGGCTGGGAGAGGGGGGCAGCGGCGGCGGCAGTAGCGGGCCCGCTCCCTGGGTGTAGGATGGGCCGGGCCGGGCCGGGCCGGGCCGTGCGGTTCTCACGGTGCCTCCCGCAGGTTCGTGACCAGCGCGAAGGCGGCGCTGGGCGAAGGGGACCTGGAAGAGGCTCTGCGGCTGTTCCAGCTGGCGGCCGCCATCCGCCCCAGCGAAAAGCTGCAGAGCCGCATGCGGCGGGTGGAGGAGGCGCTGGCGGCGGCGGAGCAGGAGCAGGAGGAGGAGGATGAAACCTTCGTGGACGTGTGCGGCAGCGGCCTGCTGATCTACGGGGAGATGCATGGGAAGCTGTTCCAGCACCAGCGGGAAGGCGTTGCGTTCCTGTACCGCCTGCACCGGGATGGCAAACCCGGTGGCATCCTGGCTGATGACATGGGCCTGGGCAAGACCATCCAGGTCATTGCCTTCCTCTCAGGCATGTTTGATGCTGAGCTCATCCGGCACGTCCTGCTCATCATGCCCACCACCCTGGTCAGCAGCTGGCTGGCTGAGTTCTCTCGCTGGAGCCCTGGCCTGCGCATCAAGGAGTTCCACGGCACCAGCAAGGTGGAGCGCACTAGGAACCTGGAGAGGGTCCAGAGGAAGAATGGCATCGTCGTCACGAGCTACCAGATGCTCATCAACAACTGGAAGCAGCTGGCCAGCCACCACGAGCAGGAGTTTGTCTGGGACTATGTCATTCTTGATGAAGCACATAAGATTAAGTGCCCGTCAAACAAGACAACCAAGTGTGTGTACGCAATCCCAGCCCGCCACCGTGTCCTGCTCACGGGTACCCCCGTGCAGAACAATCTGCGGGAAATGTGGTCCTTGTTCGACTTTGCCTGCCAAGGCTCCCTTCTGGGAACAGCCAAAACTTTTAAAATGGAATATGAGAATCCCATTACCAGGGCGAGGGAGAAGGATGCAACTCTAGGTGAGAAAGCGCTGGGGCTAAAGATATCAGAGAATCTCATGACCATTATAAAACCCTACTTCCTCAGAAGGACGAAGGAAGACCTCAAAAACTATTCTGCTGATAAAGCAGATGCTCCTCTCCCTGAAGATCCAAGTGAGAACAGGGCTCCTGTCGTGCCATCTCTCACTAGGAAAAATGACTTTGTTGTGTGGGTGTACCTGGCACCAGTACAGGAAGAAATATATAGGAACTTTCTCTGCCTGGATCACGTGAAGGAAGTGCTGATGACAACCCGATCACCTTTAGCTGAGCTGACAGTCCTGAAGAAGCTCTGTGACCACCCCAGGCTTCTGTCCGCAAGAGCCTGTGTCCAGCTGGGCTTGGAAGAACAGGAGTACTTCGAGCAGGATTACAGGAGTGAAGAAGGTATGCTTTCAGGCACGAATAAAATAGATCATCTCTCTGATGAGACCATGATCCAGGAATCTGGGAAAATGCAGTTCCTTGTGGGACTGCTTGAACGACTGCGAGAAGAGGGACACCGAACCCTTGTGTTCTCTCAGTCAAGGAAGATGCTGGATATCATAGAGCTTGTCCTGTCTCGCCGACAATTCCGGATTCTGCGCGTTGATGGCACAGTGACCCACCTGACAGAGCGGGAGAGGCGCATTAACACCTTCCAAAGCAACACAGACTACTCTGTTTTTCTGCTCACCACACAGGTTGGGGGCATCGGCATAACATTGACAGCAGCCAGCCGAGTGGTAATCTTTGATCCCAGCTGGAACCCAGCGACTGACGCTCAGGCTGTGGACAGAGCTTACAGGATCGGGCAGAAAGAGAACGTAGTGATTTACAGACTCATCACCTGTGGCACCGTGGAAGAGAAGATATACAGGCGGCAGGTATTTAAAGATTCCTTAATCAGACAGACCACTGGTGACAAAAAGAACCTGTTCCGCTATTTCTCCAAACAGGAACTAAGGGAGCTCTTCACGCTGGAAGATACTCGGACGTCTGCAACTCAGATCCAGCTGCAGTCCCTGCACGCCATGCAGAGGAAGTCTGATGTGCAGCTGGATGAGCACATTGCTTACCTGCACTCCCTGGCAATGTTTGGCATTTCTGACCACGACCTGATCTACACAAGGGAGACTGCTCAAGAGGAGCAGGTTGAGACCGAGGAAGCCCATCAGTACATCCAGCGGAGGGTACAGAAAGCCCATGAGCTTGTCCAGCTGGAGTCCCAGCTTGGGGACCAGAGGATGGAGGGGATCAGAAATGCTTGTGAAGAGAAGTGGCAAAGACCACCAGGATTGGTTTCTGGGCCCAAGAAGTTGTCTCCAGGCTTGAATGACAAAAGTCACTTTATTTCACCAGATACCCATGAAAAAGACAAATTTATTGATCTTACAGAGGATGAGGAGGCCCAGGTACTTGATGTCAGCTCCAAAATGACGACTCTAACTATTGATGACTTGGATGAAGAGAAACTGCCACAAGATGTGTCCAGTATGGAGACAAAGCTGTTTAATACCAGTAAGGCAGCAGAACAAGCTGATATACAAGAATCTCAGCAAAATCCTGAATCCAGCATTATACCATCATCCCCTGCCCTTGAGAAAGAGAGTCGAAGCCTCCAAGAGAAACAGCATTCCCATGTACATTCAGACAACTTGTCCAAGGCAGAGAATGACCTGTCTGGGCAGCATCAGCAATCCTCCAATGAGTCTGGCACAGCTGACAATCCTAAAAGGGATGAAGAAATGTCAGTTCAGGTACTGGACCCCCAAGTCATCCTGGGGACAGAGCAGAACGATGTTCCTGAGCAGGGTTCCAGTTCTGCAGTGCTGAGCTTCTCAAATGTCACACCAGAAATCCATGCTGGGCTCCAGAAGTCTCAAGAGTTGGAAGACAGCTTGGAAGGTATGTCTGTGCCTTCTCTCCAGGATCAAATTGACTTCAATCTGGTCTTGGAAGAGTCTGAAGAGGGAGGGCAGGATGCGTCAAATAGGGAAGGATCAGTGGAACACTCCGAGAAGGAGAGCTTTCAGCTCCAGGCAGAAAGCTTGTGTCAGTCTCCAACCAAAGAACCTCCAAAAAAAACTTGGTTGAGTGAGACCAGTAACCATGGCAAACCCTGTCCTGCAGATGAGGAAGAGTCAAATGCCTCCCTGCAAGGCAGTGAAGCATTAGAGGAAACCAGTGGTCTCTTTACATTTGGTAGGAAGAAATGCTTAAACAGAATTGCTTCAGACAGTGAGAGTGAAGATCAGCCTGAACAACTCCCCTCCTCTCCTTTGGACAGCCTTGGGCACCAGCTTCTGGAAGGAATTACTGCATCCACCCCTAAGAGTGACAGAAGTAGAGCTAAAGCCATCTTTTCTCCTCAACTGAGTAATAGTGCTAACAGGTCTAATGCTTCCAGGCGCTCATTCATCAACAGAGTAATAGATGAGGTAGAGGATATTGGTGAAATCTTGGAAACCACTAATGAAGATGATGATGATGATGGTGATGAGGAGCAAGACAACCTTGTGGATGAAGAAGCTGAGGAGTATACTGAGGAATCTGCTGAGCCTGAAGAAGAACCTACCGGAGAAACACTTGATACAACTGAAGAGTCCTCCCACATAGGCAGTGAGGAATCTGAGCACTCCGAGGCAGAGGAGACGGAGTCATCTCAGGAGGAATCTACTGGTGATGCTGAGCTCCAGTCGGGTGAGCAGATAGACTACTTCACCCAGAAAAGCAGCCCCAAAAAGGGGGTTGGTCAGAATTCCTCTCCTGCTGTGGGAGATTATGACACCTTGGTACACCGTGGGAAGAAACTTCAGGATGAAGGAAAACTCCAGGAGGCTTTGGACTGCTTCCTGCAAGCTCTTGACATAAAAAGTGGGGATTCTGAAGTTATGCTTCTGACTATAAACTTGTACAAACAGCTGTCACAGAAATGAAGTGTGTGGCTCTGTGAACACGGTCTGGTGTTCCTTGTTAACGTGTGTCTGCACCATGGCACCAGGATCCCTGGGCCAGCTCGACTGGTGCCTGCCACACGCTCATGGGACTGAGCAAATTCAGCATCTCCTCCATGAGAAAACAGTCCAAGAATCTAGGTGTTGGATGCTGGGGAAGGAACTTCACTGTGGAATCAGCTCACAAAGGTGAAAAATGTTTCATGATCCTGTCTCATTATTTAATAAAAAAGGTGGTGTTGGTGTCTTAAACCTCTCTCCAGGCTAGCAGCTGTGGCTTCACCCTTTTTCCCCTCCAGATTCTGTCTCTCCTCTTCCCTGAGAGGATGAGGATGGTGTGGTCCCCTGGCCACTGCACAGCCCAACCTCAGGCTGCCATGGTTCCTCCCTCCTCCTTGGCTTGAAATAAGCCAATTTGGGTGCCTGATTTGGGCCACCCACCATTTGGCTGAGCTGGATGCTGGTGCAAAGGAGAGAACAGCTCTTGCAGCCTGGTTGCAAGGTGGTCTGAGAATGGATTTGCTGTGGAGGAGTTAAAAAGATTTAAAAGCTCTTTGCAGCAGTAGTTTCTCCAAGCAGTGGAGCAGTAGAGGCCAGCACAGCATCTGCTTGGCATCAGGTATAACACCCCACGTGGTAGTGCAGGAGCCCTTCTGAACCCCCTGACAGGTGTGTAGGGGTGGGTGGGGGGCTGCGGGGCTAGAACTCCAAAGGCAGCAGGAGAGGGGGATATACTGAAATGTACTGATTTTTTTGGTAAGGAAATCCTCTAACCCTCTCCCCACACACAGCTGAGCTGTGTTAAATGTCTCTCAGGTCCTGTAGGCACCATGAAGCAGTGAAGAGGGTCTGTAGTTCATAGAATCACAGAATCAGGGAGTGGTTTAGGGTTGGAAGGTACCCTAAAGACCTTCCAGTTTCACCTCCTGCCATGGAGGGATACCTTCTATGGGACGAGGTTGCTCCAAGCCCTGTCCAGCACACCCCTGAACACTTCCAGGGATGGGGCAGTCACAGCATCTCTGGACAACCTGTGCCAGGGCCTTACCAGCCTCACAGGGAAGAATTTATCCCTAATATCCCATCTAACCCATTCCTTTGTTAGTCTGAGCACATTTCTTTTTGTCCTGTCACTCAGTTCCTGATGAAGAGTCCCTCTCTGGCTTCCTCATAGGCCCCTTTGCAGACTGACAGGTTGTTCTGTCTCCACACAACTTTCTCTTCTCCGGACTGAACAGTCCCAACTCTCTCAGCCTGTCTCTATAGGGGACATGCTCCAGTTCTCCTATCACTTTTATAGCTTCCTCTGCACTTGCTCCAACAGGCCCACGTCCTTATGTTGGGGACACCAGAACTGCACAGAATATTCCAGGTGGGGTCTCAGGAAAGCAGAGTACAAGGGGAGAATCCCCTCCCTCATCTAATGCCCACTCTCCTTTGGATGCTGACCAGGACATGAGGTGTTTCTGGGTTGTGAGTGCTCACTGCCAGGTCATGGTGAGTTATTCATCACTCCCAAGCCCTTTTTCCAGGGCTGTTCTCAATCCCTTCTCTGCCCAACCTGCAGGTGTGCTTGAGATTGCCCTGTCTGAGGTGCAAGACCTTGTATTCCACTTAGTTGAACCCATGAGTTTTGCACAGTCCCACTTCTACAGCTTGTCCAGGTCCCTCTGGATCCATCCCTCCCCTCGAGCATGTGACTGCACCACACAGCTCAGTGTTGTCAGTGAACTGGCTGAGGGAACCTGGATCCCACAAACCAGCAGCTCAGAACCCCCTGGTTCTGGCTTTCAGCAGTGTTCTCTCCTGCTGCACTGCCCCTCATTGCCCCCTGACACAACCCTGGCCTGGTGTGGTCATCACTGGGACTGACTCCTGTCAGTCTCACCTGGTGACAACACAAGAGGTGGATTTGGATGTTTCCTTGTGCTACATGCATGTTTAGTGGCTGGCATGGCTGCCTGCCATGATACTGTGTGATAGCACAGGATACTAAACACCTTGTTGAGCTGTGCAGTTTTGGGACAGGAATTCTTTGTACCAGGAGCCACAACAAACACAAATCCTGCTGGTGCTGCTGTGCCAATGTGCTTTTGCTAACAGAGAATGAACCTCTGGTAGCCTGCAAACGAGTGGTTTATTAATAGAGCATCATTAAATGGGGCCATTTCTGCTCTGGGCTGCCCTTTGTACCAAAATACTAATGAACTGCAGCTTTGCAGCCATTTGTTGATCTCCGAGCTTTCCATTCTCTAAGCAAAACCCTGAAAAGGGAGGGAGAAGCACCTGCCCGGTTTCACCTCACCTCTTCTACGGGATCCTGGGAAGGGCCTTTTGTTCTCTTTGCTGTTTCTTCCCCATCTCCGAGCTCTGTGGATGGTGCTCATCTGTGAACAAAGCCAGCACCTGTTGCTGGAGCTGTGGCTGGTTTGGCGGCCCTGTGGGCAGGAAGGGGATCATGGCACTGGGATATATCCCTGGTGTGGCAGGAACCTGCTGGGCTGCTCCACTTGCATCCCACATCCAGCATAAGGGAGCACAGGAAGTGCCACACAAGTGTTTAGTTGTTTTTTTCTTATTCAAACCTGAGTTATCCAATTTCTTCCCCCAGCTTCAAGTGGGCAAAGTGTAGCTTTAGGTACAGGTCTGTCTGTGCTCAGGAGGGTTCCTTCCCACAGCTCCCTTCCCTGCTGCTGCCCAGCCTGGGGCCAGCTCTGGTGTCACCCACCCTCTGCCAAAGGGACTGCCCCCCAGCCCTGGAGCACAAGCTGTACCATGGGAGCTCTCTGCACCCTCCCAGGGAGGACAGGCAGGGAGCCCTGGTGACCCCTGTGTCCCTTTCTGCATCACTTCTGTTTGCAGATAAAAGCTTGAGCTTTTCTGCTGACAGACTACTGTCTCCACAGTAGAAGCAGCACAATGCCAGCCTGCCAGGCACCACAGACTTCAAAAACTGCAAAAGGCTCTTGTTTCACCCCTTCCAGGGACACTTTACCTCTCCAGCAGGGACAGCTGTCTGCCTCCAGGCATGCTGCTGGCTGTACCTGACTTGCTCTAAGACCAAGGTGTCTTGGGAAGCTCTTGGGATTCAGTCAACAAGACCATGTCATTCGTATTTTATTTTCTGCCTTCCACCATGATAATGTGGTACCCAAACTTGGTCTTGATGGGAGGGTCTGTGTACACAGGCTTGTCCATGCTGCTCACAGGAAGGGCAAACGCTGCCTCCTGGAATGGTCCCACCATGGAGCCTCTGCTCATCCAGCCCAGGTCCCCCTGCAGGAAGGAACCGTCGGGGTTACCCTCCGAGACTCTGTGCAGGGAGGGTGGGTGACGTGGCCACGGGACAGGGCCCGTGTCTGTGCCGACAGTGGTGACGAGCTGGGCATTGGGGCCGCAGGCGCTGCCCGGCCCCTCCAGCCTGCCTCGGGGCAGCACCTACCCCTTGCCTGGCCTTGTCCTCGCTATACTGCGCCGCCACCTCGCTGAAGCGCTGCCCAGCCTTCAGCTTCTCCATGGCCTCCATAGCTCTGCTGTGCTTCTCGCACAGGATGTGCCGGACCTGCGAGGGCGAGCGGAACGGGGCTGTGGCGAGCNGCCCCCCGCCTCACCTTGACGGCGCTGCCGCCTCCCTTCGGGCCCTGCGCTTTGCCCTCGCTGGCGCTGCCGCTACCGCCGCCTGTGAATGAAGAGCCTGAGACTGGCCCCGGTGCCGCCCCGGGTACCCACCTGTCCGATCCCCGTGCCGCCCCCATCCCGTCCCGCTGCCGCTCCAGGTACCCACCCGTCCCATCCCGGTGCCGCCCCGACCCTGCTCGCCTTTGCCGGCTTTGCCACCCCCTTTTGCTTTGGGCGCCATCTTGCTGCCATCAGGACCCCAGGCTGCCCGCGGCGCGCCGGGCTGAGGCCGCTCGTGCCCCGCCCCTCCGGCACAGCCCCGCTGCGAGGCCCCCGGGCTGCCCGCGATGCGCCGGGATGGAGCTGCAGCGGGGCAGGTAACGGGACGGGTTGGGGGACCCGGGGCTGAGCCTACCCGGAAGGGCCCGGACCCCACCCGGCACACAGGGCCGTGCTCGGCATCCGCAGCTGTGCCCAGCGCCCGCCCAGGGCTGCCCCAGTGCCCACCCTGGCACGTCCCCAGTGCCCACTCCGGGCTGTCCCACCCGCCCTCAGAACCCCAACTCCGTCCCCACCCGCCGTCATTCCCAGCACCCTCCCAGCCATGTCTCCAGTCCCCCAATGCCCCTGGCAGCCACCTAGCAGGAGGCCTGACCCCACCGGTCCCCCTGGGTCGTCTCTGCCACCCTCGGCTGCCCCCTCGCCCATCCCACCTGCCCCCAGGAACAAAGTCCAGCCCCAGCCCCGCCCTGGCCTGTCCCCAGTGCCCACTCCGGGCTGTCCCCGCCTCCCCCCCCGTGTCCCCCCAAACCCACTGGGGACAAAGGAGTGCGTTGCAGACCCCGTGAGAGGCCCCAGCGGATGGGGCCGGTGTCCCCTCGACCCCGAGGGGTGTTCAGGGGGTCGCCCATCCCACCCCGTCCCCGTCCCTCGGCAGCCGCAAGAAGCACAGGCACAAGCAGGCAGCAGGGAGCACTTTACCAAGCTGGCGAGATAAAAAGCACAACATTCCATATTTGGCACCTTGGCTTCCCCCGCCCGCGGCAGGGCTGTCCCGTCGGCCGGGCTCTTCCCGGGACCCCACTGCCTTCCCAGCGGGACTGTCCCAGCCACAGGGAGCAGGGAGCGAGTGGCCAGGGACGAGCGCTCAGCCAGGAAGAAGAGCCCGTTCCTCTGACCAGGGAAATGAGGATCTCCATCCAACAGCCAGTCTCCATTCGATGGCCAATCTCTGTCCCACAGTGGACCCCTGGCCCAGCAGCCAAGATTCACCCTGGCCTATCCCATCCGGACATTTCCTCGGGGCAGCATTGGCCGTGCGGGCTGCCAGCGGTGCTGGGGATGTTGCAGGGCAGTCCCTGCCCCGTGCTTGCTCCCAGCCCCCTTTGCCCGCTCCGTCCCCGGTTTCCTGAGCAGTCATGTGCAAAATGTACCCGTCCCCAGAGCTTCCCAATCCGTGCTCCGGCCCAATCCCGTGCCAAAGCCCTACCACCGGCCGGGGCCGCGGGATGGGGGCAAAGTGTGGACATTCAGTAGAGTTGGGTTTTTTGTGGGCTTTTTTTTTTTCCTGAGTTTCTCAGCCTGGATCTTAATTACAGGCTTAAATCTGCAGCCACGAGAGAGGGAAGGAAGCAATGGGCAAGTACTTGGGTAGGAGGGGAGAGGAACCAACTGGAGCTCCTGTGGGGTCAGATTCAGGGTGGGGGTGAGGACAGGGAGGTGTTTGTCCAGGCTATGCACCCCAGGGTTGCACAGCCTGGCCTCAGAGGGGCAGCTGAAGCGCTGCTGTGGTGCCCTGCTGCTGCCCAGACCTACCACACTGCTCCCCCTGGCACAGGAGGGATGGAGCGTGCAGAAATACATCAAGAAATAAAGCGGAAATTTTCCAAACACCCTGTTTCCTTGTCAGCCACGTCCTGGCTCTTCCTGTTGCTCCAGGCGTGTGGCCATGCTCATGCTTGGAGTTTTGCATCCCCGCCCTGCCCCAGTGTCCCTCACCATGGCTTCTGTCACTGGCAGCTGGGGCTCCCATGCTGGAGCCAGACCAGGAAGAAGCAGCTGGGGGTGAGTGGGACAAATCCCACCCAGGGACGTGCAAACCCTCCTGCACGGCCCTGTGCATGTGCTCTGATGGCACGTGTCTTGCTTAGCCTTGCTGGCTCCCCAGGGGCCGGTGGGCAAGGGTGGGCGGTGGGCAACCTGGAGGGAACCCCAGGAGTCACTGGGGAGGTGGCTCAGGTGACAACCAGCTGGATTCAGCCACCACCTCAGTGGCGTCCCAGGACCTCTGGTGGTTGGGGCAGCAGGAGAATTTGATGCAGGGTCCACTAGCATTAGGGTTAGGGAGATGCAGGAGGCAGAGGTGGGGACGACTTCCTTTGTACTTCCTTCCTGTGGTGCAGGGCCACTCGTGCGCCTGTCACCTGCAGTTGGCAGCTGAGTGCAGGACACCAAGTGCAGGGGGCTGGTGGGGAGCAGGGCAACTGCCAGACCCCCTGTGTGGTGCAGCCAGTGGGGCTGGTGGCGGAGGTGACCCCAGGGTTTGCTTTTGGACCGAGAGCTGAGGAGCTCCAAAATGCAGCATTTTGGGGGCTTTTGAGCGGTGGGGGTTTGGCTTGAGGTGGTGGTGCTGGCTGCAGACACCGGGTGCCAGTTCCCCATGTGGCAGGGAGGGTGCTCAGAGCAATGAAGGGGAACCTCCTGTGACTCTTCCAAAACAACTGCAGATCCAGCTGAACCCCTGGCGTCTTCCCAAAGTGCATCCACGTGTCCAGCCGAACTCAACCAGCAGATCTCTGCATGGGAAACTCAAGGTACAATGTCAAAGGGAAGAGAATCAAACATCACCACCACTGTGCATTAGAAAAGCTGTTTAAAGTACCACATGCCGAAGGGACCAAAGAGTCTCAAGCTGCTTTACTGCAGGCATGGGTGACGCCAGGGGCTGTGGTCCCACTCTACTTCCTGTGTGGGCACCTTCAATCCCAGGAGCTGGCTCAGCCAGGACCAGTCCCAGCCATGGTGATGCCTCTTCCCTCCTAGGAAGGGCCCAGAGACATGAGGGCTTGGGCTCCAGCCACTGCCTCTCTGCTAGCAGCTCTCCAGGTAAGGAACAAAAGCAGAAGAACCCCATCAGGAAATGGGGGATCCCCAGCAGCCAGGACAGCCCCTCTCAGCAGCACTCCCTCCACAGCCATCACCACCCCTCCAGCCGGAGGGGCCCTTGTGTGGTCAGGGCTGACTTTTGGGGCTGTTTGCACCGTCCAGCTCTGGGGCAAACTCTGTGATGACCCTCCGGGCCAGTGGGTTTGTGGTCTTGAGCAGTTCGGCGGCAGATGGCCGGGTACCGGGGCTGGTTTTGCTGCTCTTCTTCTGGAGCAGGGCTTTAAAATCCTCATTCCTGCTGGAAGACTTCCCACTGCTGCCTGCTGCTGCTGGGGACTCACTGGTTGGGGAGCCTGAAGTCTTTACAGGTGAGTGGGAGGTGGGTCGGCTGCTGAAGGTGTCACCAGGCTCTTTCCTGCCCAAGACCTTCCTCTTTGACCTAGGCACCAAAGGCACACAGATGGGAACTGTCCCCGACTGGGGCAAGGTCTCATGGCAAGGGGACCCTGAGCTGGCTATGCCTGCTCTGTTGGGGAAAGGTGACAATGCGAGCATGGCAGGTCATGCTCCTGGCAGGTAGGACCAACCCAGACTCTCCCTGCAAGCTGGTGACCCAGCCTGGCTGTGCTCTGAAACACTCAAGGCAGCACCAGCTGGGCTGTCCCAAGCACGAGCATCAGCCCCAGTGTGGAAAATTGAGTGGTGCGGGGACACTGTGCCTGGTGTTGTGACTGTGGTAGGATGCAGTGGGCACCAGGGCTGTGCCCCTCAAGTGCCATGCACCAGCCTTACCTGTGGATCACTGTGAAGAGATCCTCTGTGGTGCGGGATGTCGTGAACACCTCATCATCCTCCTCCACAATGGACTCGGCTGTCTTGTCACTGGCAAAGCTCTTCTCTTCTGTGCTGGCCTCTGCCGAGCTGCCTGTGAGTGGGGAGGAGAAGATGGCAGTGAATCCCCTGTGCATCACGGAGGGGGACCCCCAATCCCTGGGGTGATCTCACCATAGGTGTGGAGGGACCCTCACCTTGCTCCGAGGCAGGGTCACTGCCTTGCACGGTGCCCACAGCCTTAGGGGACAGTGGCTCCTCAGAGTTGGGGTTGCAGCAGGTGGGGTCAGCATCCAGTGTGATGATGGGGCTGGGGGTGGGTGGCAGGTCTCCCATGCTGGCTCCCAGCTGTGCTGGGGCTGGGATGAGTGGCAGGTACAGCACGCTGGGCTTTTTAGGCACCGGTGGTGGCACCTTGGCCTTCCTCCGCTCCCCATCAGCAGCACCGCTCCGCTCTGGCTGCAGTTCCTCCAGAGTGCCCTGCGAGAGCCGCCGGGGTCCTGCCAGGGTCAGGGACGACGGGGGCTCCCCCAGACCCCTCCTCAGCTCCCCTCTCCGCAGCACCACAAAACCATCCTGTGGCAGCCCCTTCTCCTTGGCAGCAGTGCCTGGTGGGGACATGGAGGACAGGGGACCCTCCTCCCACAGAACCGGGGGTTTGGGCAGGATGCATGGAGGGCGCTTGGCCAGTGGTGGCTTCTCTGCCACTGGTGGCTTCACCTTCCTCTCTGGCCCTGGGCAGGGTCCACGCGGTGGCTCCTCCACATGCTCTGGGCCTTCAGCATTGTCCTCTGGCTCCGAGCGACTGATGGAGCGGAGGCGAACAGAGCGAAGGTCAGACTGTGTTACCACTGGCATGATGGGCATGATGGGACTGGTCTTCTGGGCCAGCTTGGTGCCAAAGGTGGAGTCGGAGTGGTGCCGGCTGACCTTCGTCTTTCCCTTCAGGGAGATCTTCAGCCCTGAGAGATCGAGGTGTGCAGGTGGAGTCAGGGGGAGGTCAAAGGACAGCCTGGCCTTGGGACTCCTCTCCATGGGGGATGTGGGGGGAAGTGAGGACTTCCTTTCAGGGACGAGCGGCCTCACCCGCACCTGGTGTGGGGAGTGCCCGAGGATGGCAGAGGTAGGGACAGTGGGGGTTGGGGTCTCTGACTGACTGGAGTACCCACTGGATGGGGACATCAGTCCTGTGGGCCTGCCTGGAGAGGAGGTTTTGAGGTCTGCCTCAGCGGAGAGCTGGGAGGGCGTTGTGGCCCTGGAGACGGAAGGGGATACAAGGGACTCAGAGCTGCCCCGTGTCTTGGTGCACTCGATGGCTGTGGTCCCTGTGGTTGTGCTCGAGCTGGAGAGGGATTGGTAGGGATCACTGCCACCCTTCCAGTCTGTGAGATGCCACTGGTGGGGGGCAGCTATGCTGTTGGGCTCCCTCCCTGCACCCCCCTGAGGGTCAGCATGCACCAGCCGGTGGCCCTGGAGCTCCGGTGGGATGCACAGGCTCTTGGGTCGCTGGTCCTTGGGCAGTGCTGCACTCAGCCCTGCATCACCATCCTGCCCCTCTTTGATCAGTGAGACACTGCGTGTTGGTGGCAAGGGTTTCTTCTTGGCCTTCTTCAGGGAGATGCTCTTGGAGCGCCGCCGCCGCTGGCCCTCGGGCTCCAACCCCAGTGAGATGTTGTCGGTGCTGGTGCTGCCCTCAGAGCTGGCGCTGGGGTAGCCCAGGGCGTAGTTGGCACTGCCCCGCCGGGTCTCAGCATAAGTGATGTCCACAGAGCAGAGGGATCCTGAGTCAGTGGGCACTGACAGTGACCGCTCACGGAACCGGCACCCTGCCCGCTCCACCTCCAGCCGCACCAGCCCTGCCACTGGCTCTGGCTCCTCTTGGCTTCCTGCTAAGAAGCTCCCCTTGGCTTCTTGGATGCACCCGGATGCGGGTGGGGATACATGCACCGGGCCAGAGAAGAGGCTGGGCCCATTGCTGCCCATATGCTCTTCCGTGGAGATGAAGAAGGAGGCAGTGACAGCAGCGGGTGAGCCCGGGCTGGGTGATGGGATGGAGCCGCCTGGTGAAGTGCAGGTGGGCCCCTTTCCCAAGCTGGCAGTGGGGCTGGGGGGGCTCCCATAGCCCAGGGCGCTCCAGGGTGGGGGGAAAGGGGTGCCCTGTGTGCCATTGCAGGTGTTGGCACAGGGGGTGGCAGCCCCATCCATGGCAGCAGGCGGCTGGCAGCAGCGGGCCCCGAGGTCACTGAAGGTCTTCCTCAGTGGGGCTGAGAGGGGCTGGCGGGGGCTGATCTCCTGGGGTGCCGTTCCCCCACTTGTGGCTTCAGGCACAAAACTGCAGGAGAGTGACTCAGCAATGGGCGTGTGTGTGCTGGATGTGGGGCCGTTGGCACTGCCTGTGAGGAGAGACACAGCCTGGTGAGCATCGTCCTGCCTTGCTCCTGGGGGCAAAGTCCTGCCCCACACACCAGGGGCCAGGACTGGTTCCAGCCCTTGGCCAGTCTCAGGGCTGCATCTCTGTCCCAGCATGAAATTTGTCTGGGTGGGCAGAGGGGATGGGTCATCACCCTGTTACCAGGTGCTCTCCTTGTGTCTGTATCAGCATGGCCATAACCCAGCAGGAGATAGTCCCCAGCCTGTGTTAACCCTCAAGCCTGGGATCTGTTAGCTGGAATGTGCCACAGACAACTCTGCAGCCATGGCAGGAGGCTCTATATATGGCATCATCAGGCCCACAGCAACCAAAGTGCTGCCATGGTGCTGCTCGATGGTGGGGACACAGATGGGGACCAGGAGGAGCAAGGCCAGGCTTTGCCAGCTGGGATGGGGAGGACATGGTGGCTCACAGTGCCATCCCATCACCGCACAGCTGGGATAGGGAAGGACTCAGGAACCTTGTGGTGGATGGAGCCAGGGACCCTGCTCCGAGCACCCCCAGCAGACTGGAATGCTCAAGGCTGTGGTGAGCTGAGGTCTAGCCAGCTCCAAGGGAGGAGCCATGACAACCCATTGATGGTCTGACTGCTATCCAGGGGAGAAACCTTCCTCCTACCTGGTGACAACTGCCTTAGAGCAGCTGGTGCCATGGCTTCTCCCACTGTTCCTACCTGCCTCCAAGTAGAGGCTGACTATGATTTCTCTACACCTTCCATAGGGGACAGCAGGACATAGGCCCAGGGCCATGGTGGCTGCTGTCCCCATGGGTCCAATACCAGCCCAGGAGTGCTGCAGGCACCCTCAGCCATGCACAACCTCAGCACTGGTATGGCCAGCTTGCCAGCCGAAACAAAGACTTGGGCAGGGGTGTGCTCCATAGCCCTGGCACCCTGTGCACAGGGTCTGCCCACACTGGGGAAGCTGGGTGGAGGGCCGGAGCTGTTGGAGCCAAGGCTGGGTGACTCCTGCCTCAGGACCCTGACTCAGCGTGAAGGGGCTGTCCCCAATGCCATGCCAGCCCCAGGCCAGCCTTGTGTCACCAGTGCGCCCAGCACCTCAGTGCCCTGGGAGACCATATTGCCAGCATGATCCCTGCACCTCCCCATAGCTGGGGCATCCCTGGGAGCCCTTCTGTGCCTGGGCTGGCTGCCAGCCCCTGGGGCAGCTCTGTCCCCATCAGGGCAGCTCTGGAGGGGTGCCAGCCCTGCCCAGGTGCTGCCTGCGTGGTTCTTGCCGTCACCTTGGTCTCGCAGGGACAGGTTAGGGAATCCGATAATGGTCCGTCTACGCCGCAGAGTGGACTTTGGGTTCATCGCGGTCTCTGTGTTAAACAGGGAGTGACGAGCACTTGCGTGCCTAGCAAAGTGCTGCCCTGTAGCCAAAACAAACAGCGGTACGCTGCGGTGCTGGGAGCCACTACCAGGGATGAGGCTTGGCCCCCTCCATCACCCACGTCCCCTGCGTGTCCCCAGCCTGGGATGGTGACACAGGCTGGAGTGTGGGATGGCAGGAGGATGGTGTAAACCATGCGGGGTGAGTGTCGAGGAGACAGAGGCACGGCAGGAGATGCTGCAGATGGAGGTAGGATGGATGGAAAAATGTGGAGACCGGACCCATGCTGTGTGACAGACACTGGCCTTGCTGGTGAGGCTGGATCCTGCACCATGATGCTGAGCACACTGGAAATGTGAACATGAGGCACAAAGAGGGAGAGGGACCCATGTGGCCCCAACACGGCTCTTCATTACAGAAGGAAAGGGCAGACAGACACCTCTGCCCTTCAGAAGGGGCACCTCACCCAGCAACCGGCCCCAGATTCTGACCTGGGGCAGAGTATGGCAGCTGTGTCTGCAAGGACCAGGCAGGACCACACTGCTGTGAGCTGCAGCCCCAAGAGGACAGACGGAAAGACAGATGATAAAGGTTAGACAGGCTGGGTGCATGGTGTGCAGCAAGAGCCGAGGTGACAACAGACCTGGCTGGCTGTACAGCACAGCAGGGGTGTGACACTGGCCAGCATGGGGCTGGTGGACCTGACGCACGAAGTTGCAGATGGAATGAGAGATGGCTGGGAACAATGGATGCCAGCATTGCCCTGCTGTCCCCTCTTTCCCAGTGCCCACCTGACCCACAGAGGCACAGCTCATAACCCCAGTCCCCTCCCACCACCCCACACCCCAACCCACCACACTGCTGGGGCACATTCTGCCCGCATCCCTTCTCCCCCCACCATGCCACAGGGTGCTGCCCTACCCGAGACATTGATGGGGACAATGTTGGTCTGGATGGAGCTGGGCTGGTGCCACTGCTTCTCTTCCACAGGGGGCAGCGGAAAGGCCCTGGGCCAGGGGGGCTGCTTGTCCGGGCTGGTGGGGAGGCTCAGGGAGGCGTCAGGGGGCTGAGCGCTGAGTGTGGTGCTGCTGGTGCTCTCCTCTTCAGCCACTTGCCGGCTCCGGGGCTGCAAAGGGAAAGGGAGGGAAAGGCATGCCAGTTACCAAAGGGACAAGGGTGGGACACAAATGGAGGTTTGCTGCCCACCTCCATACCCCTGCACTCACCATAAGCATGAACTCAAGACGCTTGGCAGGTGGGGGTCGGGGTGACGGTTCAGGGGGGGTGTCGGGGGGCAGGTGACCAGCGGTGCGGAAGGTCTGACCGGTGACCCTGCTCTCGGTGTACTGCTCCTCATACTCCTCTGCAAGCAAAATGACACCTGGGACCCTGCTCTGGCTGCTGGCTCCCAGGGCAGGGGGCATGCAAAGGGATGGGTGACTCTCCCCCCTGGCTGTCCCCAGCTTGGCTGGCCATCCCTGCTCAGGACATGCAGCTCAGAAACTGGGGAAGGGAGATTCCCAGGAGGGTCTGCGGTGGGCTGAACCAGCACAAAGATTCCAGCAGCTGGCCCCACTCGTCCTGGGGGGCTTCCAAGGGATGCAGTGGGTCCTGCTGGGAAGCAGAGCTCCACTGGGGACAGCCAGGAACTCAGTGCGTCCTCATCCTGTAATTGTTGAGCTAATTAATGCTGGTGGCTGTGGACTGGTGGAAACCAGGGCTGGTCAGGCTGACTTAATGAGATTACAAGCTGGGGGACAGCCGAGCTGCTGATCTCATCGATGCCTGTGGAACATCTGAGCCAGGGCTGCGTGACAGCCTGGGCCAGAGATTGGAAGGAAACAAAACCACTGGCCACGTTGATCCAGTTAAGCAGATTTGTGACAGGCCCCTCAGGCCCTCGTGAGCAGAACTGTGCTGTGGTGGGCCTTGTGGGTGACCTGGTGGCCCCAGCAGGCAGTCCTGGCCGCAGTTGCTTTGGCACTTGCAGCAGTGATTTGGGAGCAGAGAACAGTGAGGAGCTACTGGAGGCTGGGACCCCTTGGGATCCAACTTCTGCAGCCTGGTCAGATCCGAGGAGTGGCTTGGACATGTGTACGGGAGATAAGCTCACTGTTTCATGGCAGTCACATACCCAGAGCAGTACCCACACACCACCCTCACCCAGACTGCATCAGCCACTCTCCCTGCTACCTTGCAGTATGCTCTGGAGGTTGAGCTGGGCCTCCTGGTGCAGCTGCTCCATGCCCGGTTGGCGCCCAGCTGCCAGGAAGACGTTCACGGGCTGCTGCCATGGCAGCTTGGCAGGAACAACTTTCTTGCTCTCAAGGTCCAGGTTAGAAGTGGCTGCAGGCAGAAGAGAGCGGGGTCAGAGGCAGGCGGGTAGGCAGCTTCTCTGCAGGTGCCGCCACTGGGTAACCACAGGCACAGTGCTCGTCCCATCTTACCTCTCCAGGAACACAAGAACTGGGATGTGGCTGTGTCCCACCTTGGCAGGCTGCTACCCACTGGGACCACCCCCCATCACTGCCATCCCTTTGAGGGCTGGACATTGTTCCTGTGGGCTGCCAAGAAGGGAGCTGGGTAAAATTGGGGAAGGAAGCCAACCCTGTCACCCATGTCCAGCTGCACCCGGGCACAGGAAATGCTGCACGCTCTGGTGGAGCAACATCCTGGCTACAGAGGAGCAGAAGTTGCAACTGAAAGGTGGGAGCAAGGACACCCATTGCTTCCATTGCACTGGGTTCAGGAGCTCAGGGCTCACATGCCCTGTCCCAGCATGGACATCTCCCAAGCTCTCCAGGGAAAGAAACCTCCATGGGACTGATCAGACCCCTTGAAACACCCATATGGGTGGAAAAGTATCTAGGAAAATGATACGGGCTTGTTGGTGAGCCAGCCCAGTGGAGAGCTGAGCAAAGAGCCTTTGCCATGGGAACGCTGCAGCCCCAGCACTGCTACTCTGAGCGGATGTGGGTTTGCTACCCAGCACAGAGCTGAGGGAACACAACCACTGGCACGCCGCCTCTGAGGACATCCACACCCTGGCTGGGCACAGGGCGGGTCTCTGTGAGCTTTATACAGGGATATAGATGGACAGGGTCTCATCCCTGGGGATTTAGGGCTCATCCTGGGCTGCCTGGTCCCTGTCCCCACCTTCACAAGGCTGAGGTGCTTCAACTACCAGCACATGACAAACATTTCCCCCTCTGCTATCCACAGGGTGGTGGTGTGGGATGCCCGTCCCCAGGAACACACCACCGCCTTGCTGCCAAACCCTGCTCCATGCCAGACTCCAGCTGAGGCAGCAGCAGTGATCCCACCTGCCTGGGAAGGGGAATGGCCCAAAACCAGGACTGGGAACCCCAGTACCAGCCACGTTCCCCTCTGCCTGTGGTGGCCGTGCAGCTGTGCCCCAGCTCATCCGTACTGCGTCACAAGCATCCCCCCCGGTGCCTCTGGACGCCCTCCTGCCCACAGTGCCCTCTTGCCTCTAAATGCTCTCCTGCATACTGGGCCCTCCTGGCCATGGTGCCATCCTACTCCCAGATGCCCTCTTGACTACAGTACCCTCAGTACCCTCCTGCCCCTGGGTGCCCTGCTGCCCACCCTTTCCCCAGCTGATGGAATCCGCACAACACCCAGCACCCCGAAGCAAGGTGCCATGTCCCCAGCCTAGTTACTTTTATAATTTGTGTTTCCATAACGACGGGCCTTAACACCAGATTTTCTTCTTTTTTTTTTTCCCTCCCTTCTTTCTCCTCTAAATAATTTGACTCGTTTCCATATCAACCAAGAGGTGTTGGGGTGCACGTGTGCATGTGTGTGCTGGGCACAAGACAAGGCTGGGCATCTTCCCAAAAACCTGACCCACATGGCTGGGGGCAGGGACCACCTCTGCAGATCCCAGCCCCACAACCTGCTGTCTTTGGCAAGTTGGGGAAGCCACTGCATTCCCCCCATTTCTGAATGCATCCCAAGGGTGCATCCCACATCCTGGCTTGCTACACCCCCCTGCCTGGCTCACACAGCCCCAGCCTTTGGCCCTGGCACAGCTGATGCTCCTCACCCTCTGCCCACCTCCCCCCACAGCCACCCCATTACCCCTGCCACTCCCACAGCTGCTACATGGTGCCCCACCAGGATTTGAGAACACCTCAAAGCACAGCCCTCCCTGCCCCCTCCAGCTCCCCGAGCTTCCGTGGCCCTCCCCAGAGTACAGAAACTCACCTCCGCACCTTGGCCCTGCTGCCGGGGCAGCCCCAAAACCCACCCCCGGGCGCCGACCACGTGGGCAAACCACCGTGGCGAAACTGGGGGCCGCCCTGGGTGCGGCGGAAGCGTGGCAGCACCCAGAGAGGGGCCCAGCACCCCGCCCTGCAGCAAGGGCAGCCTTGGCCAGGCAGAGGGGCAACAGCCAGTGCCAGGGGGTCCTTGCCGCATGGCGCTTCCCCCTCTTTGCCAACACACACTCTTCTGGTACTGTGAGTAAGGCAGCGCAGCCCTGAGCTGGCACAGCCAGTGGTGCAGGCATTGCTGACATTGCTGAGGTGTGGGCATCATCGGTTCATCTCCCCAGCAGGGGAGAAGAGGTGGGGGCAAGGATGGTTGAGCCAAGCACTCTCCTGGCACCCAAGTGCCCCAAACTTGCATCAAAAGGGCAGCTCCATGACAGAGTGAGTAGCACCCCAAGGCTTTGCCTTTGGCTCCCTGGGAACAGCTGCTCTGAGGGTGTTTTGGGAGCAGCCACTCGGAAGGTGTTTTGGAAGCAGCACTCAGCCCAGCACCGTGCAGCAGCTCTGTGATGGGGAATGAGGAGCTGGCAGCCTTGATCCAGCAGCACTGCCCCCAGTGCTCCCAAGGGATGAATAGTATTTGGGAGCAGCCTGGTGCAGGTTTGGAGTGTCTCTGGAAGCCCAGCTGCCACCCTCATCCATGGATGCAGGATGCCCCAGCCCAGTGGGAGGACATGGCAGCTGGCAGGAATGGTCTAGCTGAGCTGATGCCCTAGGCAGTGACCCTCCTGCCACATTTATCGGTGACAGGCTCAGAACACAAAATGCTTCTGAGGGGCCCCGACCCCGTGGCAAATGCCTGTGGGAGGTGAATGGCATCGCAGGAGAGCACCATCCCACCACACCCAGCAGTCTCGACCCAAGCCTGCCCAGTCTCACTGCTGAGGGAAACTGAGGCACAGCCGGTTCACCATGCTCCCTGCTGGCACCAGGTCCCACTCCTGAACCTGGGGCTTGTGGAGAGGAGCAGGCAGCATCCCCTGCTCTGCCTGCAGATGGACATGGGTACAGACAGCTCGGATGTTCCCAGAGAGCCAGCATCAGCTGCAGCAGAAACTGTGGCCTCAGAGTCCTGCTGAGCATGAGCCCGTGTCCAGGACTGGGGTGTCATGACCATGACAGGTACACAAGGACCATGGTTGAATTCCAGGGGAGTTCACTTCCAGGAGACCTGAACTCCACTCTCTCCTGCAGGAAAAGCATCCCTGTAGGTCCCCTAGCCCCTCAGCATTTCCCGAGTCACCGCTGCCCCACACCAGCATCTCTACTCACCCACAGCCCAGGCATCCCGAATCCACAGGGAGATATTTGACAGTGCCATCGGAGCTGTTTTAATCCGGGCTGGAGCTCCCATGAGACGATGCCTCTCACTCAAATTCACCGCCAAACTTTTCCCTCTCAGGCTTGCTCCCCACGCACAGGAGATGCTGGGGACGTGGCTGGAGCTGCTCAGACCCTCTCTGCCAGCATGGAGCTATGGCAGGAATGATGTAACGGCAGCAGCAGGCAATGCGCCATCAGCAGAGCAGCCATGGCAACGGATACGGGCACAGAGGCAACCACTGCTGCTGGTCTGGAGCACCAAGCACGCCAGAGGGCAAGGGTGGTGAACTCAGGGGCTGACACTGATCCTGAGAGCACCTCAACCGCACTGGAGCTGCTGTGCCATGGTGCCGGTACCTTATGCCACCGGTTTCAAGCAAGTGCTGCGACCTGCTACCAGCACTGGACTGCTCATTGACAACACATGCAGCTTGGTGACATTCCTGTGGTATGGAGCCAAACTCATGCTGCTCCACGGCGAGTGGAGAGGAAGGGAAAAGAGCAAACCACGGGAGTTGGCAGCGCATGCAGAAAACACCTCCTGTCCCAAGCTCACCCCCTGCCAAACTGGACCCGCCAGGCCAGCTCCCTGCGGGATGTGGAGTGGCATCCATGTGCACCGCAGCTCCAGGGCCGAATGCTTACCCAGGGCTGAATGATGTCCCGAACTGACACCCTGCTGACACCCCCAGGACTGGTGCCACAAGGCATGGTGCTCGCTGGGCAGACTTGTCCTGTGTGCTGCAAGCACTTGCACACACTGTGCCTAGGATGAGCCCTTGTTGGGACAGCCAACAGACTGTACTCTGTCCAAATCTGACCCTCCCTGGGACACCGTCCCTCCATCACATGTCTGGTGGCACAGCTCCAAGCCCCCGGCAAGGCAGGGCCACCACCACAGGTGTCTGAGCTGCTGGTGGTTGAGGCCAGAAGGGCTGGAAGGCTTTCGGGGGTGCCCACGCCCAATGCCCAGTGTGGCCATGCCGTGACCCTGGCACTGCCCTTCACAGCACATCCACATGCTCTGACAGGTGTCCAGCAGGTCTGCAGGCACTGAGGAATGACACTGGCTTGACAAACCAGATCTGCCAGAGGCTTTTGGCTCTTCCACGCTCTCTGTTTAACGTGAAATCAGCTAATTTTTGTACTGATGTGAGATAAGGGTGCTGCAGAAGTTGCTGGCAGGTGGGTGGGGGGTTTGGCAGCTGTGGGGGTCCCTCATCTCATGGGGAGAAGGCTGGATTATGTGAGAGGTTTCTATGAAAACCACTAGCAGCAAAACAGTCAATAACATCACTGTCCATCAGCAGGACTCAGAGTTAACAGTGTGCTAGGACACTCTGCCCCAGGTACACTCAGTCCTGGCAGTGCAGGATGGGCTCCAGTCACAGAGTTTTGGCAGGAGGGGAGGTGCGGGTGCTGCAGGAGGATTTGGCTGATGAGGCTTGCCCAGGAGGAGCCTGGCATGCCATCCATCCATGCTGTGGGGATGGGAACTGCCCGCAGCCATGCTGGCAGCAGGGCTTCGCCTGGGACTGCGGCTGGCCAAGGTGGATTCAGGCTGCTCCCTGCCAAGGGGCTGAGATCCACTGTGCCCAAGGATGGAGCAGCAGCACTGGGGTAGGGGCTGTGGAGCCTGGCAAGACCCAGATCCCTGCACCAAGCCCTCCACCACGGGCAGTAGGATGAGCCCCCACAGCCCTCTTCCAGTCCTGCCACAGCCCCATGGCAGCCTAGCATCCTCCTCATACTGTGACCCTCATTCTCCCATGCTTCCCAGCAAAAACCCAGGCACAACCCTTTGCTGAGAGCCTCAGAAAACCTGTCAAGGCAACCTGTCAGCCCCAGCCAGTCCAGGCACCCTGGCATCACCACATCACAGCTAAGGGCACTGCTGGGCACAGGGTGGCCATGGCCAGCTGCCCACCAGCCTTTCCACAGTGATGTCCCCAGCCTGGCACGCTGTTTGGTGGCACATGGATGTCCAGGCAGTGCTCACCCTTCTGCCCAGCGTGCAGGCTGCCTGTGCCAGAGAGTCTGCTTCCAGAGGGGTGCTTCCAGGAAAGCACTGCTTCCCCTGTGCCTGGCTGATTTTACACTCCACGGGACCAGGACAATGCGAGGAAGTCGCCTGAGAGGGGAATGTGGCCAGAGGCCCTGGGACAAAGGGGCCCAAGACCTGAAATCAGCCACAGGAGGAGTGAGAGCAGTGACAGCAGTGAGGGTCCTGGGTCGCTGTGACCCATGGTCCTCACTCCTGCTGCTACCAGCATGTGGGAGCTGCCAGGAGGGCACAGTGCCATGGAGACAGGCAGGATTTGTCCCCGCAGGACTGAGGAGTGGTCAGTGGGCCATGTGGGCTCGGAGTCTCCGTCTTTCTCTTGCTTTGTCAGAACAAAGACACTCCGCCAGGCTGGGGAACAGCAAAAGCATTTAAAAGGGACAGGGACATACCATAGCCCAGGTCAGGCTGGGAAAGGCAGGCCAAGACAGATATTGGTGGGCAGCACTGATACTGGGGCTATTGCATTGCCTCCAGAGCATCCCTGACCAACAGCTGCCCCCAGCCCCCTGCAGAGCAAGCAGTGTCTGTAGACCCCACACCCCCACTGCCTGCCCCAGCCCTGCCTTGTTGCCTGCCTTACCTGCCCGGTGCCAGGGTGCCAGGAGCCACCACTCCACCTTGGCCATGGCTGTGGGTGCCAGGAGAGGCTGCTCGTTCCGGCCGCCCAGGAGCTCCTGCCTCAAAACCAGTCCGAGAGCACTGAGCTTCCCCTGTGTCTCTGCCGCTCCCAGCTCCAGTGAGGAGAGGAAGCAACCAGGAACTGGTTGTTTGAGTCAGCGCCACAACCCATTGTCCTAGCCCCGGCCCCTCTTCCTTCCCTGGGGAGGGATGGCAGAGGGACTGTGGCACTGCATAGCCTGTCCCCATCCAGCGGTGGAAAGGGGATCGTCCCTGTCTGTGCATCCTTGCTCTAGCACCCAGAGAGGGGTGCTGTAGCCAGGACAGGCTGCACTCCCCAAGCTCAGCAGGGACATGAAACCAAAACATCCCCCAGCCATGGCTGGAGCAGCAATCAGCACCACCTGAGAATGGTGGGTGACCTGGGGGGACACAGTACATAGAGGCTTGTCCTCCTGGCAGAGCATGGTCATTCCTCCATGGAGCAGCTGCAAGCATCCTCACCTCGAAACCAGCACCAGAAGCCTGACACTACCCCCAGCCCAGTTGAGCCACTGCCCCCCAGCCTCCCAATCCCTACACTAACGAAAACAGGAGCCCTTCTGAATCCACCTGGCTTTCCCCTGGGAGCTGCCAGAGCTCCTAGAGCTCTCTCTCACTTCAGCTCTTTCCAAGGCCCAGAGCAAAGGATCCTCAGGGACCACTTCCCCAGCGCCCCAGGGCTTTGTAAAGCTGAGCTGGCTTCTCCCACAGGATGGAGGCCCTTGGGAGCAAGGGCTGCAGTGGGGAATGCAGCCCCAAGCCCCGGATTCCTGCACAAAGCGGCTGTGGAACCATAGGAACAGCTTGTGGAGCACATGCCTTGCCAGGGACTGGTGCCACACATCCCATGCCAGGCACCCAGCGATGCCGCAGACTGAAATGATGGGATGGGTGAAATCTGGCAGATCCCAGCAGAGCTCATTTTCCCCTGGCAAACCAGATACATGGCTCTGACAGACAGGGAGACAAGGAGACCTGCTCCCATGGCCAGTGCTTCCTTCAGGACCCCATCCCACAGATGTAGTGTCAGTGAAGATAGATGCAGTAGCTAGAGAGCTGCCTCCCAGCCCACCAGCCTGTGAGGCTGAGACCCAAAAACTCATCACAATAGTGTCAGCAGCCCATGAGCACGCTGCCTGCTCCAAGGGGCCCCTCCAAACACCATCATGCATACAAGCCCGTGGTGGTGGCTCAGCCTACTTTGCTCCTCTGGCACGTGAGGAAAGGGTGCAGGTGGCTGCGAGCCCCCACCAGTGCCACAGGAGCTACAGAGATGAGTACTGGCCAAGAGAGCAGAGCAAGGGGCCATTTGCCCCAGATTGATCCAGCCATTCCCAGCCTCACAGGCCATGAGAAAGGCTGGATTCTGGATCTGGAATGCAGCATAAGACCCCTCTGCACACTGCCCTGTGCATGGGGCAGAAGGATGACCCTGCCTGATGAAGGACAAGGTGCCTCCCAGTACGGTGGGTCACTTCCCTGCTCTCACACCCCACCAGCGACCCAGACCCACCACAGGGCTGCTCCTTACAGAGCCTCAGCTCCCTTCCCTTGACAGATAAACTCCAGCCTGGACTTGATGCTGCCTCTCTGCAAGGAAGCCTGTGTGCAGCTGATCAGGAATGCCCCAGCCAGAGGTCCTGGCAGCCCTGTGAGTGCCCAAGTATTCATCCCAGCTTTACACCCAAGATGAGTTTTGAGCTATCCAGTGCCAAATATCAATATTCCCTGCTCCCAGCAGCCAGGTGCAGGTCTCCCCAGGGAGACCAGGCACCGGAGGGAGATCTCTTGGAGGTCTCCAGGGTGATCTGTGCCTGAGAACAGAGATAACCAGCTCAGGCACAGGGACTGGCCCCACACTCCCACTCAGTGCCTTCCCACAGCTCCAAGAATTCCTTTGGTGGTATTGAAAGCGGGATTAGCATCCCTGTGATTAGCTCCTGTACCCCTTGGAGCAGCAGCAGGTGGGAGAGGCAGGCAGGAAGCAGGCCAGCATCCAGTGGTCCGGGCACTCTTCACATTCTGTGCCTGTGAGATGGGAATAAAGGGCGATGTGCTGGGTACCAAGTGGCACAGCATCCTTCATTTCTCAGGACCTGCAGGCCAGCATCCCATGGGCTGGGCACTGCCTGCCTCCCAGTAGGGAACAGGCCAGAATCCCATGGTCCCTTTGAGTCCAGCTGTCCAAGAACTGCCCACCTCCCGTGCCCCTGAGATGGGAGCCAAGGGTGATGTGCTGGGTACCGACCAGGCCCCATTCCTCATTCCTCACAGCTCAGCATCCCTCAGCCCTCCAACCCACGGCTCAGCATCCCTCCTGATCCCCTCCTGTGCAACCCAAAGCTCTTGTGCCCTGTTTCAGTGCTTTGCACCCACTGCTACAACAGCGGTTGCAAAATTAGACAGCGTCAGGCTGTGCTGCCACCCCCTCTGCCCGCTGATTATTAAGCTGTGACAGTCACTTGCGCTGTGACAACCAGTCCCCATTTTCCTGCAGTTTCTAAGCAATCTTCCTGAGGTCTCTCCCAGGGCTAGCAGTTCTCTGCTGCTGCCCACTCCCATGCATCCAGCCCCCAAGCCAGCAGGCAGGGAAAGGGCAGCAGGAGCTGGGGCCAGCAGGGCCCTGCATGTTGCACTCCAGGGCTCCAGGACTCTGATGGGCCTGGCACCAGGTGCCGTGACAGACCCCAGCTCCTGGCAATTCTGGTATTCCCAGGAGCTGGGCTGGGAGGAGAGCTAGAGCACCAAGTGTCTGGGAAGGGTTGCTGAACTGCCTGGGCCAGCTAGGTGGGGACAAAGGAGCGACCGGACAGGTCCTGCTTGTCTGACCTGGCTTCCTCAGAGGGCACCTGCCCTCACTGCCTGCTCCTAGCTGCGAGCAAACCCTCTACGCCCCCCACAAAACACTCCCTGTGGAGCTGAAAGGCTGTCCGCCTCCCCGAGATGGTTTGTGGTATGAGAGCCCCCAGACACCCACTACCTCTGTGATGCATGGGAGAAGGTAGCTGGGGTGCGGGGGCTATGCAAGCACCGGGCTCCCTGCCTGAGGGGGCCCAGCTTCAGGGACACCAAGTACAGGAGCTCCCCGTTGCCAGGGCTGGCACCCCACACCTTGGGCATGGATGCCCATGGCTAGGCCTGGCTCCCCATTGCCTGGGGCTGGCTCCCCGTACCTTGGGACTGGTTCCCCACTGCTCAGAGCTGGCTCCCCACTGCCTGGGAATGGCTCCCTGTCCCTATAGCTGCCTCCCCACTGCTTCGGGCTGACTCCCCGCAGCTCGGAGTGCGGGGTCAGCACCTGCCCACGCTGCGGTGGGACCGTGGTGGCCCCACCACCAGCCCCCATCCCACGCCGTTCCCGCCAAGAGGCCAAGCCTCGGATGGGATGACCTCTGCCCGTGTCCTCCAAGCGACCCACCGGGGAGCGGGGAGCGCGGGGTGCCGAGCCGCCTCCCCAGCCGAGCCCCCTCNCGGGGATAGGGAATACCGGGGTGATGGGGATGGCGTGGGGTGTACCGGGGCTGGGCACCCACGGAGTGATGGGCTTGAGGGGTATAGGGATGCGGAGTACCGGGGTGATGGGGATGGGAGGTACCGGGGCTGGGCACCACCCGGGGCAATGGGGAGGGGGGTGACACCGGCATTGGGCACCCCCCGGGGAGATGGGGATTGGGGGGTACCGGGACTGGGCAGCACCCGGGGAACCCCCGAAGCACTCCTGGGGCGGTGAGGCTGTGTGGGAGGTCCTGGGGCTGGGCATCCCAGAATGCTAGGGTGCTAGGGCTGCGCCGGGTGGGTGGCTGAGCAGGGGATGCTTGGAGGCAAGGGGTTAGGGACCTCTGCCAGGAGGCAGAGGCCAGCTCTGAGAGCAGTTGGAGCCGTGCACAGCGGGAGACAGGAGATGTGGGAAAGCTTTGGGGCTGAGTCCCATCAGGAACCCTGTGTGAGAGTCACAGGGCACTGCAAGAACTGGGGCTGATGGGGTCTCAGGTGGGAAAAACAGTGGGGTCCCTTATTTGCCAGCACCTTTAAGGTCCCCATTCCTGGCACTGAGTGTCCTGGGCAGTGCCATGACTACACAAGGCTGAGCTGCATGCAGGGAGCCCCAGGAGAGCGCTGGACATTGGGATCAGCTACTACCCTTGGGCTCCTTCCCCTGGCCCAAACCTCACCATATCCCTCTGATGGGGAAAAAACCACATCTCAGGGTGGGGAAACCTGCCCAGCATACCCAGGCCTGCTGCATGCACAGCTCTTCACCCCCGGGAGCCAAGAGGGATCGGGATGGCTCAGCTCAGCCCCTGTGTCCCGGGACAGAGCATCCCTGACACACCAGATCTCGGCACCCGTGTAGCAACAGAAAGGACCAGAAAGCGCTGGGAGGTTGTTATGGAAACAGCCACAAATTGGATCAGTACTTGGCACAAGGAGCGGTTTGTGTGACTGATGTGGGAGCAGGTGGGTGTGACAACCACAGCAGTGCAGGGGCCCCTGTGGTGGCCCCCCAGTGCCCATGCTATGCCCCTGTGCCAGGGCTGGGCTGCAGCAGTGCCTTAGCTCAGAGGGACCCGATCGTGGAGCTGTGGGTAGTGCAGGCTGGCTCCCAACCGACCTCACCCAGCCTCCACACTTTCAGGGCAGGTGAAGGACCAGGATGAGGCAGGGGTGGTACGCAGAAATTTCATCAAGAAAATACTGCCACTCCCCCAAGCCCCAGCTAAGTCCCAAGCAGACAGTGCCCAGGAAGAAGTCCCTCTGCAACAGCCCCACTTGTGGGTTGTGGAACCATGCTTTGACTGTGGGGTTTTTGTTGTGCACCGCCCCACGAAGCTGGGCAAAGTCCCCACTCCAAGCCACTTGTCACTTGGTGCAGGCAGTCCCAGACCCTGCATCCTCCTTGAGCCCCGTGGGCACATGCAGCCACTTGTGCTGCCCTGGCCACACAGTTCCTGGGAGCCTAGACAGCTCAGGGTGACTCTGGGGTGCACTGTGCCAGGGTCAAAGGGCAGGAGGGCACGAGTGGCTGAGTGCACCCCACATGCCCGGCCCCACTGCAGGCACTGAGTGGGAAATGCCGGCATTGTCTGCCCCAAGTGCGGGAGTGGCTTTGCTTTCTGTTCCCAGAGCAGCCCCTCTCCTGGCAGAGAATTCAGCTGTGCCGAAGCCATAAACACTCACTAAGCGGCCGAGCTGGTTATTTTCTGTCCAGGAGACCATGTTAAAGCTCACAACCAGTGAGGCAGATGAGCTCATTCGAGAAGAATGGCTCAGGGCCGGGCCAGGGCCAGGGAGTAGGGCCAAGGCTCTCAGCCCTGCACTGGCAACAAAGCGAGTCACTCCCAGGGTTCTGTTGAACCCCCAAAGGGTTCCACATCTCAGCAGAATGAGTACGGACACAGGCAGAGTCCCAGCTGAGCTGGAGGGCAGAGCTGGGATGCTGAACCCCTTGGCTTGCCCTGCTGAAGGTGAGCCCCGAGCTGCCCCTCAAGGTCTGGTGCTGGTAGATCTGTGTGCAGAGCTGGAAAACTGGGCTAGAGCTGCCGTGACACCTTTGTGCCACCTCGAGTCCCCTCCAGTCTCTGCATTCCTGGGATTCCTTCAGTGCACCAACATATTTCCTTGCTCTGTGTCCAGGGAGCTGCACCAGTGCCTGACTGTCCTGCTCAGGACAGGCACTGCCAGTAGTGCCCTCCATGCTCCTGGTGTGCCCAGGGGTGCAGGATGCCATCTCCTGGCTCTACTACATCCCCGCAGTGCGTGAGAGTTCAGCATGAAGCCATTTGTGGGGTCAGACCTAAGGGACACAGGGACCCCAGCCCTGATCACTCCACAACCTGTACCCACACCCCCAGCCATGCAGAGCTTCCTCTGAACGCCCCCCAGAACAGCTGTGCCAGAGAACAGCACACCACCTGCTGTGGTGCCATTGCTGGTTCCTGTTATTTATGAGCCACTCATGGGAGACGTGGGGGGTGTGAGGGGTGACACTGACATCTCCCCCTGCAAGGCCACCAGATCCTCCAGCCCCTCTGCCCTCAGCAGTGCAGGGGCACACTGGGCACCTTCCTCCCCGTGGGGTCCCCGGGGATATTCCCTGGGGATGCTTCCTGGCCCAGCCCAAGCGGGTGAGGAGGAAGAGGACGGACACAACCAGTCCTTGGGCTGGGCATGGGCACTGCCAGGGGATGGAGGGTGCTGCACCCTCCCCAGGGCTCTGCCTGCTGCCACAATCAGTGTATCCCACCTGTGAGCCCTTGCATGATGGGCAGCGGGTGCCCAGCTGGCCCCATCCCACCATTCTTATTGTACAGTGTGTGCGGGCAGGAGCCAGGAGCCAAGTAGGCAGCTCTGCCAGCCCGGGGGCTGCCTGTTGCCTGCACCCACCTCCAGTGGATGCATGCCCTGTGTCATGCAACCACCGTTCCCTGCCCTTTTCCTGTGGTGCTGCCAGGCTCTTCTGGAGCAGGGCAGCAAGTCCCACAGGCGAGAGAGAAAAAAACTTCTACTTACCTAAGTCTGCCTCCTCCTCTTCCTCTCCCCACAGGAGGGGATGACAGCTGCCCTGCACCTCACCGGCTGCTCTGAGCTCCCATGGCTGCCCATGGGGTGGACTGGCGCCTGCCCCGGCCGGGAGCGGGGAACGGCCACAGCGCCAACTCTGGCAATCGTTCGCTTGCGCTAACTCGATCCAGGTTTCTGGAGAAAGGCTGGATGGAAACGCTTCTCCCACCCCAGCCCAGGCCCTTCTTAAAGATATAGCTACACATCCCTGCTGCGGGTGCCGGAGCCATGGAGATGGAGCGGCAACAGAGCATCCTACCAGCTGGCATCCTTCCAGTGGGTCCGGGAGCCACGCATGGGATGCGATTATTGGGACCCCTGGAAAGGAGATGGCACCACCACCTGTGCTGCCGGCTGTGCCAGCCTGTGTGGCTGCTGTGGGCGGTGCGAGCTGCCCCTCCTGTAATTAAAAGGAATCAGGCAGCCAGGTGAAGCGCTCCCGAGGCTGGCAGCACCCAATGGCCGACAGGGACGGGGCTGGCTATCCCACCCCCCCGCCTTTGGCTGGGGTCCCAGCGCGGCAGGAAGGGAGCTGGTCCCACATAGACAGCCCCTTGCAGGTGGCCTCGACAGCCCACACGCTGTCTGACAGCCGGGACCACCCGGGAGGCTGCCGAACGCAGCTGTGGGGAAAGGGAACACCCGGAGGCTGGCCGGAACCTCGTCGTGGTCCGGACAAGCGTGCACCCCCACACGGGGTCTGCAGAGGGGGATCTGCTCCCTCCTGCTCGCAGGACGCAGCCACATGAGAGCCCCCAGATGCCAATGGTGGGACGGTGACGGACAAGCCCTGCCCAGTGGAGGGGTGCTGGCATCGGGCAGCCATGGCCACGCAGCCAGCTGTAAGGGATGGAAAAGCACCAGAGCAGAATCCTGCCACAGGGGGAGGTGGGTCTCAGGGCTGACCCCATAGCAGGAGAGAGGCTCCAGTTGCACGGTGCATGGAGAAAGCACAAGACAACCCAGGAGCATCCCTCTGGGACCTCTGACAGCATTAGACCCCGGCACCCTCAGCATGCCCAGGAGTCCCCACATCTGCAACAGGCACACGTGTGCACACTCAGACATGTACGCACATCTGTGTGTGTGTGATTTGCCTTGCTCTGGGATGTGGGGCGCCCTGCTGTCCCCATCCTCCTGCCTGGCCACGTGGACACTGAGTCAGAATCCAAGCTCACAGTGGGACCATGCTGCTCCATACGGATGCAGCCGATGACTGGAGGTGCCGGGAAGGGAGGGAAATGGTTGCCCACAGTCACTGTCTGGGTAACGGCGGGAATTACCTTGTTCCCTGGCTGCTTTGATCTGCTGCCATTAGCTCAAAGAGTAATTACCCTCTCCCGATCTCCGTACTGTCCACCACACTCTGTCACTCCACACCATGCAGCTCCATGTTGGCTTCAGGAGTTGTGACCAACTGCCAGACATTGTGCCATGCCAGGCTTGCACCTGTGCCAGGTCAGGCTCCTGTGAATGGACAGGGGACAGTCACCCCGTGTGCTGGCGGGTACTCACCCAGAGCCACACATCCACCAATGCTCGAGGTGCCAGCCTGATCCCCCGCCAGAGGCATCCTGGTGCCCAAGGCAGATGGCCAGCCTCACTGCCAGGCACGAGTGCAGGAGGGTGGCAGAGCCCGCTGGCACGGGTGAGGAGAAGAAGAGCCGATTCTCCTCGCCAGCATCCTCGGCCTATTTGATGCCGTGCCAGCTCCTGCTCAATCCAGGCTTTGTGCTGGCAGCAAGCGGCTCCCATGCACGCGCCGCTGCCAGCATGTGGCCGACCCTATGCCAGTGCCTGAGGGGAAATGGGCATGGCCAGTGGTCACGAGCTGGGCACCTAGGGAGCACAGACCATGATGGAAGCTGGATACTTGTCCCCGAGGGACTGCTGGGTTCCTCTCCCTCCAGGGGTCACCTGTTCTCCAAAGCTCAGCCCCCCCAGCTGCTAGTACCTTGCTGCATGGACAACTTGCACAGGTGCCACAGGGAGTCATCCTGCACTCCCACCTCTGCCTCTTCTGAACACCACGGAGCTCTCTGCAGCTGGAGAACCGGCTGCCAAGGCACACTCCAGTTCTCACTTCCACATGGAGGTGAACACATCCCACATGCTGCTTTAGGATGATGCAAGCTCCAAGGAGAGACATACTTGAAGCCAATCCATGTTTCTGGTCCATAAGTGCTGCCGTATTCCCAGCCAATGTTATGCTGTAAGTGCTTCCTAAGAGCAGCCAGGAACGCTGGTGCTCATGCAGTTTCTTCTGAGCTCACTCTGCAGAGACTGGCCCAGGCAGGAGGAATCACAAACATTAGGGGTGTGTGAGGCTGTGAGGGGACAGCAGTGATGGTATTCCCTTGTGCTTCCATGCACTTCTTAGTGGGTGATGGGGGTCCTGAGAACCTGCTGTCCCCAAGGGACCTATTGCCTCTGAGGGCCACAGCCCAGTTCCTGAGCAAGGACCACCAGGTCAGCTCTCACATGAATCCTTCCAAAACATCACAAAGGGTGAAAACATTTTTTTGTTGGTTTTTTTTTTTTTTTTTTATCAGGATTTGGGCCCATTCAAGCAGGAATCTTGGCCCCCAACAAAAGCCCAGGAGGGAGGGAGAGAGGTTGCAGCAATGAACTGGAGATGCCATCCTCAATGTCAGCTCTCAGGATGTCACGCATGTCCCCCTGAACATGGTCAGGCTCTGCAGGGACCCCATACCCACGGGCAGAGGGGCTGGGGATAACTGTGACCATGGAGGGTGGCAAAGCCCAGCCAGCGCTGCCCTTTCCTTGCAGGAACATCAGCACTGTAGGGAGCTACTGGCAGTAGAGTTGGGAGGTCCTGTGCCTCGCGCTGCCTGTAGCAGACATTTTCGGGGGCTGGCTGTCAGTCCGCTGCCAAGGACGGCTGTCGGCCAGAGCGGGGCTGGTGGGAGCCATGCAATATCCATCCATCCAGCCAGCCAGCCATCCAGACAGCCAGCCATCTCTCGCTGAGCCGCTCAGCAGACGGTTCCTGTTAAGGGGAGGGTGCGGTTCCACTCCCCCTCCTCCGGCAGCTGAGCCAACGATCCAGCCTTGGTCAGCATCCCGCTTCCCGCCCACGCCAGCAGCTTAGGGAGCTGTGCTCGCCCCTCAGATGCTGAAATCACCGCTGGCTCGGAGAAATGCAGGCAGAGAAAATGTTTTGGAGGTCAAAGAGGGTTTTGGGAGCTGCTGTGCCCTGTAGTGGGGGCTGCAGTGGGTTCCGGCTGGGATGTGCAGTGCTGGGCTTCCGGGGGGACCCCTGTAAACCACTTCATCACCACTGTGGGGCTTCAGAACTGCTGTGGGGTGAGCAACCCCCACCCAACACTGGCCACAGCCTGTTATGGTGGCCAAGGAGGCTCCAAATGCTCCTTCCCATGGTTTTGGTTATGGCCCCAGCAAGTCAGGGCTGCAGGGGAGGAGAACATCAGGATGGACTGAGGCCACATCTCACTTGAAACTGACCCTTCTTGTCCTGTTGATTTGGAACATCTCCTTCCCATGACTCTGCAGTGAGAGCCCTGCACCACTCCTGGCACTTTGTTCTGACTTGAACGGCACTGACCCGATGGACAGGTGCTGATGAGGGCAGCTGTAGGGTCAGAGGACCGGGGCTTAGCAGCCTGGCCCCCAAAATGGAGCAGTGGGGCTCAGGCAGGTTCACATGGGTGAGCCCTGGGACTGCACTCACAACTGCAGCCCCTGTCTCCTGTCCTGGGGAGACCAAAGGACAGACCAACCATGCCAGCTTGACAGGAAACTCCAGTATGTCAGCAAGGGTTTTTTTTCTTTCTTTCTTTCACTCCTTTTTTTTTTCATTAATCCAGTGGTAGGATCTGGGGGAAAATGTCTGTGCCAGCCCAGCTATGGAAGAGCTGAGCAGTGTGCATGGGGGGCAGCAGCCCCGGCTGGCCGACGGCTCTGTCTATCTTGACAGCTGGTTTCAAGGAAGGCTGGAAAGTCAGAGGATGGGAATGCTGTACATTTCGGCAGGAGCAGTAAACAGCTGCTCCTGCCAGAACAGCACAGGGTTCCTTCCAGAGAACCGTCCGGCAGCTCTTTAGGGACTGCAGCTTGAATAGCTCTTGGCGCTGGCCCCATCCTCTGCTTTGCTGAGATTTATTTCTGGAGCTGCAGGGTCCCGTGGGGGGAAGGCTGAGCCATGCGTCACCCTGGACATGGCTGTATTAAGGGGAGGGGCACAAGGAGCCTGGCCCCTGCTCTGCCCTGGCTGCAGTAGGACCTCATGCTTTGATGTGGAATCCTTGGCTCCCTGCACCAAGGGATGAGGGATTCTCCCAGCTCCCGGGGATAGGTGTGCATACTCCCCAATCCCACCACTGTTGGTGAATAAGAGCAGAGGAATCTGACAGTCCTTGGCTGCTGTACTGCAATGGAAACAGCCACACTGCGTGGTTGACAAGTGTTTTCCCAGCCCTTCTTCATGTGATTCCTTCATGTGGCAGCAACACTGCTCCACTGGTATCTCCCCTTCCTGATGAGGAGGTTGAAGCAGCTCCCACTGGCTCCCAGCCTCTGGAAAGACCAATGGACATGGCCTGTTGCACAGTGGTGACCTGAGCTCCCCAGCCAGGGTAAGGAGATGCGCAGCTTTTGGATGTCTTTAAACCTGTCTGTGAGAATCCAAAGCCAGGAAAAGACTCTTGACTCAGCTGAGGATGTCCAAACGTGGGAGCTGGAGCAGTCAAGGACGATCTTTGGGAAGGTTAAACCACCACGACCTGATGGAATCTGGAGCCAATTCATCTGTTAGGGCTGGGCAGCCCCTTCCGTGCCCTGCCTGCCCCATGGTTGGACTTTGGCAACATCTGGAGTGCTCCCACTTCCCATGAAGTCTTTGATCCCCATCATGTGCCATCAGAGGAGCCAGAGGATGGGACTAACCCATTCCAGGGAGTTGCTGGGTTTGCAGCAAGTAGGTGCTGCAGCTGGTGCCGGGCTGATGTTGTCTCTAACCCTGCCCAGTAGGGATGGGCACATGCTGGGTCTCCATGCTTGTCCTTACCAGCTGGCCAGGCAGGGTGTGACATGTCACCCAGACCACCTTGGCTATACAGCGGCTGCACAAAGGCATGCCTGGTCCCAGGTGATCTTCCCCTGCATCTCCCAAGGACAAGATGCTGGGGTTCCATTCCAGTTTAAGAGGAGACATGTGATTTCTGCCACTGGATCCTCTTCAAGAAATGAAAACAAGGAGAAAAGAAACCCCAAACACAGTATGGGGTGTTGTTAAGCATTTGCTCCTCAGTCCTGAGACCCTGCTGTGCTCTCCCACAGCTCTGGGTGGCTGCTGCTCTCCCACAGTGCCAGGGGCTCACAAGGACCTCCCGTCCCCCTGAGGTGTAATCCATTCCCCCACCATGGGCTGATGCTGGAGCGCTTAGAAAAACAAACAGCCACCAAAATACCAGTGGGAAATCTTTTCTTTCCTTAAGAAAAGAGTTCAGTCACACCGAAGACTCCGACATCCCACTGGCTGTGAAACAGTAGTGGTGGATGGATGTAGAAAAGGCGGGAGGGTGGATGGGCTGTGCTCCCCTTAGGGTCTGGGGGGAAATGAACCCATCAAACCTCTGTGCCACCAAGCAGGGATGAAGGGGAGGTGTGGTGTGCTCAGCTCTGCTCACTTCACGCTGCCCCGGCATTTCCCACAAGATAAATCACAGCATTTTTATGATATGATACACCTCGGCCCCAGGCTCTGAGCCACCCTGGCAAACCTGCAGCATGGATCTAATGAGGAACTGCAGCACGGGAGGACGATTTGCTGCTGCCTTATGCACACACCTACAGCTACCTGTGGTGTTGCTCCACAAGAAACTTCAGGTGCATGTAATTAGCTGAACACACAACGTGGGGCTACACACTCCACCTGCCCACAGCAACAGTTGCTGCTGACCCCCCACACCATCCCCACCATGCTATCCCTCCACTGTACCCCAACACTGTTCACCACACCATCTCCTCCTGCTGTCCCCACACACTGTCCACCACACTATCCCCTTGCTGTGCCCACACACTATGCCCCTGCCACCACGGTGGCACACACACAACCTGTGACCACCTGGAGCATTCCTCACCTGCTGGCCAGACACAGGCAGTGAGGGACCATCTGGCCACCGGCATGGTCAGCTTCTCCTCCAGCAGACAATGGTCCAGCACGTGCAATGATGATGCTGCCAGGTTTGGCACAGTACTGGTGCTGTGCACGGGTCAGCTTGGGTAAAACCTTGCCGTCTCCTCATTTGTCCTGGCTGATTCACAGGACAACGGGAGCCTCTTCTTACCCTGATGACTGATCCACAGCATTCACGGGAGCAGCGTGGCTCCCATGCCGAGGCTGAGTGCTCTGCTCGCTCCCGGCATCCGGGAGGCATGCTGCGAGGGAATGGCAATCATTTCCTATGGCTCCAGGCAGACGGAGCAGCAAGGGAGCTCTTGGAAGGGGGTTTGCCGAAAGCAGAGGCACATGGTCTGCCAAGGGCCTGGGAAACTTCGGGGGAAAGTGCTGGAGCAGCACTGCCCTCCCCGCCCCGCAAAGCCTTTAAAATAAACTTCTATAAACAAATCCAAACCGAGCTGATTTTATGCTCTTCTGAAACGGGTTGTCTGCTCCTGCCTCTGCACGGCAGCCTATGCCAGACCAAAACACTTGGAATGGGAAGTGGAAGCAGTCCAAGGGAATCCAAACTTTGCCGGCTGCCAGGAGAGGGGATGAGCCAACAGGACGCCTGCGCGACAACCCAGCATTTTCCCCGGACACACAACACCCCTAGCAAAAGCTGCACTGCACTGGACAGGACAGCTCCCTTGGTCCTCTGGCCCCAGGATGGGGTGAAGCACCCATGGCAAGGACATTTTGGGGTTGGCGAGGACCAGCTACGGCAGCCCGGTGTCCCTGCTTTCCCAAAACAGCTCCTGGTGACTGGGGACGCAGCGTGAGATGCGCTTGGACAGCAGCCTGGAAAATGCCCACTGAGAGCAGGGAAATAAAGACTGGGCAGAGGAAAAGGGCGCAGGGTTGTCCCGGCTTCACCTTCACGCTCCTAGCCGGCGCAGTGCCCTGGCCACTGGCACCATGAGCCTTGGTGGGGGTATCGCCACCCCTACCCCACTCCCCCAGACTTTCCTGCCGATGGAGCAGGTACGATGGGCCCCGACAGCAGACGCCGGTGTGGGTCACCCGCTCGGCGTGGGGACGTGGGGGCACCACGTCGGAGGAGCAGCAGCGCAGCCCTCCGGCACTGGAGCAGGGAGCGGGAGCCCTCGGAGCGGGAAGCGGCCACAGCGGTGGCACCCTCCGGGCTGGGGCACGCAGGATTTCCCATCCCACAGCGTGGAACTCCCTCCTTACCTGTGGCGGCGGCGCGAAGCGGGCGGCCCCGCAGCAGCGCCTGCAGG
>WBMV01006306.1:255996-315670 GCA_013396655.1 Campylorhamphus procurvoides | reverse complement strand
GGCCCGGCCCCGCTCGGCCCCCCCCGCCCCGCTCCGGCCGCTCCCGCCTCTCCCTCCCCGCCTCTCTCCCGCTGCAGATCGTGGACCTGGACGTGAAGCGCAACCGGAACCGGGAGGCGCTGCGGGCGCTGCAGAAGGACCCGGAGCCCGAGGGTGAGGCGGTGTTGGCGGCGCCCCGCGGGACCCCGGGCATGGGGAGCGGCCCTGACCGCCCCCCCTGCCCCTCTCCCCCCAGAGAAGGCCATGGTCTGCTTCGGGAGCATGTTCGTCGAGCTGCCGAAGGCCAAGACCCGGGAGATGCTGCGGCAGGGTGAGCCAGCCCCCAGGGCTCCGTTTCAACAGGAACCATCGGCAAGAAGAATCATAAAGTCATGCAGTGGTTTGGGTTGGAAGGGGCCTTGAAGGTTCAGTCTCATTCCAACCCATGGGCAGGGACACTTTCCACTAGGCCGGGTTGCTCAGACCTCCATCCAGCCTGGCCTTGAACACTTCCAGGGATGGGGCATCCACAACCTCCCTGAGCAGCCTGTTTCAGCGCCTCAGCACCCACAGCAAACAACTTTTTCCTAATACCTAATCTAAATGTACTCTCTTTGAATTTGAACCCTTGTTCTGTCACTCCATGTTCTTGTAAACAGTCTTGCCCCATCTTTCCTGGAAGTTCCCTTCAGGTACTGGAAGGCTGCAATGAGGTCACCTCAGAGCCTGCTCTTTTCCAGGCTGAACAATCCCAGTTCTCTCAGCCTTTCCTCATAGGAGAGGTGCTCCTGTGAAATAAACAGGGGCTGACACTGACTGTCCCAAGGGCTCACTGCAGTCCTCCTCACTCCCACCTCTCTTCCCCCAGACCAGGAACAGCTGGATGAGGAGATAAACAACCTCCGGAAGGAGCTGCGTGTGAAGGTCAACCGCCTCTACGAAGCTCAAGGTAAATGTTCCTGCTCTGGAACCTTCTCAGGGCCTGGGAGCAGACACACGTGTCAGGAGGAGACAGAAATTTCCAAGCCCAGTGTGTTCCTGCAGCTGCTTTCCCACTGGCTTTGCAATTCCCTCCCTGCCCCAGCAGCCTGGTCTAGCTCCATACAGAGCTGTCACCCACCAGCACTTTAAACCACTTCTCTCAGTGCACTGGGGTGATCCCACTTCAGCTTTTAGGTCTGCCTGTGCGCTCCCCACAGCCCCTGTCAACTTTATCATGAACTGCTTTGCTTCTTTTGTGGCAAAGTCCTGATTTTTGTATGTGTTTTCTCAGGTAAACCTGAGCTGAAGGGGTTTAACCTGAATCCCATGTCTGCCGAGGAGATGAAGCTCATCAACCGCATCGTGGAGGGCTGAGGTGGCCGTGCTGCTGTCATGGCACGTGTCTGGAGTGTCACGTGGGGCTCACACTGCAACAGCCACAGCCCTCAGGGTTTGCAGGACATTGGTGTGCCCACAGCCCACCCCAGTGTGGGCCCTGGAAGGTGTTTTGCTCCTCAGCTACAACATTGCAGTTTCCTTCAATCATGAACCCTTTCCTGCTCTGTGCTGGAACTTGGATGTCAGAGCCTTGCTGGACACAGCACTGGGCAAATGCCTGTGGCTGGGGTGGAAGTGGGATCATTAAAATCAGAGCAGTGGGACATTCCTGATTCTGTGTGTACCTTCCTTTTTGGGGGTTTATGTGACTGCTTATGGGGTTTGGTTTCAGAGCTGGTTCATTGTCACGTTGGGAACAGGAGTGGGAGGGATTGGGAATCCACCACATGCCTGAAGCACAGCAGAGGAGTTGTGCACACCCCTGATATTCAAACAAAGCAAAGTTGTAAATCTGAGGCACGGCAGGAATCTCTCTAAGATGTGTAGGGAGGGGCAGGGGAAGGCAGCATCCTTTTAGTTTTGCTGGGAAAACACGTTCCTCTGTTGGAAAGCAAAAGAAAAAAAAATGAGGCTTTCAGGATTAGATGAAGGGATGAAACTTACATATAAAAGCCTGAGGAGGGCTGAGCAGGGTTAGTCACTGGGTTTGTCATGTAGTAAAAGGACAATTGATGTAACCAGTAACAGTTTCTTCAAAGGTTTTTAAATTTACTGTCTTATATACTCCCTGCTCTGCTTTGAATGTGCTTCACCAGCACAACTCTGTAAAGTGCATAAGAAAATTTTTAAAAATTAATCATTATTAGTGTTGGGTTACACTGAGTTTGATTTTTTTCCACATACAGGAAAGTGTCTGGGTCCAGCCAAGCCATTTATTTTTTGAACTTCTGCAAAGATATTCCTAGATAGAATTTAAGAATTCTAAATATGGCCATTATCCTTCTTTCTGCAGCTCTGGAAGTAGCTCACCTGTTCTGTCAAACATTGCATGAGAAACAGAGCTGGGCCTGGTCCTTTGCTCTCTTTGCTTCTGCACAGCTGTGTGACAACTTCAAACACAGCACCACCATTTCCCTGGCTCCCTGACCACCTTCCAGCTTAGCAGGGCCTTCTCCTGCCCTGGCCAGTTCTACACATGCTTCAAATTATGCAGAGGTCCAAAAATATACCCTGTTTCAGACCCCTTAAAACCGAGGGGTGATTTCTCTTAAACCTAAAAACCCAACTACGATTGCTTGATCCTTTTGATTCTGTGTACCCTAAATGTGCCCCTGTCCACTTCAGGCTTATCTTTCACATACATAGACTGAAAATAACACAGACTTACTACCTGGACTCTTGCCTGTAGCTTTTTCAGAAGATTGCCTGTCTCCTGGGAGCCCGAGGCAGCTCACGGTGCCACATCCCAGTGTCAGAGCCGCTCTTACGTAACCCGTGGTGGTGCAGCCAGTCCGTGGCTCCATAACGTGATGGCAAGGTTATTTTTACAGTCTCATGGCAACAGGTTTTCTGCTCTGACATGTTTCCATAGTAGTAGCAGGAGGAGGATCAAGTGCCTGCCTGCCCTAAAAGCTTTGTTTTGTTGTGCAGAATGTGTTTAGCCCCTTTGTTTTCTTACAGGGAACAGAACTAAGCTCTGCAGTGCAGAGGGCTGGCTTAGCAGCCAAGCATCCCTGTGTCAGCTAAAATACCTCATTCAAGCCCACTGCAGCTTCCAAACTGGGAAACCCTCAGAAGCAAGGCATCCAGTGCCTTGTGCTGAGCCAGTGGTGTCTGGAGAGAAGTGGGAACTGCTGCTGCCTGACACGAGGGGAGAGTGAACTTCATCCATGGTGGTCTTTCCCACCCCAAGCTTGGGATCAGCACACTTTGTGCTGTGCAGGGAGATTGCTGAAAAGCTGCTTTAGTTGTTTCTTCCTGGCGTCAGAGCATCCTGCAAGGAAAATGTTAACAGGGGATTTACACATCACCTTCCTCTTCCTGTCTGTAGAGGCAAGGTGATGTTTCACTTTCAGGTGATGCTGCACTGGTGTTCTGTTAGTTAGACTCCACAGAGAGAGATGATTGTAGACACACTGAGGTGTGCGTGGCAAAAAGTTACAGTGCATGTCAGTATGGAGAATCCAAGTACTACTAGTCAACAGTAAAATACACAATGAGCTTCAGGTAAGTGCCCAATAAACAGTCACCACAGCAACCACAGGGTTTTTTGTTTGGAAGGTGTTTGCTCCTTTTGGTCTCTTAATCCCCTAAATGCTCACACGCCCGGTCTTGTTCTCTTATTGTCTGGCAAAGGTGTGTGCTCTCCTGCTGATGTGCAGACAGCTCCAGCCCTGAGCAGGGCCAGGGCTGGATGAGTTCTGCACCAAAATGTGTGTTTGCTGTGATGTTCTCATTCACCAGAGCACCCAGCTCTCCCCCTCTGCTGACAGGCCTGCCACTCCAGATCAGGTCAAAGCCTCCAACATGCTCCTCCTTCCGTGTCAGCCTACAACAAACCCATGGACCGAAGTACCTGAGCAATGACAATTCCCTGTCTGCATGAAGGAATCAACTTCCAGGCAACCAGCAACACAGATGAACAGCTGAAAGCAGTGGACATCTCTTTGCTATTAATATCTGGGGTTTGCACAGTTGTAAAGTCAATCAAAAAATGCTGTAAGACCAGCTGCTGGGAACAGAGTGCTCCAGCAGTGGCACGAGTGGGAGGCACAGTGCACAAGGACCTCTGACAGAGAGCTCTTGTGCAAGTCCCAGCTCTGACATGGGCTCCAGTCCCTTGGCAGCCTCGTGCTGCCTTGTTTTCGCACTCTGAAGGGGCAGAATGCTTCCTTACTTTGCTCTGCTTCTGGGCATTCATCATTTAATCACTATAAAGGTTAGAGGATTATGATCAGTTGCCAAGAAGTCATGAAACCAGACCATCCATCCCAAACATTCTAATAAAACTTCTCAGAAAGTGATAAACACCTTCACCTCCCTGTTCTTCCTGTCTACAATACAAAGTGTGTCTTTGAGAAGATGACACTGGAGTTCAGTCTTCCTGGTTACTGGCACGAGAAAAGGTGAAGCATTTACCTCCAGAAACCAGCTGAAATTACACCAGTAAATTAGGGGGAAACCTGTCATTTTGCCAATGGCTCATTAAGAGAAATGCTTGCCCACAAAATCATTACCCTGCTAGCAGGCAGGAATGAGTGTGAAGCAAGAGGAAATCCAACCCTAAATCTCTTTCCCATGTGCTGAGCCAAAGAACATTCTGAGCTTATTGCAAAGTTTCTATTCCTGTTCTTGATGGTACTAAAGAAAAAAAAACCTCCCTTTGGCTTCCAGAAAGAAAAGTGAAAACCAAAGTCATGCTGAAGCAATAAGTGCTGAGAAGGATTCACAGAATGAGCATTAACCCCTGTTAATTGCAGGTGTGGGTGTCTGCGGGGAACAGGTTCCCAGCAGAGTGCTCAAATCTCTCTCTGAGAGCCCAGCAACACTATGATGACATCAAGGACTTTCATTCCAATTCATTTCTCTCCTGACCCACTGAAGTTACTCCAACTCCTCTCTACCTGGAGGCTGCCTAAGCAGTAATTTTGTTTGAGGTTGTGAACGGAGTAGACTGTGCATGTTAGAGTCATCCCAGACCAGAGCTGAGCTGCATTTATTTGTTCATTTGAAACAAAGCTGTCACCGGTTGCACCATGTGAAATATTGGGCTGAAGCTGACAGGACACAGGGCTGTAACAGGTAACACCAGTGACCATGTCTTGTTAGAAGGAAGAGTTAAAAAAAGAAATCAGAGAAAACATTTTGTAGGAGAGCACCATCAATGTAAATCACATCTAAGGGAAATTACCTTACCTGTGGTACTGCTTGCACTTTACGTGATTAAGGCTGAAAGAATAATGATCCCATTTTTGCTTGTCATTTCTGTAGTACTATTTGCTGTTTCTGTTTCTCTCAGCTCCTGTAATGACAAGTCTGTTGCAATACTTGGGTTGCGTATGTGGCAGATAAATTTCTGAGAATTTCAGATGAACTTTCGTGATAAATACTTTTAACTGAGTCAGGGACAAAACCTGTATTTAAAAAAAAAAAAAAAAAGAACAGAAAAAAAGTCAAAATCTGTTTCCAAGTGGGGTTTTTTTTGCTGTTTTGTTTTAAATACCCTCAGATCTTGGTCTGCCTCTCAGTCAGTGCACCACAGGCATGGTGATATTCATTGCTGGCAGCACTCTGGGGAGGTTTATCAGTGCTGATGGGGCACTGCTGAGGGATACATAAGCAGAAGAGATGATCATAACCCTCCATCTCTGGCAAGTGCTGTGATACTTGTGATTTGCTGATACTTGGAGGGGAGCATCTTCCAGAAATAACCAAATTGGCAGTGTTTCACAGCACAGGGCTAGACATCTGACAGAGTTACTGTGGTGCTGCACCCAGCTAAAAAATCCTGATACTCTTGAGTAAAAGCAGCTGTATCCTTCCGGGTGGCAGCTTTCTTCATGTAACCGGTTCAGACACCTCTCTGCACCTCACTCACAGCTCCAAACTGCAGACACCTCCCTAAAAGGTGCAGAAGCATCACGAGACATCTCTGTCTCAGGGCCAGCAGCTGGCCTGATGCTGCAATTCCTTGTATGTTTAACAACACCCTTAGGGTGTCAGATCCTGATGGATCAGGATGCCAGGAGCTCAAAGCAGTGTTTGTTGCTGCTAATCCCCTTCTGAACACTGAATGAAAGTGCTTGTCCATACCCACAATGAGAACCTCCACTGGCCCTGCCCCACACCTGGGCGTTGAGTGCTGTCCAAGCTGCTCCATCACCCACCTGCAGCCCTGAGACATCCAAACAACTATAAAAAGCTATTCCCAACAGACGACCACACATCTAGCCCACGTGATTTTTTTTCCATCATATTCTCCCACAGCCCAGCAAGAATTCTGAATAAAAGGCCAGAGACCAGAAGGTTGGGGCCATCAACCCCACATGCCACATAAACTCTCCAGTCTTGACTGCTGTGCAGCTGCAGGAGAAAACAGCCCCCAGGCCCCCCTCAGAAGTTCCCCAGCAGAAATGGACATCTCTTCTGCTCTCAGGGTACCACAAAGACTCTCCTCTCCCTGCTGACATGAGGGATTTATAGAAGGGAGCAGCCCATAGAATGGGAAGTTCAAGACCATCACCTATTATGCTCAAACACTGATTCCCATCTCACATTCATGAGGAATCTGACAACCCATTTAATATTTTTTCCTCTCGCTCTTTCTCTCAGCTGTCACCTCTTGAGAGAGTCAGCTTCACAGTGACAGCTGTGTGCAGCACTGCCAGCCTTGCTGTACCTCGGAGATCTCAGAGGCGAAGGGCTAAGCTGTATCTGCCTCTCAGAAGTGCACTAATCAGAAAGCCATTTGGTTTAAAGTCAAAAAGATCCGCCCTATAGATGCACAAAGCATCATTAAAGCAGAACACTGGCCCAGCCTCACTCCTAAAGCTGCTCCCGAGGAAATCACATGGTTAGGTGTCAGGAGAGGAGGCAGCACAGTTAAGTGGCTGCAGCACACGTGGCAGCTGACAGGGTGAGGTCACCTTGCCTGCACCTGCCAGAGATCCCAAGAACAGGCAGCTGGGAATAGCCTGCAGGCACCATGCACCCCTCACCTGCCTGGGATCAGTCAGGTGCAGCCTCTTGTGCTGCCAGTTTTGTGAGAGGAACATCTGGGATGAGGTAGAGATAATGATCCAAGACAAACAGGCACTGCTCGAGCAAATACACAATTCTCACTCTAACAGTCCTTGTGTGCCCCAGCACCAATTATCTTCCCTGTCTGTCCCTGTTTTCCTCATCTTCAGACATCTGAGCTGTCTGACCAAAAAATGCAGGAAAAAAAAAAGTAAAAATCAGAAGTAATCAGGAGGGGTAACTGGAAAAGGACAGAACAAACTGAGCTAGCACTGTACCTCATAGTGAGGCACTGGCACAGGTTGCCCAGAGAAGCTGTGAATGCCCCGAATAACCAAACTTTGCTCGAGCCCTTTGATCTATTGTTTCCCTGATAACCCGAAATTGAGGCCTTCAACGAAGTGTTTTCGAACCAGATAAGGGAAAAAGGCCGATAAGAAGCAGATCCTGCTGAAGTGGGGTAATGTTTGGTTTCATGCCAATTTCCTCCTCACGATAAGGAACATCTCAGTGTAAAGTAAGGTACATCTTACCTTGTAAAACTCTCCCTCCGGGGAAGGTATCGAGGCATTTCCCTCAAAGACTGAACGTGTATAACCTGTGGAATTTTATATCTCGTGAGCCCCCAACAGATCAAGACTGACCATCACTCTGACCTCAGACAGCAAAATTGCAATCATCAAGTTATCCCTGGATCCACGGATGGTGATATCTGTCGTCTCCACTACCTACCCTTGTCCTTTCCTTCTCTTTCTTTCTTTTCCTTATATATTTTCTTCTTGATATTTTTATATCTCCACATATTTCCTTTCTGCTGCAATTAAATTGTTTTAAAATAAACCTGCCTCAAATACATACACCAGTCATTCAGTGTCGTTTCACTCTAATTCACCCCGAGGGATCAATTAAGAACCTCAGTTACCACCTCAGAGATGGGTTGTAACACCATCCCTGGAACTGTTCAAGGCCAGGTTTGGACGGGGCTTGGAGCAACCTGGTCTAGTGGAAAATGACCCTGCCCATGGCAGGAGGATTGGAAAAAGATGAGCTTTAAGGTCTCTCCCAAACCCAGCCATTCCATGAAGCTCTTCATGTCACCTTGTCTCCAAACCTCAGCACACCTTCCCCTAAGGCCGCCTGCTGCACCCCCACTCTGGAAGGGCTTTTGATCGTTCAGAGCAAGCATGAACTCTGTTGAACTTTCACAGGGAGAAGTGATGGATTTTCATGTCTCCTAAGCCATCAAATTGAGGCAGCATACCTTTTGAGACAATGTGTTAATCAAATGAAAGCTATCAAACTCAATACAGCAGCAAGTGTGACACATTGGAAATTAAATAGTTCTCTCCCGTGAATCACCCTCTCCTTACATTCTGTGAACCCAAGGAAGAAAAAGGGCTGCCAAAATTCAACCACTAACAATAAAACCAGGACTGACATTTCAGCTTTGTTCCGAGCTGATTTGTCAATCTGACATTTCCAGTGATCTGGTGACACCAGTTTTCCAATGAAAAAGGACTGGAGAGAGACAGGGTGACAGCAGCAGTGATGGGACAGCCAAGTCCTGTAGATGTTTGCAGGAGCTGGAAGTGACAAGGTTCATCTGATGCCTCCAATACCAGGCAGTAGAACTGTACAGTCCATTTCTCACCCCTCTGTATGGTACCCAAACAGGCAAAATACAACCTTTGCCTCTGCAATTCCAAGTAAATCCTGCATTAGAAAAGCAAGGAAATCCACCTCAGTATAACCAGGCCTTCAGCAGAATGTGCTGGGAGAAGATGAAAACAGCAACGGGGCATTAAGGCAAGGAAATCCATTTCTGGCATAACAGTGGTGCTTTGCACTTACAACTATCACTAGAACATAAATTGTCATGTCAAACTTTCACCCTAAGAAATGGAGAGAAATCATAGAATCATAGAAAATCCTGAGCTGAAAGGGACCTACAAGGATCAAAGTCCAACTCTTGGCACTGTGTAGGCCCATCCCAAGCACATATAGTATAAACCTATTATAAAATATACATATATTTTATATATATAAATGTAACACATAAGCCAGTTTCTGCCTAGTGCTAGAAGTACCTGAGATCAAAAATTTATATATAAATATGTACACAAAATCCACTATAAAAGCCTTTGTTGTTGCTCTGGGGAATGGTGAAGCAATATTGCAGGAGAAGGGCACAGGAGAACAAAACAAGTCACTGGAAAAAGGGGAGGATAAAATAAAAGCAAAAAGAACAAAATGCCTTTTGGATATTTCCAAAGAAGAGACAAAGTCATTCTCACCTTCTTCAATCAATTACATCCTTCAGTTTTCAGGAACATTTCCTCACCTTGTGACTTGCCAGCCTACAGATGGAAGAGCAGAGTTAGTGGCATGAACATTAGCAATTCCTGTGGTTTCCCAGGATTTCAGTGCAGAAGCCCTGCACAACCTGATTCATCAGCTGCTTGTGTGCAAGCATGTTTATTTAAGGTTATGGGGGCAGGGGGATTTAACAAAAAAAAGCTCAGATTTGTGTTTGGAGGATTCCTGGAGAAAAAGCAGCCTATGGGGAAGTCCCACAGCTCCAAATAAACAAACTCTGTCACACTCTTCCAGAAATATATGTAACGCAACATATGTTGTTGGGAATTTTAAATCCCATTTTAAATTTGTGTACATTATAGAAGAACTTAACTAAACAGGAAAGTCAAGAAAGATATTGGGGAACTATAGCAAAGAAGAGCAGAAAAATCCTTGCCTGCACGTTGTACGAAAGGGGGTGGGGAGTGGCCCAGGTAAGGCACCCAAGGAACAACACGGGTCCCCAGGAACACCTTCCAAAGCAGGTTCTGCTTCCAGCAGCCCCAGGATGCAACACTGGGCACGTCCTGACCCACTACTGAGTGTGGGAGTGGGCAACTCGGGACATCACAACACAGGGCTGCTCCAGAGCACAGACCAACAGAAGGAGTAATGTGGGGTTTATTTTCACTCTCCTGCAAGTTTTGAGGTCAGCCACAAACTGTTTATGTTGTTGGTATAATTTCACTAATCACAGACTTTTCATATACCCTTGTTTACTGTGTTCTGATTATTTACCATGTTAATTGAGGTTGTGGGGCATAACATCAGCTTAATATAAGGGTTTTGTTGCCAATTAACACGTTCCCATTTGTAGAGTTAGATAATCACTAGCTGCCATCCTCCTGGCTGTAATTCACATGTTAGTTTGCATAATTACCTCCCGGTTACTTCTCTCAAGGGTAAGGCAATCCTCCTGTCCCAGCCTCCTTGCCAGACCTGCTGCACAAAGCACAGGGACTGCTCACTCGAAGGGCTCATGGAGGGGTGTGTTTTCAATTATGCCCCACGGCACAACACTCAGGATGTTAAATGGCTTGAATCCTCCAGCAGAAGCAAGGCATTTCTCAGTGTCACTTTATGTTGTCAGAATTTCTAAAGGAAACACAACGTTTCATTAATCCCCAGGTCACTGGCTGAAGTGGAAGTTGCTGTGTTCAGCACAGCTCCAGGCAGCTGTAGGTTTTGGGGGGACAAACATGATTCAGAACATGAGGCTGCCCTTCATGTCTTCAAGTGCAGAGTAGAGAGAAGATTGTGCCACCCAAATCCACCCCTGCTTGTGCTCCAGGCTGCTAATGGATGTCCAGTCCTGGAAGTGTTCAAGGCCAGGTTGGACAAGGCTTGGAGCAATCTCGTCTTGTGGAAGGTGTCTGGGCCCATGACAGAGGGGTTGGGACGAGGGGCTTTTAAGGTCTCTTCCAACCTAAACCCTTCTGGGATTCTGTGATAATGGAGCCTCCCATAATCTCTTCACATTCTCAGGATGGAATTCCTCTCAGTAAACTTACACCAGACTTACACAAGCTGACATCTAATGCCGTGGGATTTCCCTAAAGCCTAACAGATGTTTTTATAGCTCCATCTTTAGGGGCTGCCCTAATGCTCGTTAAGCAGATTCCAAATTAGCCACCTGCCCTGCACCCCCTACACCTTCTTGCACACCTGCAGCTGAACTGAAAGACTTCAGAGCATAAACTCAGCCATAACCCCACAGCCAGCACCTCTGGGAGCACAGTCTGTTCCTCCACATGGAGCCCTGCACTTTATACCTTCACCACTGAGTTAACTTTGGCTCTACAAATAAACCAAGATGACTTTCCACTGCTGAAATAAACTGTTACACAAGAAGCAGTGTTTTGGTGGTACATGTTGATGAGGGACCTGGCCAGGAGCACTGCTGCTCCACGGCACCTTGCTCTGCCCAGTGCTTCCTGTGGGTTTCCTGCATATTTTCCTCTCCTTCTGCAGAATGAAGGCATCCATTCATCTCTCTCTTTCCTTGGGAAAGCACACACTTACCAGTTTCATAACCCAAGCTATGCCAGGATTCTCACAAAGTTCTTCCACAAACAAGTAGTACTCTGAAGGCATTTTGAGGGTCTTCAGAATAAAGGCACGTTTTCTTGCCTTAGGCTTTTCTGCTTCCCTTTCTAACTGCTTCCAAAACCTCTTCAGATCTTTTGCTAAGCAGCTGTTCTGAGTCAGCTGGGTAAAAAAAGAGAAATATAAGATTCAGCACAGCAAATGCTCCCACAGTCTGACTCGCTTTAATTACCCTTGAGAAGTTTCTGGGGATCAACTGCACCATGTACTCTGAGGGGAAAAATAGACAAATATGGATACCATTGAGAACTGCTTTTTCTTTGTGAAGGAGGAGGTTCAATTTTGATTTTCTATCTCTCTTCATGAACACAGGGAGCTAGAACAAATCAGATCTTACAATCCATGTTCTACCATTCCTACTGTAGCTTTTGCATGTAGTCAGCACTTGCCTCTCCAGGGCAGGCAGTTGCCCACAGCAACCCTGCAGCAGCCCAGCCCCACCAGTCCTGAACCACCACAAGTGTCAGCCCAGCACTACCAACCATCCTCAGACTCCATTCACAGGGTCACAGAGGATTTGGGTTGGAAAGGATCTTAAAGACCATCCTGTTCCAACCCCCTGCCATGGGTAGGGACAACTTCCACTAAAATAGGTTGCTCAAATGTCACCACTGCTGGTGAGGGTAAAGGCTCCCAGTGGGATCACATCCTGCCCAGCCACCTTGCTGCATGGAGACAACAGCCAGGTCAGGACAGGGGAGGTTTAGGTTGGACATTAGGAGTAATTTATTCACAAAAAGGATGATTAGTCATTGGAACAGGCTCCCCAGGGAGGTGGTGGAGTCGTCATCCCTGGAGGTATTTAATGGAAGACTGAACGTGGCACTTGGAGTCGTGGTCTAATTGAGGTGGTGGTGTTGGGTCATAGGCTGGACTCGATGATCTCAGAGGCGTTCTCCAGCCTAATCAGTTCTGTGATGCTGCGTTACGTGTTGCACCTAAACCTGCCCATAGATACTAAGGATGCTCCCCACACACGGCGGGAGGCCCTCGGGGAGGGGCGGGCTGAGCTGCACAGGGGGCGGCTGGGCCTTAACGCGCTGTCCCGGGGATGTGCAGGAGCCGGGACACAGCGCCGGGAGCTCACCGAGCCGGGATGCGACCCCCGACCCCCTCCCGTCCCCATGGCAACCGCGTCCCTGTGCACCAGGGGGCGCTCGCTGCCCCCGAACCCCCCCCCACCCCCCGGTCTGAGCCCCCCCGACCTGCCCCGGCCCCCCCGGGGGGACCCCCCGGTCCGACCCTTCCTGCGGGCTGGGGCGGTAGTCGAGAGGCAGCGGGAGCCCCTCACCCCTGGCCCCCCCCGGCACGACCCGTCCTACTGCACTGCAAAGTCCCCGGGACAATCACGCAGAGCCCCGGGCAAGGCAGGGACTCTGCGGCACCTGCCTGCAGGTGGGCACGGGCAGGGGTGGGCGTGGAGCGGGCAGGGATGCATATGGTGTAGGTAGGGCAGGGGTAGGTATGGTGCAGGCAGGGCAGGGGTGGCCATGGTGCAGGCAGGGCAGGGATGGTACAGGCAGGGATGGGCACGGCGTGGGCAGGGGTGGGCACGGCGTGGGCAGGAGTGGGCACGCTGCCGGGTGCTTCACCGCGTGTCCGCACAGACCTTCCTTGATGGAGCAGGACAAAGGTTTTGTTCTTCTCCCGACAGTGCAGCCTTGTGCGGCCGCGGGCAGCGGCGACAGGCAGCATCCAGCGCGGCCCCGCGCTCCCACGCCACGGCGCAGGGGGGGAGCTTCTCCTCCTTTGTGCGCTCCCGGCCAGGCAGCAGCCGGTGCTCGGCAGCGCCGGAGCAGCCGGGGAAGGGCCTCGGCAGCAGCGGCGGAGCACGGCGAGCGCGGGCCCGTCCGCCCCGGCACGGCCACCGGCTCGGCCCCGCCGCGCTGGGAACGAGCAGCGACCCCGGAGGAACCGAGCTCTTCATGACGGGAGCCCGACCGGGGAGCGGGGACGGCAGCCGCGCCCGGGGACGGGGAGGACGGCGGCATTGGGGACAAGGACACCCGCGCCCCGTGCCCTCCCCCGGCGCCCGCGGTCGGCCATGGGGAACGGCATGAGCCAGGTAATGGGGAGCGCTGGGGCTGCTGCTCTGCGGTGGGAGACCCTCACCTGGCGGCTACCCTGCCGTGGGAGACCCTCACCTGGCGGCCGCCCTGCGGTGGGAGACCCTCACCTGGCGGCTGCCCCTGCCGTGCCCAGCGGCGTTTCACCTGCCGGCACCGGACCCGACGCAGTGCTCAGCTCTCAGGCAGCTTGTTTACCTGCCAGCAGAGCAAAACCGGAGGAGAAACAGGCAGGGCTCGTCCCGACAGCTGCTAAGGGGGTGTGGAGGGCAAGGGTCACAGCGAGCCCCTTCGAGGGAGTGGGGAACCTTTCCAAACACGTTTAACCCCAAGGAACCAGCTCCAAGCACGCACAGGGAGCCCTGTGAGATCCCAAGCCCGGTGGTCCCACAGCCCCTGCTCCGGGGGGCCGGGCTGTGCATGGGGGCCCGTATGAGTGGGCAGAGGGGATGGGCGCTATTTTATTGACGTGCTGCCCTGCTTTCTCCTGCGAGGAGCGGGTCAGCAGGGTGCTGGGGACAGGCACGTGCTGTTTATTCATGGTTCAGTGCCCTGCCCTTGGGAGCTGCCCTTGCTAACTGGCTCTGTCCCTCAGTGCCGCAGCTGTGAGTTAAAGGCACCCTGTCGATAGAAAATGGATCTAAAATTTTAGAAATCATAAAAAAAAAAAGTGCCAAACCTCTTTAAGGTGTTCAACTGAGAGAAACATTTCCGAATGTGAGCAGTGAGACAAGTGTGAGCCCAGCTGTGCTGGTGGAAATCACCTCCAGCTGCCCTGGGCACCAAACATTGCTGCAGGGAGAAGCAGGGGGAGAACTGGCTGAATACAGGATTGAACAGCCCTTCACTGCCCAGGCTGTGAGTGAGAATATAAAATAGCTCGTGTTAGAAAGGTTGCAAGGTGTCCTGCTTCTGCATCTGCAATGCTGTTAATAGAGGCCTTGTCAAGTAATTATCTTTTCATTATGAGAAATGGAATTTCCCCAGGGGAAATAAGCTGAAGGCACAGTGTCCAGAGCAATCTGTGCCTGGCCTGTGAGAAATGGGCTCCCTGCAGTGCAGAGTGAGGGGAGCAAGGCTTGGGGCTGGGAGTGGGACAGCCAAATCCCCCACAAGCTTCTCTGTGCCTGTTGCTTCTCTATCTCTCAGGACTTAGGTCATGGGTATAGTCCAAATCTGTCCAGAGATATATGCAACTTGCTGAGGTCAGGTAATAAACCCCAATGGTGGAATTATTGATGATAAATGAGAGGAGCAATAAAAAAACCCAACGTCTGTCTGCCAGCACCTGTGAGGGTGCAGCTCCAGGGTGTTGCAGGTGCCAGGGATATCTCCAGCCCCATGTCCTGGATGCCAGGGCAGTGGCAGCCCTGGGAATGCACAGGTCCAGCTGCATCAGCACCATTCGTGCCCTGGGGCTGGTGATGGTTACCATAATGCCACAGCTTTGGCCCCGCCAGCCAAGGTTGCTGCTTCCCGCAGGGGGGTTCCAGCACAGTGGGTACCACGGCCCAAGGTCACTGCTCATGCTGTCACTTCCCCTTGTGTTCCACAGATCCTTCCTGGCCTCTACCTTGGGAACTTTGTCGGTAAGTGGAACCCAATTGCTGCAGAGATGTCCTCCAGCTGGGGAGATGGGCTAGCTTGAGTTGGTATCTCCCTGCATGCAAACTCTGCCTGACAGCCTGCCTTCACCCACCGCCCTGCCTTCACTCACCACCCTGCCTGCACCCACCACCCTGCCTTCACTCACCATCCTGCCTGAACCCACCACCCNTGAAAATGCTGCATTTATTAGTATTCCTGCCTCCCTGATGACACCTTTGTCAGCTTGATTCCTGCAGTAAGCACTGGGAAAGTTTAAAACCACTGGTGTGAATTGCTAAGGAAGTGTCACTGGCATGGCAGCCCTGTCTTCCCTGTGCCCCATGGAGCACCTCGGGGTGGGCTTGGGGGGCTGTGGCTTGTGGAGAGCAGAGGGACAAGGGCACCTGGCTCACAGGTTTGTCACGGGGGTTCCTGTGAGCGTCCTCTCCTGTGGGTCTTGGCCTGATGCCACCTGAGCATTGCTCTGCCAAGCAATCCAGGGTGACAACAAGATTCTAGGCCTGCAACATTAAGCTCACAGAGACATTTTGTCTAACTAGAAGCTTTTCCAGTCCCTTTAAGCCTTGATTCTGCTGTAGCTACCTGCCATCACTGCCTGCTGAGGAAGATGGGAAGGTGGTGTGTGCTTGTGTGAGCCCCCACAAGGGTCCCCACCTCCCTCCCCACGTGTATAGCACAGCTCCCCCACAGAGCATCTCCCTCGAGACTCACTCCTATTAAAATTCGCATCATGCTGTTAGCACATTGAGGGCTGGATTCCCGAGCCAAGGTTTGACACCATGTGAAAGTTTAGAAACCCAAAGGAATTAGATGGGGAATTGTTCCTCCTCTTTGTCCACTCCTGCAGCATCGGCTGGTCATGACAGGAAAGGGAGATGCTTGGAAGCTGTTCAAGGAGGATGAGCATGCTCCCCACCCAGCACAATAACTGGTGTGCTGGACCAGAGACCAGGATCGTGACTAGGATGCTGAACTGTTAGTGAGAGGCAGGGCATTTTCACCCCAGACAGCTGAGGACACCCCATTTCTGTCCATGCAGCTGCAGAGAGGACACACCAGAGCACTGCAAGTCACTGCTCAGGTGCTTTCTACAGAAAACCAAGAGTTGATATGAATTGCTGCAACTCCACTTCCATAGTTCACATGATAAAACAGATCCTTCAGGCTGTAGCAAGTCCCAGTGCCAGGTGTGTCAGCTCAGGGAGCTGCAGGCAGGGCATGAGTCTCCTGCCAAACTGGGGACAAGTACAGGCAGGAGGGCCACTGACACGGAGTGTTTCTGTGCAGGTGTGAATGCTTCCCCCAGCACGAGGAAGTGCCTTTATAGGGAGAGATCTGTGGTTTGGGATCACAGGGCTTGCATTCCAGATTTTTATGTTTGCCCATGTCTGCATTGTTGCATGTGGGGGTGGGATGCAGCTGATCTGCTGGAGACAGGCTCTGTGTGCTGGCTGGCTGCAGGAGCATGGTGGGTGCACTGTGGGAAGAAAAGAGTACGAAATGAATACATCTTGATATCTGGTTTTATCCTTTAGATGCCAAAGACCCGGAGCAGCTAAGCCGGAACAAGATCACCCACATCGTTTCGATCCATGAGTCCCCCCAGCCCTTGCTGAAGGTAGGATCCTGCACCTGATGGCACCATGTAGAACCCTGCAGCTCCTTCCATGCTGCATCTTCCTTCTCCTTCTGAGCATCCCACGGCACGTACACCTCTTCCCGGTCACTGGTCCCAGAGGAACTGGACAACCCCCCAGCATGGGAAACTGGCTGTTTTGTGACTGTAACCCAGCCTTGAACACTGACAGGAAACAGTTTTCAGCTTTCCAGCCTCATCTTGTTTCCCATCCCCTCCCACGAGTCACCAGTGTCCCCATGCCCTCCCCTCACCCAAAAGAGAGTGTGGCCCTGTCCCTGCATAGGGGGATGCTGTGCGTGGGGAGTGAAACTCCACAGGCAGCTCCGGGCAAGGAGCAAAGGCACTGCCAGCCCGGCTGTGAGTGTGCATGACACCCTGACTGCAGTGCCTGAGCTCTTCCTCTTCCTGTTGTGTCTTCCAGGATATTACCTACCTCCGCATCCCCCTGCCTGACACCCCTGAGGCCAACATGTGAGTACCCCGGGAGCCTAGGGATGCTTGAGGGCTGGGATCTTCTGGGCATCAAGGGGAGAGGGCTCACAGCACCCCAAGCCCTCAAGGCATTGCCTCCAGCTCCTCAAGCACAGCAACCCACAGGCTAAAGGTGTGATGCTACAGTGCTGGGGAGCACCCCTGGACCCCAACAGCATCCCAGTTCAGTGACCACTGCAAATGGCTCCGAGGCCTGGGGTGAGGCAAGGGGCAACCCCTTTGCAGTACCCACGGAGAGGAGCAGCAAGCATGCTCCTGGGAGTTGCCTGCAGAGGGGAGAGCAGGTAGAGGGGTGTGAAGCTGGCCAAGGGTGCTGGCGTGGCTGGAGATGTGAGCAGCCAATGTCCCACTGCCCCAGCACAAGTCACACAAGTCACAGGGCAGCCCCATCTGTCCCCAGCACAGCATCCCCTGCTGTGTCCCCAGCATGGGATGAGCTGCCAGATCCACCTTCCCTTGGGAATCAACAGCACTGAGCTGCTCAGGTCTCAGTGGCTGGCAGAGCACCTAAAGCAACTCAAATGCACAGGGCTGCTCTGCCTGCAGCCAGAAAACCTGTTCCACCCCTGAAGTTCTTATTCTCTCTGGTTTATTTTTCCTGCTAGCAAGAGGCACTTCAAGGAATGCATCAGTTTTATCCACCAGTGTCGTCTGCATGGAGGGAACTGCCTCGTCCACTGGTAATGCTTTTTCCCCTGTGCCTGCTGCTGTATCCCCCCAGCTCAGCAGATATCCAGCCCCCAGCCCCTCACTTTGGCTGCAGATCCCTGATCAAAGCCAGCCTGTGCCAGAGGGCTTCGTGTCCACGGATCCACCCAGGGTCCACCCTCAGCTGCAGCTTGTGACTCAAATCCAGCAGGATTCAGGCAGTCCTGGAGCCAGGGCAACTTCTCGCTGCAGCTGAGCATGCGGGATGAGCAGGGTTTGGGGCAGGCAGCCAGGCAGCGGCCGCTGCTCCCATTCCCTGGGGAGGAGTAGGTATTTATAGGCATCCATGGCCAGGACCTTGGAAGGGCTCAGACCTCCGGGAGAGCAAGCCCTCAGAAAAGAGGAACTGAAATAGCTGAGGCACAGGGGTGGAGAAAGAGGCGAGTGTGGGTTCAGGGTGTGGCACCAACACAAGCCATTCTGCACTTTCCCTTGCCAGCCTCGCTGGCATCTCCCGCAGTACCACCGTGGTCGTTGCGTACGTCATGGTCGTCACGGAGCTGAGCTGCCAGGAGGTGCTGGATGCCATCCGAACCATCCGGCCCGTCGCCAACCCCAACCCTGGCTTCAGGCAGCAGCTGTCTGAATTCAGCGGCAGCGCAGCCCGCAAGGTGGGACCAGCCTTTGCCAGCTGTGCTCTGCTGAGCCTGCCATGGGTCTCAGAGCAAGGATGAGTCCTGAGGGGACTCAGTTTCTTCCCCACTCCCTTTGTTGGCAGGCTTGGATCTGCCTTTGGAAACCGTTACCTTATTTTGCTTCTCACTCCTTCCCCAGGTCCGCAGGCACCTGAAGCAGAAGTATGGGACATCCCCTTTCAATGATGAGGAAGAAATAAAGGCCTTGCTGCCAGCAGCGAGAGAAGGAACCTCCAGGACAGAGGGAACTCTGCAAGGACTGGTCCCAAGAGCCAGAGACATCAGGAGCACAAGTCCCTTCCTGCTGCGTGTGAAGAGGACATTCTCCTGCATTCCAGCTTGTCTGAAGTGACCCCAGCCAAGGGAGAGCAGTGAGAATCACCCGACAGCCTGGGAGAGATGAAGGACAAAACACAGTGGGATGGGGGACATTGGTCAGGGACCTGCACCAAGCCCAGCTCCTTCTTCTCTTCTGGGCTGCAAGCATGCCACCCTCTGTGTGGGTGGGATTCATGGGCACTGCCGGACTTTGCAGCACATGCTGGGCTCATTCTCTTTGCATCTGGCTTGCTGGGGATGCAGGTCTCTGCCCCCAGGTCACTTCAGGCTCCTGCTCAGGCCAAAACACAGAGGGGGTCTCTTCTGCCACAAGCCAGCACCCAGGTGTTGCCAGCAGCAGCTTTAGCACTTGGGTACCCACTGCACAGGCCTCAGGGTGCACAGGGTGCAGAAGAGCTGGCGCTTTCCTCAGAGCAGTTTTCCCACCAGCAGCACAAGCTCCCAGTGCCCAGGTGACTGTGGAGCGGGGACACACCAGTGTGTCAGCAGATAATGCCACTACACCGGCTCCCAGGCGAGGGTTCAGCTCCAGCCTGGCCAAGCACAAGCCCTGAACAAGCACTGTAGCTTTAGGAATCCATTGCACCCCATTCCCACCCATCCCAGGGCACAATCTGCAACAGGTGGGAACCAAGCATTTAACTTGGCCAGACCTCACTAGAGCCTTAAGCCATTTTGCTTAAAGACTTTCTATGCCCCCCAGTAATAAACACCCCTTCTCTGCGGTCTGACTCCCCTCTGGTGGCTGGGTTGGAACAGGGATGCCAAGAAGGAAGGTCCTGGCATGGGGCAGGTCTGAAGCTGCTGCTGGACACTCTCTGAGCCCAGGGGAGAGTGGGGAAGGAGTCAGAGCATGTTTCTGGGGTCCCCCTTGTCCCTGCCACCCCTCTGCTAGGGGAGGGGATCCCCCAGGAGACAGAGCTTCAGGACCAGGGTTCCTCCTTGCTGCCAGCACCTGCCTGCTGGGCTGGGTGCTGCCTTTAGGTGACGCAGGCAGACGGGGAGCCCCACTCCCCCACTCTTTGGATAGATGCTGAGTCAACAAACTAAAGAGGGGTTCATCCTCTGCTGCTCCTGCATCATCTGCTGTGAGGTCCCCTCTCCTCCCAGCTCCTTCTGGGCTGTTATTTCTACTCCCTCGTCACCATGCCAGGGTTCTCTGGCACCCTTTGGCCCCCCAACACCCAGCAGGGTGGTAGCCTGCACCCCAGGACCACACATCTGGGAGGGATGTGTGCCTCCTGCACAGCTACACCCTCCCACGGTGGGACAGGCTATGCCGAGGTGTTTAGGCGCAGGGATTCCCCTGCTCCCACTGTAAACCACACAGAGCTGTGGCCCCTCCAGCCCAGCTCAACAGCACAGCAAAATGTATTTATTTTGGCAGATCTGGTTTGCACAACTTGGAAAACCCCGGGTGAGGGCAGGGTTAGCTATGAGTTAATGTTTGACTCCTCTTTGAAGCTCATTTCTGCATGCAAAGTTTAAGCAGCTTCACCTTGCGTGCGCAGGGAGCAGCACAGCGGGGAATCCGGTGTGGAATCCGGCTCCTGATCCTCCTCGCTGATGCCCGGGTAATTAGATCCCCCGGGTCTCGCGTCACCACGCGGCTGTCACAGCACATGAAATCCCCGGCCGATAAAGCTTATCCCGGCGGGCTGGGTCTGGCAAACGAGCCGCCGGCTGCGATTATCTCCCGGCCTTGAATGTAATCTCTGCAAGCCAATGAAAGGCTATGCAATGACCCCTTGCTATTGCTCTGCTTCCCAAGGCAGAAAGGGAATGTGTGGATTCTCTGTCGGTCAGTCCCAGGCCCTTTTCCCAGAACCTGGCCCCTCGGCATACCCAGAAGAGAAGTGCAGGGGCTGCCTGGGCTTTGCTCTGCATCAAAGGGGCCCCGGACAGGCTCAGTAAGGAGAGAAAACCCTTTCCCAGCGTGGCTGGGTCACACACCCGATGTGGCCTCATGTGCCCTCTGTGCCACGTGGCCGTACCCCGTCCCCACGTTCTTTGGGAAAGCCCGGGACAGGGAGCTCTGCTGATAATTAATTTGGAGACTTTGCAGCCCCAGCAGCTCTCAGGAGCCTCGTTTCTTCTCCCCGTGAGAGATAAATTTCTCTGTGACTCAGAGGTGGAAAGGAGAGCTGAGGGGCTGCAAAAGGTGACCTGAGGGGCTGCAAAAGTTGACCTGAGGGGTTGCAGCCGACCAGGAGAACGGGTTTCCCTGCACAGCGACACGGGGCTCTGCAGCCGTGATAGAGGAACCAACACCAGTGTCATGCCAGGGTGGTCCAGTGACCCAGCCCGTGCCCTGCTGGGAGCCAGCGGGGATCCGGCACAGAATGAGTCAGGCTTCCTCCCCGGCCCCGGCAGCCCTTGGCGCAGCTCATCCGCCCTTCCCACCCGGTTCCCGTTCTCCTCAGGACGTAGAGCCCCGCGAGACAGATGTGAGCAGAGGAGAGATTTCAGAGAGGGGAGCATGTGACTGCTCACACCACCCTGGAAACCCCGTGCTGATCCTGCAGCTCCCCGCAGCTTCCCACACCCGCGGGATGAGCTGCTGGTCCCAGGTGTTCGGGTCCCCGAAGCAGGAGGATGGGGGAGCAGGGTCCCTTGTCCCTTTTGGGGAGCATGTGGGAGTCCTAAAAGTCTGAGGGGAGGCACCCGGGAGAGGTACAGGGGAGTTCTACGTGCTTGCTGGTGCCTTGTCCCGTCTCCCGTGTATGCAATGTGCCTGTCCCCTCTCCTGTGTATTGAGAAATACACCTAATGCAAGTATCTCGGTATGCAAACTACCTGTGTGAACTGCACATTGTGTTCTGGGTGACAGGAAGAGGCTGAGCCTCAGGCAAGAGCAGGGAATGGGCGCCCACCCTTTTCCTCCACCTGCGGCAGCGACCGGGGTGGAGGCTGATCACCCAGAGACTCTGCAGGAGCCAATGAGCAACGCAAAGAGCCTAAAATCTCCATTGGTGTACATGGCTGCACAGACTGTGAGGGCATGAGACCCCGGAGATGCCTTTGTTGGGGGTCCCTCCCGGAGTCCCACTGTCGTCCCGCTCAATTACTCCAGTACTTTTCCTGAACTCGGATGTCTGACGCTGTTGCGGGAGACCAGAGGCAGAGAAAAAGTTTTAAGACCTGTCCCCTCTGTCGTGGGGCAGCCGGAGCCGGCGGCGTGGGCTGGGAAAGGGAAAGTGAAAGCCGGATCCGCTTTCGCTTTCGCCGTCGGGGCGCGATGGCGGAGCCGGGGTCGCCCATGCGGCTGAAGGAGTGGCTGATCGCGCAGATCGACAGCGGCCGGTACCCGGGGCTGCGCTGGGAGAACCGGCACCGCACGCTGTTCCGCATCCCCTGGAAGCACGCAGCCAAGCAGGATTACCGGCAGCAGGAGGACGCTGCGCTCTTCAAGGTACCCGGGGCTCCCCGCGATCACCGCCCGGCCCTGGGAGCGCCCCCCGGGACTCGCCCCCGGGGCTCCGTGCGCACCCCCGGGGCTCCCCATTGCCTGGGGCTCTCCGCTGCCCAGCTCTTTGTGCACCCCCGGGGCTCCCCATTGCCTGGGGCTCTCCGCTGCCCAGCTCTGTGCGCACCCCCGGGGCTCTCCACTGCCTGGGGCTCTCTGCTGCCCAGCTCTGTGCGCACCCTCTGGGCTCCCCATTGCCCGGGGCTCTCCACTGTCCAGCTCTGTGCACACCCCCGGGACTCGCTCCATGTGCTGCCCTGGGGCTCCCCACTTCCCAGCTCCGTGTGCACCCCAGGAATCTCCTCACCTGTCTCCGTGGACACGCCTGGGACCATCTTCCCAGCTCCATGTGCACCCCCAGGATTCTCCATTGCCTGGTGCTGTGGGCAGCACTAAGACCCCTGGCTTTGCACACCCCTGGGACACTCCTCCCTGCTCCATGCACACTCCTGCGGCTCCCTGTTGCCCAGCTCTGTGTGCTCCCCTGGGGCCCCAGCACCACCCAGATCCCTGCAGCCCCCCAGGACACACAGCCTTGGTCCCCCACTGTCCCCCGCCAGCCCTGGTGGACTTGTAGCCCAGTGGGTCGCCTTGGGCAGTGGAGCAGCAGGTCAGGGTGTGGGCAGCCCCGCGGAGCATAGGGCACCCTCTGTCCCTCAGGCTTGGGCCATCTACAAAGGGAAGTACCACGAAGGGACAGACAAGGCGGACCCCTCCACCTGGAAGACACGTCTCCGCTGCGCCCTCAACAAGAGCACCGACTTCCAGGAGGTGCCTGAGCGGAGCCAGCTGGATATCTCAGAACCTTACAAGGTGTACCAGATCGTGACTGATGGAGCCTGTGATGCAGGTACGTTCCAGTCGTCCGTGCTCCCGTGCCAGATGTAGGGTTGATCCCTGCACCATGACTGTACGAGCCCTGTGTCCTGAAGACATCACCCTTCCTTCCTGCTCTTCTTCCTCTCTGGGTGTCTGGGGAAGCCAGCTGTGTTCCCTGGGGCTGCTCCTGCTGTTTGCCAGGGGCTCATCGGTTTTATCTTGCTCTCTGCAGAAGACAGTGACATACAGTCCCCAGGTGGTGAGGACCAGCAGGTGAGCCCACCCTGTGCCATCCAGACAGGGGAGAAGGTGGGACTCCTGAAACTCCCCTGATCTGTCAGCTGCTCCCCTGCCTGCACACTGCCTGTGTCTGTCCCGTGGGGCATTGCTGAGAGTTCCCTGTGCCACCCAGCTGCCAGGCTCAGACTGGTGCACGGGGTCCATGGCAGAGGCAGGAGCTAGCTCAGGGACCCCTGCTGCCAGCTCAGCCCTCACTGAAGCCGCTCCTACCCCCAGGGCAGCACTGCAGGGAGCCCGAAGAAGGAGGAAAGCCAGAAAGACACGCTGGAGACAGACCACGGGTCTTCACAGCCCTTACTCTCTGCCCACCCAACTGAGCGAGGTGAGGAGGGTCCCTGTGGATGGGATGGGGAGCACCCACTTCCTGCCAGGAGAGATCCTGCTCTCCTGTCCCTTGTGCAGGAAACACCTGTGGGGATGAAGACAGCGGCTGGGGACTCCCTCCTTGCCCCAGCAAAGCTGCTTGATCATGTACTTAGGGGCTCCAATGAGGCCCAGTAATGAGCAAACACTGTGTAAAGGACTCTGCTACCCACCAGACCAGGACAGCACCTGGGAATCCTTGAGGACAACTGCCCATGTCGTTTTACCACATTGTCTCTGCCCTGGTCCAGGGTACCTCGTGAGGGGAGTCTTCTATGGCTGGAACCCCACTCATGGCCAGCTCCTCCCCAGACCTCTGTCCTACCTCCCTGTGGAGGATGTCAACAATTCAGGTAGGAGCCATGCTGGTGAGTAGTGCCATGGGTGGCCCCACCAGCCCAGGCTGCCCATGACCTGACTCTCCCCTTGCCCCAGATTGCTGGCTCCACATCCGCCTCTACTACTGCAACGTGCTGGTGAAGGAAGTGACCACCCATACGGCCGAGGGCTGTCGCATCACCTCCCGTGCTGTGCCAGCTGACAGCGAGCACCTCTATGGCCCCTCCTGCATGGAGCAGATCGAGTTTCCCCCACCGCAGGCACTCAGCAGCCACAGCCATGGCCATGGAGCCACCATGGCCAACGTGCTGGAGTGGCTTCTGCCCCACCTGGAGCGTGGGGTGCTGCTGTGGGTAGCACCCGAGGGGGTCTTCATGAAGCGCCAGTGCCAGGGCAGGGTGTACTGGAAGGGGCCACTGGCCCCACACAGGAACTGGCCCAACAAGCTGGAGAGGGAGAAGACCTACAAGCTGCTGGACACGCAGCAGTACTTGCAGCGTAAGTCCCACCCACCACCCCAGGAGACCCTGATCCCCTTGGGCAGTGGGGCAGGTCCTGCCTTGGCACAGCTGCTCGAGGCTGTGGGGACCCCGTGTCCCCTGAGAGGGTTGGTGTCTTGCAGAGCTGCGGGAGTACCTGAGCAATGGGCAGCTTGTGCCTCAGTACCAGATCCAACTGTGCTTTGGGGAGGAGTACCCCACCAGAGCCGGGCACCCCGTTCAAAAACTCATCATGGCCCACGTGAGTACACACCAGGACTGGCAACCCCTGAGCTGGCCACTGGGACCATTGCAGTGGGGGGATACAGGCCTGTGCCCATTCTGTCCCTCTGTGCCTCTGCAGGTGGAGCCGGTGTTCGCACGGGAGCTCTTCCATCATGCCCAGCACTTGAGAACAGCACTGCTCTGCAACTCCCCCCAGCCCTGTGCCTCTGGTACCTCCAGCCATGTTATGCATGTCCTCAAACAGCTCTGCCATCCCTGAGCTGAGTAGGAGAGGAGAGCCCGGTGACCATAAAGCCTCAGAGCAGGAGGCTCTGAGCGCCATGGCCCTACTGCTGCTGTGTGTCCTGAGGCAGAGTGAACAGGGTGCTCAGCATGAGGAACTGGATAGAGGCAGGCACTGGCCCAGGGTGGGCAGGCACTGCTGCCCCCTCTGATTGCTGTATTTATTGCCCAGGAGCTCCCCAGATGGGATTTGCTGTGTGCCTGTTCAGCGAGCCAGGGCAGAGCCAGCTCTGTCCTCGCACCTTGCACCACCAGGACTCGCCGTTTGTGAAACTTAGAAATAAAGGTTGTGTTTTGGTACCAGTGTTGGGGGATGGCTCTGGTATGGGGGAGTGGTGTCAGATCAAGGAGAGCACAGGTGGCTGGGGAAGCTGAGTCTGCACAGAGTCTTGTGTGGGCAAACCAGCTCAGCCCCAGCCACAAGGGAACAATGTGAGCCCATCCCCTGCCCCTGTGCTGGCTCAAGATCTGTCCTGGCCCTTGCCCCAGCCCCTTGCCAGGGCTAAGGGCAGCAGCAAGAAGCCTGTTTGCTCTGCTGACCCAGCAACACAGGAGCCTGTCCCAAAGGCACTTGCTGCCTGTGCCTGAGCTTCCCCTGATGAGTGGAGTGAGTGGACTCCTGGGGAATGTGTGGCACCCTTAGGGTTGGGAATGGTGCAGGGAACTGGCACAGCACAGAGACCTGGCACAAGCCCAGATTGGGACCAAGGGCTGAGTCACTGGGGTGGGCAGGGAGCAGATGGGCATCTGAGAGCAGGCAGCACCCTCAGTCCTGCCGGCATCCCCCCACTCAGCCCCACTCCAGGCCCAGCTGGAGCCCGGCTGTGCACCGCGAGCGGGGCAGGATGAGAACCGGGTCGTGGGAACCTTCCGTGGGAAAAGGGGCTGGGGGAGCCGGGGGCTGTGCCCGCCTCTACCCTGGGGAGGCTGCGGCTGTGCCAGCCCCGCGGCCACTGGCTGCTGGCCGCAGGTCTTGGCGGCGCATCCGTCTGTCTGTCCACAGGGACCAGTGCTGGACGGCGGAGCCCCGCTCCGCCCTGGGCGGCCCCTCAGAGGAGGGGCCCGCCGCCCCCTCGCCGGCCGGCGGGTTTTAACGGGACGTGCCGGGACTGTGCGACAGAGCGGGATCGGAGGGATCGACGGGATCGGCGGCACAGCTGGAACAGCAGCGCCTGCCCGGGAGGATGCAGCCAGACCTCCCCGTCAGCGACGCGGTGCTGCGCAGCCCACCAGCCCCTGAGCCAGCCGGTGGCCCCTTCCCCAGCACCGAGGCCACCAAGCCACCCTACAGCTACATTGCCCTCATCACCATGGCCATCCAGAGTGCGCCCGAGCAGCGCATCACCCTCAGTGGCATCTACCGCTACATCATGGGCCGCTTCACCTTCTACCGTGAGAACAAGCAGGGATGGCAGAATAGCATCCGCCACAATCTCTCCCTCAATGAGTGCTTCGTCAAGGTGCCCCGCGACGACAAGAAGCCGGGCAAGGGCAACTACTGGACCCTTGACCCTGACTGCTACAACATGTTTGAGAATGGCAGCTTCTTGCGGCGCCGCCGGCGCTTCACAAGGAAGAGGAGCCTTCTGGATGCACCAGGCACTGAGGGGGATGAGGGGCGCGGGAAGATGCCAAGACAGCGGGCACGGGGACCGCCTGCCACCCCGCTGCCTGAGGAGGGCAAGGCAGAGGGGGGCTACACCTCACCAGCGGCCATGGGGCGCCTGCCAAGCCCTGCCACGCTGTCCGAGGGTGCCGGAGTGCCGGGGTGCACCGAACCCTGTGCCCGGCGTCAGCCACCCAAGGCCACACAGCCCGGCCTGTACCTGCCGGACACACCACAGCCCAAGGGGTCATTCTTCGCACCCCCCGAGAGCCGCCCACCCAAGGAGACTGTCTTCGGGGGGCTCCCGGCAGCGCTGCAACTGCCCCGTCCAGGTCAGTACCCGCTGCCCAGCGAGCGCCCGGCCCAGCACCCTGCCCTGCTGCCCGCCCTGCTGCCCACCCAGCACAGGGACCCCCCGCAGGACTCGCCGGCCACACCAGGCACCCCCCCGGGGCAGCTGGAGGGTGAGGAGTCGGCTGCCCCGGGGCTCGGGACGACTCAGCCATTTGGGCAGGTGCCGCCTGCATTCCCTGGCAGCCTCCTGGGCACGGGCAAGCCCCCTCCATCCTGCTTCCTGGAGGGAGACAGCTATGTGCAGCCCTCCCTGCCTGTGTTCGGCTCCTTCGGCCGGCCGGGGCCCGAGGCACTGGGCAGCAGCTACCAGTGCCGGGTGCAGGCGCTGAGCTTCTGCATGAAGGAGCGGCCATGCGGCACAGCGCTGGAGCATCTCCTGGCTGCAGCCCCCCCGGCCCCCGCCGCCCCTCGCCAGCCACCCTTTGGGGCTATGGGGCCGCGGGCAGGCGAGCAGAAGGAGCCATGGGGGCCAGGGGCTGCGATCCCACTGCAGGGGGGTAATGCCTACCCTCTGGGACTGCCCCCCTGTCTCTACCGGACACCCGGCATGTTCTTCTTCGAGTGAGGGACTCCCCACCCCAGTACAGCCCAGCACCCAATAAAGCACATTCCCCAATGCTGCCTCTGTGGTCTCTGTGCCCTGCTTGAGGTTGACAGTGGGCAGGGGTGAGCTGGGGACCCTTTGCTCCAGCCCACGTGTTGGCTTGGGGATACATGTCCCCAAGGCCACTCTGCACAGCCCTGATCCTGAATGGCCCCTCCATCAGCACTCAGTGGCTGGACAGTGAGGCCATGGGGAGATGGGGCATGGCCTGGGCCAGGGCACCCACACCGAGGTCCTGTATCCCTGGGAGATGATGAGGAAAAGGTCCTGCCACAATGTGAGGCCAGGAGCACCCAAAGCCCCTTCCATGGTAGTGTGAAGGAACCTTGTCCCTGGGGGTCAGGGGGTTCTGCTCCAGCAGAAGTTATCTCCCAATGGAGCCCTGTTGTTACTTCCCTGTGCCTGGGACCCATCCAAGTGCCTGACTTCACCCTGGGTGCCACACATGGCACAAGTGGCACCAGTTTCAGTGTGTCGCCTCACTCATGCACCTGTACGGCCCGAGAGATGCCAGGGAGGCTCTGGGGGTTGTGGTACAGTGTGGGAGCTCTGCTATGGGGCAGACGGGGCTTCCTCCCCTCTCTGTCCTTGCTTGTGGCTGTGCCAGTGCCTGGCTGGTATTCCAGCTAGTCCCTGCAAACCCCAAGGCCAGGGCACCCCCAGAGATGGGCTGTGCCAAGGGCTGCAGCTCTGATGGGAACGGCCAGGAAAGTGGATTCCTCTGACCTGAATCATGCCGTGCAGCTGCCAGTGAGGAGGCACCGGCTGAGTCACTGCTGTTGACACCAGGCTGGGCACAGGGACCTGCCCCAACTGGCCAGGCTGGGGGACACCACAATGGGAAGGGGTCCCCATGTAGACACCAGCCCCTTCCCACACACTCCTGAGGCATCCAAATCAACACCTCTGCAGCACTGGAGTGGGGCCAGAATGATGCTGGCAAAGTGAAGGACCGTGCCTGTGCCCCCCTTCCTGCCAACCCCAGGCTGGGAGAGGGGGCTCACCAGACGCAGTAATGCCAAGACTCCATGGCACAGCCAGCCCCAGGATGGGCACAGGGCAGGACATAGGGATGGCAGGAGCTCTCCGTGCTGCTATGGGGAGTAGATTTGTGGCTCCCTGCAGCCCCCCAAGGTGAGCAGGACCCCCCCTTGGCAAGCCTTGGGGGTCTCTGCGGGGGCCATGCTGGCACGGAGGGACAACACTGCCGTCACTCGGGGACCAGGAGCGCGGCGGCCTCGTCAGCCCTGTTATCAGCCCCCAGACGGCTGCTGCTGGACCGGGCTGTGTCCCAGCCCCGGGCAGGGCAGGAGGGGCCGCCCTTCGTCATCGCGGACGGCCACTCAGCCCTGGGCCTCTCTTCTCTCCCTTTTTTTTTTCCCTACCCAGTGGAAAACAATATTTGAGCGCCTACATCATGCTGGCGTCTCCGGAGCGGCCGGCGGGGAGCGCGGCTGACCTCAGCCCCCTCCTTGCGCGGTCCCCGGGGGCGCGGGAGGAAGCGAACGCCGCAGCCGTGCCCAGGGGCCGTCTGGTTCCCACGCAGCGTGGCCGGGACGATCGCCCACCCCGGCTGGGAACACACAGCCCTGGCTTCACGCGGTGCCCGGGATGGGGTCTCTGTGCTGGGAGCATCCCACTGCTCCCCCGAGACTGGGGGATGGGGACCCCCATTCTGCAGAGCCTGCACAGCCCAGGCATGCAGATCAGAGCCATGTGGTCACCCCTTCCCCGCGCCCACCCTGATTCCTGGTCATGGACCCGCTGCTCTCCCAGCTCGCTCCTGGCTCGCAGTGGGTGGCCTGGCCCCCTGCCCACTCACCCGCTCCCATCCTGGGTCGTGCCATGGCCAGGGCTCTGCTGCACCCAGTCACAGGGTGAACCTGGTGCTGCTGGTGATGCTGCCAGGTGCTAGAGGACTGCCTGCTCTCTTTCCCTTCCCGTTGCTTCCATGGGCAGTGTGGGTGCCTCAGGGCCATGGGGTAGAGGCAGACTGGGGAATGTGTGCTGCGCCAGGCTTTGGGGATGGAGGCTGTAGGCACACCTGTGCACACCCAGACTGTGCTGTGATCTGTGTAGGTGACAAGGACCCCACACATGAGGGATGGAACTAGCTGCCATGGCCTGTGATGGACTAAGAGCAGCCCTGTCACTGTGTTCCTTGGCACTGGCAGGACCCGTCCACTACACAGAGTTGGAGGCTTATGACCCCTCTTCTGCCTCTCAGCTGGGAGCATGGGATGGGATCATGGCTTGTCAGCCCTGTGGCCCTGCTCATCCAGCCTCGATGGGTGTCCCTGTGGGGTCCCAGAGTGTGAAGAAATGGGGTGGAGAAGCCAAAGCAGACTGTGGGGTATGGGATGCCCACCCTAGTATGTGCTGGTGCCTGTGCCTCCCTGGGCTGCTGAGAGGCACAGACAGAGCTACATCCAGGAATTGAGCCCCCAGAGCAGCTTGGGATGCCAGGAATGTCCGGGGCTAATGGTCCATCTGGGAGCCCCAGAGCCACGCTGCAGCAGGGCCCTGCAGCCCCTGTGGCCGGCCAGGGCTGGGACTGGGCAATGCGCAGCTCCTGGGGCCAGACAGGAAAGAGACGTCACCGCCACGGAGCGTAACTCAAACCAGATGGGGCTGCGCTGGCGTCCAGGCCTGCGGGGTGGTCACCGACAGGAACCGGTCAAAGGCTGCCGGCAGGAAGCGGCTGGGAGGGACGCCCGCGGTGGGAGCCGGAGGTCAGACTCTGGCAGCCTTAACCACTTCGGGGCCAGCCGCAGACCCCCTGGGCAGAGGGGCATTGGCACCCACCAGCCCTTGCCTGGGCATCCCACCCCACGTGGACAGATGCTGTAGTTTTGAGAACACCTCAGACTGATGACCACCCATCCATTTCCCCTTCCCCCAGCACCCTGGGGTACTCAGAGATACGGGGTGCAAAGAGCAGAACCTCTTGGCACTGTGCTCGCACAGCCCTGACTGGGATGTACCAGGTGGTCCCCATCCCCAGCACACCCGCTCCACCCCCTCTCCCCCAGGGATGAGATGCTGCTTCCCATCCTCATCTCGCTTATCCTGCACCTGCAGGGCCCCTGCAGGTGGGAGCAGGGTCTCCTCAGCCCCCCAGAATGGCAAGCGTGGGCTGTAGGCAGACCTGTACATTTATTTACAAAGAGGCAAGCGCCAGGCAGGGCTCCATCATGGGGCAGGGTCCTGCCAGCTGTGGTCCCTGCCCAGTGGGGACAAGCCCGAAACCCCTTCCCCCCCTGCACCCAGCAAGGTTGGGGGTCCGTTGTCTCCCTGTGTCTCTCCCCAGGGTTTTTCCAGCATGCACAGAGAGCACAGGTGGCCCTGGACCAAACACACAGCCCTGGCTTAGGTGGGCTCAGCCGCGGTGAAAGGCAAACCTGTGGCACCCCCTGCCAGCCCCCCATCCCCTCCTGCCGTGGATAAGGCAGGATGCTGCAAACCCCAGGAGGATGCCCATCCTCTGGGAGCATCGGGGGAGCCCTGAGGGGCGCAGGCAGAGGGAATGGGGACCAGGGCGAGGTGGGGGAGCAGGGGCAGCATCCCTCTTCCCCACCCCGGCAGGTCCCGCCCGCAGCGGGGGGAGCTGGCGGTCGCAGCGGGAGCGGCGGAGCAATTCCGGTGTGTTGGTGGTCGGGGGAGCGGTGCTGGCCGGAGCGGAGAGCTCGGTCCAGCTGCTCTGCATTAACCCGCCTCGCTCATCGCGATCTGGCGGGGACGGGTGAAGCAGAGGTTGTGTTTTTCCCCCGCTGGCAGAGTCGAAGGGCAGGGAGGGCAGGAGGAACACAAAGCCTCCTTCTTCCCTCGCTGGCTTCCAGCTGGGGACGCCTCTGGAAGTGTGCTTGCAGCTTCCTCCCTTCCTGTGCGAGCTGCAGCTCAGGGCCAGCTCCGCTCCCACATGCCCAGCCGGCCAGGAAGGAGGTGCTTCAGGCTTGGCTGCGGTGCCAAGGCACCAGGGCGAGTGTCCACGGTGCCCTCCAGCATCCTCGCCGAGGCACAGAGCTGGGAAGGGCCGTCGGGCAGGGCGGGGGCCACCGGCAGCGATACAGGGCAGGGCTGCGGCATTTACAGGCAGAGAGGGCACAGTTTGGGTCCAAGAGCAGCAAGCACCAGGTGGCCGAGGCAGAGGGATCACGCCGAAATGACCTTCCTCCTCCAAGGTCACAGGAAGGAAGCGTGAGCGGAGCGGAGAAGCTGCGGGTCGGGCATCACACAGCCAGCCCAGGAGTGAGATCAGAAACCTCCACTCCGGAGCAGCCTCACAGTCCGAGGAAATCTCAATGGGAGCATTGACTCGATGGGAGCGGGGTGGGCTGGAGCCTCAGAGGTCGCTGCCAGCACCCCCAGCAGAGGGTCCTGAGTGCAGCAATGCCGCCCAGGGTGGGACAAGCTCAGCAGGGCTGCTGCAGGTGAGGATCCCGGCAGGGTTCTGGCCCCTGAGCAGTCCCACAGCTGCTGGATGTCATGCAGGTGCAGCCCCAGCGATGCAGCAGAGCAGCCTCATGGTAACAGTGGCACAGAGCAGCCTCACGGTGACAGTGGCACAGAGCAGGGATGTGATGTGGGCACCACAGCAGCATCTGGCACAGCATGGGCAAGGAGGGGGCTGCACAGCTCCAGCTTCTGGCCCCACAGTGGGAAGCCGGGCCCCCAGAGAGGTCCTGTTGTTGTCCAAAAGCAAGACTGATGTGGGACCCTCTCAAACGCTTCCTCTCTGGCCTTGGCCCCCGTGGGAGCCCCAGCTCAGATGCCCAATGCTGTCAGGGACCCTGAGCTGGTGATCTTCCTGAAGCGGTTGGCAGCACACACCCCAATGAAGTTTTTCTGTGAAAGGAAAGAAGAAAGATACTCATTCTATGGCCAGGGCTGTGACTCTGGAAGATAATCCAGACCTTGCTCTGGGGCCTGACACCACTCCTGCCCCTAAAAGCAGGTCTTGGGATCCACTCAGGAGAGACCACCACAAAAGAACCTATGCCTGATGAGGGTCTCACCTCAGGGGCACCCACACAAGGACTCTGGTGCTGGGGAGCCCTCCCTCCAGGCTCAGGGGTCCGCAGACCTTGTGTGCCAGCTGCCAGCAGCACAGCAAGACAGAGCCATCCTCCGTGTCCCAGATGCCATCCACCAGGACAGTCAGAGGCTGGCAGTCCCTCTACCATTCCCATCATCCCCATTCCAGCCCCCCGCACCTTCCAGCGCCGCCGCATGACGTATTTCTTGAGCAGAACCTGAGACTTGAGGCGCCGGTTGCAGCGTTTGGCCTTTTCTGCCAGGTTATTGAGCCAGGGATGCTGCAGGCACTGGTTGGCACTCATCCGGGCACTGAGGGCGAGAGAAACCCCTGTCACTCCTGCTCGAGCCCCTCAATCCCAACCACCCCCTTCTCCAGCTACCCCAGAGCCCCGAAAACCCAGAAACCTGCAGGGAGGAACGTGCCAAAAGGATGTGCCCAGGGACCAGTGGGGCTGGGCAGGACCCTGAGGGGTCCAGCATGTCGTGCTTGGGGCAGGTGCCCCTGAAGGGATGCAGGACCCTGTTGGGGACAGTCAGCAGTGGGGCAGGGCCCTGTGGGGGTCATTCAGTGCAGGACCCAGGGAATGCTGCTGGCCCTGATGCAGAGGCAGAGCATGGTACCCAGGGCAGCTCAGGGGATGCCCACCCCAGACCCCCATGGCCACTGCCAGCCTCACACCTCTTATCCTTGATGATGAGTTTTGAGACAAAGTCTTTGGCCTCATTGGAGACGCTCTCAAAGTTTTCCTCATCGAAGTACCAGTTGGCAGCCAGGACGTTGTTGAGTGTTTCAGTGTCGTCATCACCCAAGAAGGGGGAGAGGCCACTGAGCCTGAGGGGACAAGGAGGTGAGGAGCCAGCTGCTTTCAGGCTTCAGCACCTCCCAGACCCTCCAGAACAGAGGCAGTCTGGTCAGGGCTGCCCCGAGGAGGTGATGCAGGGCTGCTGGCACTGTCCTGTGCTCCTGCCTGTGCTGGGCTGCTCTTACCACCCTTGCAGCCCCACCTGCCCATTTCCACATCCAGCACCCCCACGTGCCCATCAAGCAAGACAGCTCCACACCCCGGGCAGCTCTGCCCCAGCACCCCAACACCCCAGTCCAGCCCTGACGTACAGCATGTAGGTGATGACGCCCATGCTCCACATGTCAGTGGAGTAGGAGACTTGCTCATAGTTGACTACCTCAGGGGAGAGGAATTCAGGGGTGCCGAAGTTCACCTTCAACTTCTCACTGGGGTTGTACCTGCAGTTGGGGTGGGGGAAAAGTCAGCAGTAGTAGGACAGACTGCTGCTCCAAACCAGTTCACCTCTCCCAGCAGATGCTGCCCTCCCCAACCCTCCTGTGCCAGCCAGGGAGAGCTGTGGCCAAAGCAACAGCCTAGAGCTGGTCCTGGGGCTTCCAGTACCCAGAGGTGGAAGGGAGACAGGGAGAAGGGAGGGGGCTGAGGGGGAAAATCTCACCTTCGAGCCAGCCCAAAGTCGATGATCTTCACCATGTGTCCAGTGGTAGAAACGCAGAGGATGTTCTCAGGCTGTGGGAACAGGGTGACCATTGTCTCATCACCAAGAGGTTACATCCCTGCTGCACAGGTCCAGCAGCTCAAGCGTCTTGTGGCTGACCCGGATCAGTGCAACACTGACCCACAGGCATCCCTCTCGTGGCTGGCTGGTGTCCTGCTGGTCACCATCACCCCCCAGCCCCGCACCTTGAGGTCCAGGTGGAGGACATTCATGTGGTGCATGAAGCGGATGCCCTCGCAGATCTGCCGGACGAACACCATGCAGTCCACCTCTGTCAGCTGGTAGTCATCATCGATGATCCTCTCAAAGAGCTCACCACCCTCCACGCTGCATGGGGATGGATCACAGGGTCACATTAGGGGGACTCTGCCCCAAACTATCCTCCTGCAGAGCTCTCTGCTACCCCAGGGACTCTGATCCAGCCCCACCCTGGAGATGCTGAGCAGAGCCACGGTGAGATGTGTGCATGCTGGGGTTGGACACCCCCATGGCAGTCACAGGGGTGTTACCTCAAGACACCCCAGATTTCCTGGGGTTTGTAGTGCAGAACAGCCCCAGTACAGCCCCAACCTTCTTGGAACAAGTGGGTAGGGGGAAAGGGCCCGGGGCATTTCCACCCTCAATGCAACTCTGATGCAGAGAGATGCTGTTCTAGGCAGGCAGAGCCTGAGACTGCCTCTGAGTCTGGAGCAAGACAGGGAGGTGCCCAAGAAAGGACAGACAAGGAGAGGACATTCCCTGAGGCCAACCTCTTCTGCTTGGTCAGAGGCCAGAACATCTCCTCTAACTCTGATGCATCCCCCGTAATGGTGCCCCCCACCCAGGCATCAGGCCTCATGTGACACTGCCCCAGCACTCACAATTCCATGAAGAGGATGATCTCCCGGGGTGTCTCAATGGCATCGTAGAGCTGGATGAGGTTACGGTGGTTCAGCTGGTTCATCACATCGATCTCCAGCAGCACCATCTCCTGGGGAAGGAGCCCCATGGTGGTGTGAGGTTTCAGCCCTGGCCATGCCACCAGGACAGGCTGTGTCACAGCCCCAGGGGCACACAGGGCATGAAGCTGCCACCCCCCACCTTGGCCATGCCACCATGGCCAGGAGGAATCCCCTGCCTGGCACTGTTCAGACCTTATCCTTGGGTCCCTGCTTCCGGATCACTTTGGCTGCCAGCTTGAGCCCCGTCTCCTTCTCGGTGCATGTGTGGACTTCACCAAACTTGCCCCTGGAGAGGGAGAGAGGGTGACCCAGGCTACTGGGCACCCCCGCACTGCACTGGGGTCCTACACAGTGCTCCCCTCTGCACCCATCCTGGCCAAGGCACCCACCCCATCACAACCAGAGGAGTCCCATCAACCCAGAGCTGGTGCCCCAGGCATGAGGCAATTTGGGGCAGTGCTGAGGGAAGCTGGGCATCCTTCCCCCTTCTGGGGCCCCTTCTTACCCTCCTAGGATGTCCTTGGAGTTGAGGGTGAACTGTGAGCTGACGCTGGCAGAGCGCAGGGTGACGGTGCGGTGTGCGAAGGGTGCTGGTGGTGGAGGGACATCATCTGCCCAGGGAGGAGGGGTGGGATGAGAAGGGGATCTGCTAGTCAGGGGATCCCACTGCTGGGCACCCCGCGGTGCCCCAGTTGGAGTGAAGGCAGACACCCAGCCAAGCCTGGGGGTGCAGGATGCGGCCAGGCACTGAGTGCAGGGCTGCGGACCAGGGGCTCCTGGCTGGGGCTGCACCAGGGACACAGTATCCCCCAAAAGGGTCCCTCGCTACTGCCCACAGCATTGTCCTGCTCCATGCTACCCACCTTGCTCCATGGCACCCCCCCTCTCTGTGGCACCCTGCTCCATGGCATCCATCCTCCACACACCACGGGACACGTTTGCCCCCTCCAGGCCACTCTGTTGCTTGCCACCCACTCTCGGCCACTCCCCCTCCACGCCACCACCTCCTGCTTGCCCTCCCAGGACAGACCCCATGAATGGATCATCCCACACACTCATTCCTGAGCCACCCTTTTCCTGGCGAGGGCAGGAGCTGGTCCCTCAGGGATCCGGACAAGCACTCGCTGCCCTCAAACCCTACCATCCCCACAAGAACAGTGGTGCAGGACACAGGGACTCACTGTGCCCTGCCACCATCCAGAAGGTCACTGTCACTCCACAGTCAGCGTGGCCAGAGCAGCCCAAGAGGGAACATGACACATTTAGCCCTGTTTACAGTGAAAGGGGAGCTCGAAGGCCACCAGGCGGGTGACAAGCCAAGGGCAGGAGCCGACAGCACGGAGGGCAGTTTGGACAGGCAGGGCCATGGGGTCCCTGGGCTGGCATCCCACAGAGGGTCCAGGGGAGCATGGACAAGGTAGGCACCTCATGGCCTTACCCAATATTTCAAAAGGGTCTTCCTTCCCAAAATCAGGGGTGAGGTAGGGGCTGGGGAGTGGCTTTGCCTCTGTCGAGGATGGTTGCCCTTCAGGTCCAGGCTGTTTTGCAACACCAGCGGGATCTAGGGGCTGCTCTGTGGCACTGGGCAATGTCCTCTCCTGTGAGGGTTGTAGGTTCTCCACGGCTGGCAGGGCAGGGCCAGGCTCTGTCAGACCCTCTCCTGGCTCCACTGCTGTGGTTTCCTCTGGTATTGTCTCCATCTCCGCCACCTCTGCCCAGGGCTGCTCCTCCCTGGAAGCAGGAGAGGGAGGTGAGCAGAGTCCAGCCAGCAGCCCCCGAGCCCAGCACCCCCCTCTGCCTGGAGGGACCCAGGGCTCCCTGGAGCAGCAAGGGGGATCCCCCCATCCCCGGAGGGTGCGGGTACCTGTGGCAAGCAGCTGGGCAGCTCAGGCTCTGCAGCAGAGCTGGGCGTGGGGGCTCAGGGACCCTTGGTGGCTGTTCCTCTGCCTCCTTTGGTGCTTCCTCCCCTTCACCCTGAGCCTCCACAGCAGCCATGGCTGCTCCCTCTCTGGGCTCCTCAGCCCCATCTCCAGCCTCTGCTGCAGCTGCAGGGGGCTCCACCTCAGCAGCTTTCTTCCCTCCATCCCGAGCCTTTGCAGCCACTGGGACCTTCTCCTTTGCAGGTTCTTCCCCTTCACCCCCAGCCTTTAATGCAGCTGTGTTTTTTTCTACCTTTGCAGTTTCCTTCCCTCCATCCTGCACTTTCACAGCTGCTGGGGCTTTCTCCTTTGCAGGCTCTTTTTTGCCTTCACCTTGAGCCATTTTTGCAGCTGGGATTTTTTCTGTCTTTGCTGCTGCCTTCTCTCCATCCTGAGGCTTGGCAGCATCTGGGGCTTTCTCCTTCTCTGGAGCCTTGTCCTTTGTGGGAGCTGGAGCCTGCTCTTTCACAGGCTCCTCTTTGCCTCCATCTGGAGTCTTTTTCACTGCTGGCACTTTTTCTGCCTTTATCATTTTGTTCTCTGCACACTGAGCCTTTGCAGCCGCTGGGGCCTTCTCCTTCACAGAAGCTGTGATTTTCTCCTTTGGAGCCTTGTTATCAGCTGAGGCTTGCTCTGCCTTTGCAGCTTGCTTCCCTATATCCGAAGTTTTAGCAGTGGCTGGGACCTTCTCCTTTGCAAGCTCTTCTTTGCCTCCATCCTGAGCCTCAGGTGCAGCCAAGGCTGCCTCCTCCCTGGGTTTTGCCTTCCCTGCTTCAGAATTTGCTGCGGCCAAAGCCTCCTTCTCCATAGGCTCTGCTTTCCCACCACCCTCAGCTCCTGATGCACCAGGGGCTTGCTCTTTCCCGGCCATGTCCTTTTCTCCATCCTGAGCCTTAGTTACTGCTGGGCCCTTCTCCTCTGTGGGCACTGCCTGCCCTCCTTCAGGCTCTCCCAGAGTCGGAGCCTTCTTCTCCCTGGGCCCATCCTTTTCTCCATCCTTAGCCTTGGCAGCAGCTGGAGCCTTTCCTCCTTTTTTTTTCCCAGACTCATCCTTCTCATCCTTCCCCTTATCCTGAGCCTTGGCTGCAGCAGGAGCCTTTCCCTCCATGGGTGCTGCCTTCCCTCCTTTAGGCTCTTGTACAGTTGGAGTTTTATTCTTCCCAGGCTCATCCTTCTCTACACCCTGGGCCTCTGTGGCAGCCAGCACCTTCTCCCCCACGGATGCTACCTGCCCTCCATCCTGCTGCGCAGCCGAAGCCTCCTCTCCTGGCACTGCATCCTGTCCGTCCCGGGGCTCTGGAGCAGAGCGAGCTGTCCCCGGCTCCGGCTCTGCCTTCCCTTCTCCAGCCTTCTCCTGCCCAGACTCATCCGTCCCTCTGTCCTGCGCCGCGGTGGCCGCCGGCACTGTCCCTTCTTGGGGCTGGGCAGCCTGTGGGGTGGCACTGCCCTCCGTTTCAGGGGGGACAGTGCCACCAGCCCCGCCAGCGTCGGCACCATCCGCCCCACCGCCCTGCTCCATGGGGGCTCTCTGGGCAGGAGGCGGCTGGTCTGCGGTGCTCCCGGTTCGGCGAGGCTCCTGCGGGACAAAAAACAGCAGCTGAAGGCTCTCCAGACCCGACTGCCTGCAGAGGGGCACGGCGGGACGCGGGCAGCAGCTCTGCTCCTGCAGGGATGAGCTGCTGCCGTCCAGCCGGGAATCGTGTCCCGCCGTCCAGCCGGCGGCTCCCGGGCTGGCGGTACCGAGCCAGGGTCCCCACGTGGCCACCAGCCCCGGCACCGTCCCATTGTGCCCCGATATCTGCCCCGCGGTGACTGATCGATGGCCTGACGCCGCCACCTGTCACCGCGTGCCTGGGGCCCCCGACGTGCGAACAGCCAGCGCGGCGCGGCCAGGGTGACAATTTAAGGCCACATCCCACCATGGTGGAGCAGGAGACGGCGGCTCCGGCCCCAGACTGGCGGGTGGGGAGCAGGAGAGGTGACCATTCCCAGCATGGCCCCAACACTGCTCCCCGCAAACCACACAGCCACGCAGGCAAACCCCATCGGCTCAGGGGCCACGCAGACCCCCAGACCCAGCAGCTGCCAGTGCTGCTTGTGCCTCTGCCCTGGGGTAACCAGGTCCACCAAGGGGACCTGTTGGTGCCCATGTACCTGTGTGGGGCTCCAGCCTAACACCTGATCCCCAAATCCCTGCTCTGTCCTGGGCTTCACTGCCCGCCTATGCCCTGTCACATCTCCTCACCCTGTCCCAAAACACCCCCCTGTGCAGCTGTCCAGAGGTCAGGACAGCCCAGTCCCAGAATAAACCCACCAGTAGCCATCCCAGTAACAGGGAAGTTGCTTGCTGGTCTTACTGGAACAGGAGTTGTAGCAGAGCAGTCCCTGAGAGAGCGTTCCTGCACCCCCCAGTTCAGCACAAGGGGACGGAGGTGTTCCTCCTAGAGCTGGGGGCTTCACTATCCCCAGGACCCCCCCATCGTGCTCAAAGTGAGGACCCACAGAGACCCCCCCAGCCCCCTTACCTGGGTCCTGGTGCAGCGGGTGGTCAGGGCAGCAGCATCTGCACTGTGGCAGTGCCGGAGGGAGCAGCTTCTTCTATCCCGGGTGTAACGGAGCCGGATTAGTGCGGGCAGAGGAGGATCCTTTACAGCAGCAGGAGCCGTCCTGCTTCGCCTTTCCCAGCACCTGTTGTTGCTGGAGCCCATTCAAAGGACACGCCACTCTCGCCTGTCCCCCGTGGGCTGCGGACACGCAGACATAGGGCAGGGGATGGGGACAGACCTCCCTCCTGCCCCAGCACAGCACCACAGGGAGGGCTGGCACTGGACACAGTGGCACCCCAAAACCATCCCACGAGGGGTGGCCTGGGCAATCTGGACAGGGTCCAGGTGGCCAAGGTCTTCCAAGGCATCCACAGGTGACACAAGGCAGCCACTGGCCAACCCATGGGGGTGGTGGCCACAAGCAGCTGGTGATGGAGCTGGTCCTCTGTGCCACTGAGCTGTGGTCAGCTCTGCCCACCAGCACTAACCCTTTGGGAGAACAGCTCCAAAGGACCTTGTGCTCCATGGGCATGATGTGGCACCCAAGGGCACTGCTGGCTCTGGTTATTGTCACCGGGCCCTGATGCAGGTGACAGCAGCTGGGAACTGGGCACTGGCCAGGGGCAGCATCTTCCCCTGGGAATTGGATGAAAGACTCATTTTCTGCAAAATCAAGTGTTTTGGGAATCAGGGAAAGAAACAGAAGAGCTAGAGGCCCCCAGAGGTGTCATGCTGTGTTTGGGTGCTGCCACAGGCATTGCAAACCCATTCTGAGGTGATTGTTGAGGGACTGTGCAGGGCTGAACTCTTGTGCTTGCTGGGGGCTCTCCCCAGGGCTGGGCTGGGCTGGCTGGGCGCCCCTGGGGAGGCTGAGGTTACCCTGAGCTCCTCCAGCCTCAGCCCCTGCCAGCTGACAGCTGAGTCTTTCTTCCCAGCTCCCCATTCCACAGCTCCTGCCAGACACCAAACCCAGCTGCTTAAAGCTTGCGTTGCTTTCTCCTTATCTTAAACCTTACCTGCATTCAGGGCTATGTCACAGCTGGAGGCTGCAGCAGTGAGGGAGGTGGAAAGGCTGCCCTGGACAGTGCCATGGTCGAGCTGAGCCAAAGCCACCAACACAGGCAGCAGCAGCCCCTCAAGAGCAGTGCTCACCTTGCCTGCAGAACCTCCCAGGAGGGTGTGACCCCCACCAGGCAGAAGGGACAGTGCTGCTGCTCCACATTGCCAAATTCCAGATTCCAGTGAGCCAGCAGCATCTGTGCACCATGAGCTGTGGTCAGGCTTTGCCAGAGGAGCTGTGGTTCACATGTGGCATTGATAGCAACACAAGCCACGATGGCAGGATGGTTGACCCCCTGTCCCAGAGGTGCTGCTGTCCTACCTGTCCCTGCCCTGGCCTCAGCACCTTCCATCACCACCTTGATGCAAGAGCAATGCTTGCTCAGTGGGACACAGCCAGGGTCTCCTGAGGAGACAGAGCTCTCCTGCTCCAACCTTCACAGTTTGGATTTGTTGCTTCATTGAGCCCAGCTCCTTTCCAGGGCAGGACCTGGACTGTGATGAGGACCAGCAGGGATGACGGAGGAGCAGGCACACACCTCCAACCCGCAGTACTGATTCAGTCATGTGCACACAGAGGTTGGAGCATCACCACATCCACAGCTCTCAGGGACTGTGACACCCACACTGCCCATTCCTGGCACAGCCACTGCTCCAGTGGTGAACAGGAGTTCCTCCACCTCTTCCTCCACAGGGCACACTGTCAGAAATAATTAACCAGATGCTGTGCCTGGGCAGCAGCAACTCTGCCCACTGACTGTCATCACCAACGTAGTTTGGAATTGCCTCTCCCCTCCTCAGGCTGAGGGCTGCCAGACACCTGGAGGCCACCAATGTCACTTCAGGCACGTACTGTCACCACTCCACTAGCCTTGGGCTCTGCACCCTCCCAGCAAACCCCAGGTGGAAGTAGCACATCCACTCCCCAGGCATGGGGCAGGAGCCCAAGGGCCACAGCTCCCTCAGAGCTGCTGGTGCAGTGGAGAGTGGGGTAAAATACTCCAAGTAGAGAAGCAGCCACCTGGACACCAGCCAGCCTTCCCGGGATGGCTGCAATCTTACACACTCCCTGGGAGCAAGGTCGGTGTCCAGTCATGAAGCCCAGGGACAAGGTGAGGAAGCAAAGCCCTGGGAAGAGGCAGTGGTAGGCATGGAAACAGTTCTCCAAAGATGATTGATGACCAGGTTCCACATTATTACAGACAAAATTCATTTGTGGGCAGAAGGAAATAAGCTGAAATCAGACCCCTCAGCAGAAAGAGTTGTAGAATTGAAAAGCGGGAGTTGTTGCACCCCAGGATTTTGGATGCCTTGGTCCAAAACCCCACACCCAGGAAGCAGCACAATGATCTCTCTGCAAACCAGTCACCACCCAAGGTTCTCAGCCTGGGCTTGGGTGTTTTTTTTTACTTCCCATTCAGGAATTTAAGCCAGAGCCTACATTGGCTGCAGCTGGAAAACAGCCTGTCCTGGGGATATCTGGCAGTGCATCAAGCACGCTGTTCCTTAGCTACGCCGTTGTCACAACTGCGGCAGCGCACTTTAACCTTTATGCTTTCCACGGGAAGGGAGGCTCTGAGGGGCCAAAGCCAGCCCATTCCCTGGGAAACCCTACACCACGGCTAAATCGAGCGGCAGGGCAGGCTGAACAACATCCCCACCTGAATCCCAGCCATGCCCCTGTAACACAAACCGGGCTGTCTGGCCCGGCGGGCACAGCTTAACCACTTCCATTAGCACCCAGGGCTTCCACAGCGAGCTGCCACTGCGTCGTGACAGGTGCCATCAAGGTGATGGGGAAAGACAAGGAAAAATCCCAAACCTATGCAGCACTCTGAGAACTTTGAGGAATGCAGCCAATGGTAGCAGCACCAGGGAGCACCAGAACCTGCCCCACTGGCAGCCAAGGTTTTCTGGTGAAAAGGAAAGAGAGAAGTAAAGCTGTGATTTGAGAGCACCATCAAGACTTTTCGTAAGATCTTTATTCACTAGGTAATCAAATCTTGCAATTCAACATAAAAGTCCAGGAAAACATTTTCTGCCTTTTAGTTCCAGTTCTAGGCTGAGTTCAGCAAATTATTTTGATTAGAAATTATTTTGGGTACAGCCCAACTAGAAATGCATAAGATTTTGTATCCAGCTATTCTCATGCCCCCTCCTCCCTCTCCCAGCTCTCAAGGTGTGCACATAAAGGTTTTGAGTTCTGGAATACAAGAATGTTTTCACAAAATCCATGCAGGGAGCATATTAGATTTTACATCAGTTTGTCAACCTACTCCAACTCTAAAGGAAGGTGCTAGAAGAGCTCTTAGTTAAATCCCTGTCTCTTGCTCCAGTCCTGTAACTTTATTCTTCCTGTCGCTGGGAAAATCACCTGCCACCATTTACCTGCTGAAGCCTTAACCAATCCCCATCCTCACCAACATCCAGCTCCTCTGAAACATCCATCTTTCACACACTTTCTACACTACAGCACCTTCTCCACATCACTTCTCTCCTACTGAAGTAGGCAGATCCCACCCACTAGCCTGTGGGAATGTGGTGGGTGACCAGCTTGGCCGGATACCCCAGACCCTTGCAGGCACAGCTGCCTGAGGTTCCTTCCACTGTTTGTAGTACATGGGGAATAGAAGAGACCATGTTTGGGGCAAGATGTAATGTCTTTTATTAGACCCAAACGATACCATTGGGGAAAAAAAACTGCCAAGCTGTCAAGCACACAATCCTTTCCTCAGGGCAGGAGCAGAGGCCACATAGGGCCATCAGGGAAATTCAGCTGCTCCATCCTTCAGGGATCAGTGGCTCCACAGCCTCATTATCCTGCTTGCTTTTACATTCTTCAGCAGCTCATCATCATTCCAGCTTCCTCCTGACTCATCATAAATATTTGCTGCTCCTGCTGCCCACACACTGCCTGCTCCAGAGCTGGCACTCGAGGAAGCAGCAAGGGTTCCCTGATGGCACATCTGAGGTTCAATCATGTCCCTGTCCAGTACATTGCAGGGAACAGCTCCACTACATCAGAAACGGGGTTAAGGCCAGATCCATATGGATCCTAGTTTTCAAGAAGAGGATGCTGACACATTCCTCTTGCTCGTCACTCCTGTAAATTGTCACAGCAGCAGTGACAGCAGCTTTTCTCTGGCCATTCTGTTACCTTCAGCTCAGCAAGATGGGGCTACCAGCAAAGTCAGAAACGTGTGGCTGGAGGCATCCTGCGTGACTGGGTCAGCCTTTCAGGCCAGCTCTGCCACACCCATGCAAAAATCCTCAAAGGAAAGAAAAGTAAGTTGAGCAAAAAGGAGGCATGTCTGAACTCACTATTTCCAAGAGGGTCATTCATCCTTTAGTACCAACACAGTTCCTCATACCCTTGCTTCTCCAGTTCCTTGGTTACTAACTGTATAAAACCTTTACTTTTTTAAAGAATCCTTATATTTCAGATGGGTGCACTTTATCCTCTTTTAATCCAAAGCAGAGAAGTTTGAGGTTGGTGCTCTTTGAAACACTCCCATAAAGACCCCAGTTGTTCTGCAATTACATTCCTTGAGCATGACACTTTTTAGGAGAATTTCTGCAGACACATAATCCCTTGGGTACAGTAAGTGTTCATCTTGGAATTTAGGTTTCTGAGGACTTTCTCCCTCTTACCTCCCCCAGTTTAGAGGTAAAACAACGATTTCTTTACATACCTGGCAAGGATGAGATGGTAGCTCTAACCATCCCCTCAGCTGGAGTCCAACACTGTCCCTGTTTGAACTCCTCTACCCAAAATTCTGAATAAAAGTCCACACACTCTAATACTTCATCAAAAGTATTCAAATTCAGAAGAAATTAAAGCAAGAGTTTGCCATAAAGAAAGTTTGTCCTCCCTGGACACATTAAGTTTTCCTTTTTTCCCCTCAGCACAACAGCAGCAAGCAGCCCTGCTCACCCATGTTCCAACACAATACAAAGGTAAGAAATCAGAGCACAATACTAAAGGTAAGAAAAAGTTATAAAATTTTTAATCTAAATGTGACCACTCTTCACAACTCTGGCGGTTTTGTCCTCCAGCACATTTGAGCACTTGGGCTATATTTAACTCTGCTTGCCACCCAGACTGGCCAGATATGCTGATGTCTCTGTAGCCAAGAGATCCGTGCTGGCAGGAGCTGGGGCAGCAGCTCACAGCAAGTCATTTGTCAGTTAAATGTTTCCCAAACAGAAGGGCTTCAGCTATAAAACAGCAAGAAGGTTTAATGCTCTAATGTACACAGAGAACTACTTTAAAGCGTGGGCAAGATTCACATTGTTAATCTAAACATCACATGAAGGGTCAGACACGCTGCACTGGCTTGCAGAAGCCCCACCTTACTTAACACAATTCAAGTTTATTACAGATAAAAAGGCTAAAAGACAGACACTTGAAGACAACATTTAGTGTACAAAGATAAGGCAGCTCTGCCAGATGCACACATCTGTACGGTCAGCCTTTACCAAAAGCTCTCCTGCAGGAAAGGGCTTCAGCCTGCTAGCCCAAGACAGCGATCAAATTAGGAAATTTTGTTTAGTTAGGTGGGGTGCTGTGGGCTCATGTGGAGTTAAACTACAGAACCAAGCGTAGGAATTCAGAGAGTCACAGAAAAACTGCTCTTTCTCCTACCAAGGGAATGGAGAGGGATGAGATCTCCCTCTTAGTATCACAGGGATGCTTATCAGCATCGGAATCTATCTGAGAAGTTGGGAGACTTTGGCATAGTCAGTGGCTGATCACTGGGCTTCACTTCTACGCTGCGGTATTTGCGTATTGGGTTCGCCTTGTGAACCTGCAAAAAAAATAAATATAATCAATGAAGCAAATGGTTGCAGTTATGATGAAGCTGAAACTTGCAGGTGAGCCATAGGTGAGATGAAGGCAGCCATCTCAGACCATCACACTGCCCCTGGCACTGGAGTGAGGCACTGCAAACAACACACAATACACACTGGGGTTGTGGGTTTTATCAAGATAATTCTGCTCTGATAATTGCAACTGTACAGATCCAAAGCTCACCATCTCAGCAGAACTGCCTTCTATGTTTGGGTCATTTTATAGGGTTTTTTTTTTGTTTGTGTTTTGGTTTTTTGTTTGTGTTTTTTTGTTGTTTGGGGTTTTTTTAAACCAGTTCTAAAGTTAATTAGGAGTCAGTTTGCAACAGGGAACCTTGAAAGGACAATCTTAATGCAGCTCAACAGTGACAGGAGCTCCTTTGGGATATTCCTACATTCCTTTGGGTTACTTTACAGCCCTTGCTCAGAAACAGCTCACTTACCATCTCTTGCCTTAGCTTAGCAACTTCTTCCTTTTCACGCTCCTCTTGTTGCTGTCTGAGCTGCTCCTGATACCTCTCCCTTATGGCTTCTGTGTCTGCCAATCGCTTTTCAAATTCTTGCCGTTCTTTTGCTCTTCTTTCTGTTGCCAGCTCAAAGCTTTCAGGAACTACAGAACCAGAAAGGCTCTCTAAGTTTAGAAATAGAGGAGACAACATTGGTTCAAAGACAGGAAAAGCAAAGCAGTACTAGCGTCAGTGGAAGCCTCCCTTTGGAGAGCTTCTCCTTGGCAAGGGTGGTTAGGAGATACCTCCAGGCTTCAGGAAAAGAGAAAACCTTGCTCCCAGACATGAGCAGCGTTAATGCAGATGTCACCCTGTCTCAAGTATTCTCATAGGAGGGAGGAAGCACACAATTGTTAGTACAACAGATTCTTGGTTGGTTTCATGCCCTACAAAACTCAGTCTACCCAAGCAGAAGATGCCTTCATCTCATTAGAAATGGGAGAGAGTGACAGCTCTGCAGAAATGCCAGCTGTCTCTGCAGGGAGCTCCTCACATTCTCTGTACCCTTATCCTGAGCTGGCACACATCAATCATCTGCCAATTGCAGCAGAGCTGCTAAATACAGCTGCCATGCTGGAGCAGGACAGGGGGGCGGAGAGGAAACCCCCCGCTCCCAGGGGACACAAATGTTAGGCAATTAGTTGATTAAATGCAAGGCACTATTGGCTGTGCTGATGAAGAAGAGGTAACAGCCAGAAAAAACATCACTTAATAGCATCAGTTCTGAGCTACCCGCCAAGCCCGTGGAGCAAGTACTTGTAACTCCACCTGCTACTGGTTTCTGTTCCTTTTTGGGTACGAAAGGCTCTTGATACATCACTGTGTTGGGACGAGCTTTAAAACATGCTGCCTCTTTCTGCCTTTTCAAGTCTTCTTGAAGCTGCAGGAGAAGAGAGCACATCAAATGCCAGGCATAAAGAGAGCATTGCCCCCTGACAGAGACTGCAGCACTCCCAACACTGAAAAAGCCAGGTTACTTAGTCAAATAATTTCCATAGAAAATTATATGAAAGCCAAACAGATGTGTCACTTGTTGCCTGACAGTTACTTTACCAAAAATAGCTTGAAGAAAGTTTCAGGTGTCCACCAAAGACTTCACATGAGAAAAGCAGTATATCATTTATGTGTCAGTAAATCCCCAAGCAGAGAGATGGTCAGCAAAGGGATCCAGCTGCACAGACTTGCTGCTTAGCAATCACCCCACAGTTGTTCATGCAGTTGAGGTAAATCCAATAACGTACCATAAAGTGAGAAAAATAAAAAACCCCAACCCACCAATCCTTAACCCACGGCTCAACTCTCATGCCAAGGACAGAACTTGTTTGGTCTCAAACTCAGCTCTTGATTCAGCTCAAGCAGGATACATTCTGCAGTCGACCACAACTCCACCAGCTGCTTTAAGTCCAGTCTTTTCTGTTATCTTTTTTATCCTACCTGATGCTTCCAGCTCTGGAGCTTGGCAGCTCCCCGTTCATCCACCTGCAGATGGAATGGTTCCGGCTGGGTTGGGGTTTTGACCTTCTTTTCTGGCAGTTTAACGTGGTCAAAGTAAGGCAGAGGCAGTGCTTTGAACTTTGGCACCTGAAACAAACATCTTGAAATATTTCTTGTCCTTTCCTTGGATGTTTAACAGACAACAGCAAAAGGCAAGTCCTGCCACACTTCTTACTGAAGGAGTGGAACTCATGGTAACTTTAGCTCTTACCTCTTCCTTCTGCAGTTCTTCTATTTTTTTCTCTTTCTGTATTTGCCGCTCTTTGTCCCGGGCATCAAAAGAGAAAGGGCAAATTTCCACATGCCTCTGCTCTGGCATCTTGGGTTTGAAGGGCACTCCATAATGGGGCATAGGGTTAGCTTTGATCCCAGGCACCACTTCTTTTTCCTAAAGGGATATCAGTGTTAGGATCAGATTTTTCATTTTTGTAGAGACCACAAGTCCTGCCAAACAAACCACAATCAAGCTCCTTTAATAAGGGGCACAGCAGGGTCAAGCTAACACCAGACACTGCAAAAGTTAGCAATTCAAGAATTTATTGGCATACTGAACCACAGGCCAGTTCTACCTCTTTACAAACCATTCTAGTTCTAGTACTCATCCAAATTAGACTGTAATTCTTTAATGTCCTCTTTGCAAAAGGAAAAGGAAGAAGCACATGATGCATTCAGGATCCTGCTCCCCACCTCGTGGAGAAGGAAGGCCATGTGCAGTGTCTGCCCTCAGTGACAGAATAGGGAAGGGCAATGTCCTGAGTAATCTAAGCAGCTCATTTTCTTCAGTCATTGCAGCAACACCTCAGAAACACCCATCAGGGCCCCTGTGTTTAAACTTCATTTTATATGAAAATTCGTTTTCTGTAAAATGAGTAGCAATAACTCAAGATTGCTTGAAGGGAATGGCACAGACAAAAGTGACCACTGAAGGAACTGTTCACAGAAAGGAAGGGGCTCCCCAACCCAGAGCATCCCACCCACAGCAAAAGGCACAGCAGGCACAGTGCTGGGGGACCTGGGCCTGGCTCCAGCCTTGCCACAACTGTTACCTTTTCTTCCTCTCTGCCAGGCACGCGGGTTCTGCTTTTCAAGGTGAAGGCTGGAGACTTGGGGACTGTAAAAGGAAGTGCTTTCTTCTCTGGAACGCCCTGCTCGGAAGAGCCAGTAAGGAGTTACTCAAGGCCAGGTGCCAAGAAAACACACTACAGAGAAACAACCCAACAGCACAGGATGTACCCAGTGCAGTTCTTACCTAATGGCAGACACTGTTTACTGAAGATTATCAAAATACATAATGCAACATAGCTACAGGCATTCTGAAGCTAATTGAAACCTCAGTCCCAATTCCCAGGTGTGGGTATTACTAAACTCCTTACCACCACATTCTCCAGGATTTTTGTAGGACACGGCCTGGAATGGAATTCAAAGCGCTCTTCCTCGTGCTGCTTCTTACGCTCCTGAATCCTTTTTTCTGTTTCCAACTCAAAGCCAATGGGTTGTGTGAGCTCCTTCACAGAGGGTTTCTTGGGCAGAAGTGGCCCACCCTCAAAGATTTTGTGATTGAGTTCTCGTGCTTTGAATTTGTATCTACACAGCAGAGATGGAGACAGTCACCAATACGTTGTACATTACTGTGCAGCTCTAGATAGCAACTCTTCCTTTGGTTTCAGAACAGCAAGGTTAATATGCAAAATGTTATGGACTGCTTTCCTAGAAATCCAAACCTTTGCCCACCTGGAGAGTTTTGAAGCACATGCAGGGTGTACTAGTATACTGGGTTTGCTTTACCCATCATAAACTGTACTAAACCCTGGATCAGCTCTCCTAAGAGCACTTGATTCAAAATGAATTGGCCACTTTTCATTTCCATACAATCGGAGCCACAGAATTACACAAACTAGAGGAATCTCAGTCGATTTATGCTACTCATTCTTTCACACAGAAAGAGTATTTCTGAGAAGTGATAGTGTGGTATCTGAAAGATATTTCCCATGTGGTACAAAATCCTCCCTTGGAGGACTAGAGTAAACCTTTACTTACTGTTGAATTTTCTCTATTTCCTCTGCTTCTAACTCTGCTGCAGTTTTGCAGGTGACAGGTCTCAAGCGTTGCTTTGTTCGAAGCATTGGTGATTTGGCATTTGTGATCCGAGGTTTCACCAACTTTGCTGAAACTTGGCCTATAAATTCAAGTCACAGATACCAGCAGTTAATGGCAAGGCTTGCAACAGACACAGACTATTTGCTCAGTTAAAGCATCTTTCTTGTTCTATCAACCATCTCTGTGGACACAGCCAGGACCACTCACTTTCCTCAGATTTCCTGCTCCTCAAATGGTAACGAGAGGGTGTGCGTTTTTGGAATGCTTCTACCTGCTCAGCAAAGGACACATATTCTGATGTGGTTTCTTCAAGTTTTCTTTTGTTCCCCTGGGACAGATTGAAGGGTTTGGGGACAGTGTGCCCCTTCGGCATTCTCATCTGGAGACAGAAAACCACAGTCAGTATGGCCATGGCTAAGAGGCTTTGATGACATTTCCTCACTGATGCACAGTATCTGCCCCTTCCCATCACTGAAGAGAAGGTATCACTTAACATTAAGCACAAGTGTTAACACTCTGAACATACACAAGTCATATTGGGAAACTGTAAGGCAGGAGATTAAAGCATGAATACTGGAAGATCTGACATTAAAGGGCTCCTTTTTCCACAAGGTTTCTTTGTAGTCTTGTGGCAATGCAAACACACAGGAAGTTCAGAGCCAGGTTTGCACAACACCTGCCTCTCCTGTGGTAATCCCTCTGTGTGTCACCAGCATGGGCACATTGCACAAACAGTAAGGAGGTGATGTCAAGAATCAGTTAGCCAAGTGCTGGCAATACTCTGGCTCTCACCGGAGAAGGGGGATGCTTCCTGAGTTCTGCTGCAAAATTCAGCTCCTTATACTCATTCACAGGCTGGCTTTCCACATTCTGTTTAATCCTATTCTCAGTGCAGAAGTGGAAATCAACTGGCTTTGTCACTTGACCAACAGGTCTCTTCATGTGTTGTCCTAAAGAAAAAGGACACATAAGAACTGGAAGCCTTTAGGAGTGGGGTGGAGGTGTAGGACTTGTGTGGATAAAAAAAGGCATTTAATTTGTAATAAATAGACAAGCTTTTAGACAACTCATCTTTAACCTTCCAAAACATGACAAAACCCATACACACTTTTTTCCAGGCAGTTTAGGGGCTGATCTACATTAAAGTTTCCTAATACTTATTACAAAGTCTGGAATGTTTGTTTTCAGATATACTTGCACAGCTCTGTGCAGCACTCTCCAGGTGAGCCCAGCACAGCTTCAATCTGCAATTCAGGCAGAGCCCACCTGCTCCAGCAATAGCTGCTTTCAGAGACTCCTCGTTCTTCTTCCGCAGCTCCATAACCTCCTGCTGCAACTGCTGCATCTTTTCCAGCTCCTGTTCCTCTGTACTCTTCAGCTTGCTAGAAGGTTTTGTCCTCCTGCAGAAGCACATTAAGGACTGTGAGGTATGCCTTCCTGCTTCCCTGAGTATTAGTATGATGTTATGCAAGGAACATGCTTATGCCCAACCTCACTGCAGGAGCATCCCTTGTTATAAAAACATACTCTTGAAGATCTGCTTAGATTTTGTTTCGCTCAAGAAATCTTACAGCTAGCTGCTATTCTGCAGACCCATTTGCTTTGTGCATTCTCAATCCATCAGCAAGAACGATTTGCTCCTCAAAAGAAAAGCAAAAGCTTTCCTGTGCACATATTCAGCTGGTGAAGTACATTTCATCCTAATATTGTTGTCTCAACCCAGTGTTTACTACATGTGATACCATCACATGCTAAATTGAAGCTGGGAACACTCAGCCAGGACTGTCACCTAAATCAACTGTGATTAGCAGACAAGTCACAAGAAAGCCACGTACTTCAACATTGTTGGCGTTGAGGGCATGGGTGGTTTGCTTTTCCCTCTCCCTGGGGAGAGGCCAGGATCCTGTGAGGGCTCTGTTGTTGTGGATTCTTCTGTCTCCTTCTCCCTGCTGCCAGAACTAAGAAAACAACTTGTTAGGGCAATCCACTCCAATTAACTGTGTTCTAAATGACAGATCACCTGCAGTTCTTGCCACTATGTATCCCAGCACCTGGTGAGGTCTAAGGTATGCCAGGCTGGTCTTACCTCACCACAGGTATAGACTGTCCAGTTTTCCCTGATATCCTAGGGCTGCAGAAGGGAAGATGAATTACTGAGTTTTTGGAACTTTTCTAGATTTACTGCAGTACAGCAGCATTTCAAAGATCACACTTCAATTTCCTGACCTCAAGCTTATCACCATATGATACCTTAGTAGTTAAGCTAATTTGAGAAATATTTGAGCTGTGACTCTTTCGTAGCTTATGACTAACTGCCTGATGACTTCCTGATGGATAGTTAAGACAAATTTAAAGCTAACTGACAGTCACAAAATAAGGAGTAACAAGCTGAAGAAACCCACGCTTGTTTCATTCACATCCCTACCTCCAAACAGAGTGATTCCTCCAGCTCTTACAGCTAATTTTTGTTTACGAAACCAGTATCAGGAATCAGTTTCAGTCATCACCCCCTGACCTTCCTGTGAGAAGCCTCTCAGCCAGGTGGAAATCATTTCCAAGGAAACAGTTGTATCCCCCGTACCAGCCCCAAACAGAAGGATTTTGATGACATACATTCTCATTTTCTTCAGGGGTGGAACCTCTTCCTTATTATCCAGGGCATCAACAATTCTCTCTGCTTTGATTCTCCCTGGCTGTTTGCGCTGCTGGGTTTTTTTCTGCTTTGTACCCTGTCTCCTGCCCGCTCTAGGGTAGAAGAGAAAACAGAGGTCAGCTTTCCCACAGATCTGAGGAGACACGTGACTTAGACAATACTTTTTATGTCAGTGCATCACCTAACTCCACCATGCAAATTGTGTTTAAAACAACAATCCAAATGCAGCATGATTTATTAAAGTTTAACAATCCATGAACTTATTATTCTTTGGTATATATGAGCATACAGAGCCACTTGCACTCATATCAAGAACAAGTTCTGCCTAAGTCAAACAGATATAAACAAAGAAACTTTATAAGCCATCTCAGTTTCAGATATCCTCACATTCCAGAAGCTCCTGGTTCTACCAAGTCTCATTTGACAAGTATGCGAGACACTGCATTACATTTCCCATCCTAGAGACTGTCCCTCCAGCTTAGCCAGCAGATCAGCTGTCCCAATACACGATCTCCATTCTGAAGAACTCCACAGGATGATCTAAGAGTAGCTAGAACTGCAGATCCTGAGAGTAGAGACCTGCTCAGTTACACTGTCATCAATCACCATGCAAACTGAACACAAGTATTTCACCTTTGAGGGGCCTCTGCAGGGGCAGCAGCTCTCCAGGTCGCCAAGGACCCAATGATGTTCTGAGAGACCACATTGGTCTGTGCACATTCTGCTTCACCATCACTTTCACCTGAGAAGGAGTACAAGTGTCAACTCATCTATATACGTATATAAACATCTCAAAGTAAAACCACATAAGAGCTTGAAGGCAACAATTTATGAAGATGGTCCCACAAAAGCCAAACAGAGGCCTTTCCTTTTTGCCAGTGAAAAGCAGGTAAAATTAATTCCCTCCTGCCCCATACCACGCCAGCTTACTCATGGCTACTTCTTGTGATGTGACAGAAGACAGAATAACATCAGGCTTTGAAAAAGCAGGGCTGCTCTGCAAGACCTTTGCCAGGTTTTCTGCAGGAGGGATATTCTCCAGATTGGCTTTTTGGTCTGTAAGGAGAGAGATATTCACCTTATGTTAGGAATTTTTAACAATACATCAGAATATCATTATGAGGTTAATAAAGTCATCTGCCAAGTTAGATATTAAAGTTTAAATAAGTAAAAAAACCTCACAAAACAAAAAAAACCTCATACATGATGCAGCTTACAACACGATTAACCAAATGGCACAAAAGCCACACCCAAAACAAGGATCACATGAGGCCTCATCCAATGAGAAAGCAAATCAAGGAGTTGAAAGCAACTTACCAAACCAGGAATCTGCATTGGATACATCATCCTCGCTCAGAGTTGCAAAGTTGATGCAGGTGTTTGGGACATCAAAGGAGTAACGGGATTCTGATCTAGACATCTTTGCTGTCACACTGTCCCCACGAGTCCTCTGCCTGCACCACGAGAGTCCTTTAGAGAAGAACAAGGTGTCAGTGGAATCATTTTCCATCTCTCTTCCTCCATAGGGTTTCTAGGGACAGGCACTGGGGCAGCCTTTAGTACATAACCCCCTCTCCTTGCACTTCACACCTTTGGGCAGAAGCCTCATGGGCAATGCAGGGTTTTATTTTACTGCTGACTGGCAAAGCTAAGGAGATTGCACCACTGTTGACATTTGCATGTTCAAAACTATCAGTAAGATCAAGTTTTGAGGGTTTTTTTGTACATGTAGGTGATAGACTTGTACTTTTAAGACAAAGTAAAGTGTAAATCTTTTCCAGAGTGTGACTGCTTTGCATTTCTTTCCCTCAGCATGCATAAAGAAGAGTTCTTATCCTTACAGGATTTACAAAGCTGATGAGGTTTACTCCAAAGTGCTGCAAAGCACAGCCTTTCTCCCTCTGACGGGCTACAAACAAGAACTAAAAACACAAAGGTGCTCTTCTAGAGAATAAATTGATTTTCAAAGGAGGAAAAAGGTTCTGTAGAGCATTGTTACTGGGCAAAAAGTCAGAAGGAGGGCAGTGTCAGGCCCTTCTGCATTCCACGACACTAGCCCAAGGCTGGCCAGGCTATAAACAAACCGAGCACTGTGACCATGTCAAATAGTCCCTGCAGTTAATTAATGGAGCACTGACAGCAAGAGGAGTCCCTGTGTCAACAGGTGATATTAAACTCAACGGAACAGGAACAAAGCCAGCGACAAACTTATAGCCCTGAAATTATATCAAAACCTTTTTGCAAAGGTGCTTTCATGAAGTCTCACACAGCTGTGAGGCAAAGCCCATGAGGATGTTATAAAACACTCCCCAAGGAAATCACCTGAACTTTGCTTTTATGAGCCCAAACAACTACAAGGCAGTGTACTCCTAATCCACACAGCCTCAGCCCTAAACCATCTGTCTAGGCAGACCACACACGGATCAACTCAGATGGTGCATGCTCCATAAATAAGAAAATGGTCAAGAATAAAGAAAGGCAGTATTTAGGGGGTACCACGGCTGGCCACAACCACCAGCCCCTGAGGATGGCTGCAATGGGAAACCTCCAATTCTCCAGAGCAGAGCTGTGATAGTTAAAGGGAAGAATGTCATTAGAGAAGCACCAGCTATATGGCTGCAAAGATGTCAAGGTAGGGCCCAAAGAAGGCAAACAGAAGAATCAGAGCCAAAACCAACTGTAACCGAGCTTGAGACATGGGTGGAATCAAATGCTTTCCTAGTGCCCTTAATCAAGATAGAGTTTCTGTCAACACTTTCCACTTTTTTAAAAATCAAATGCGTCATCTGCATTCTCCCCTCACCCTCCCCAGTCAGTTCACTGAGTTGGAGCTCTGGGCATCATGTTTCACAGCTACTTATACCACTGCTACACTGCTGCAGTTCCCAGCTTTTTGCTGTGTAAAGTCCATGTTCTTCCATAGTGTCAGCACCCTCATCACTGACCTCTTTTCCCTTCCCTTCCCTCTATCCCAGACAGAAGAGAATAGTTAGGAAAAGAAAGGGATTGTATCAACGCATCAGTTTCATACTCCAAGCTTCTTGAAAGAGACAACAGGGAGGAAAAAGTTATTGTGACTGAACTCCAGAGGGTTCATTTTAGTCAGATGAACTCATGGCATCCATTTCTCAAATCTCTACATATTCCCCAAGCCCTGCCCACTACAGGATTGACAGTGAAGCAGCAGTTCACTGAAAGGCATCTCCATCCTCCACCCACTGACGTGGCTCCAGACTGAGCTCCCGTCAGCCAGGGATGTTCCAGTGATTTATTTATCAGTCCAATGTGCCACCATAAGGCTCCTGCAATCCCAACAGGCTCACCCAAGCACAGCCCGATCCCCACTGCCCAGTCCCTGCAGGCATTTTAAAACAGCTCATCAGGATTTTGACAGCAGAACCACATTTATCTCAATCCAAAATTCTTTCTTTTCACTGTGGCACTCATCTCCCTGAAGTGAGGTGTGGAAATTTCTTCTCATTAATAGGGAGGTTCCCTAATTAGCAGGCACTGCATGCATTTCCCCGAGTGTGATCACAGGCACACTGTAACCCTACACAACTCCAGCACGGATTTGAAGTGTGACCCTGCTCTCCCCCACATCCATCACCCCCTGTGTCGACACAGGTGTACCCAGCCAGCCCCCCGGGGAACCCTCACCCCCCCATTCTGCAGGATCAGCTTTCACCTGGTTCTCAGAACTGCTGGGGCAGGAAAGGAGGATTTGCCCTTCTCACTTTCAAAAACCACATCAAATTCCTTTTATAAAGCAACCACCTAATTAAAACCTTAATTTTCTTTCTAGGTCTGTTCTCTCAGTGAGTGAAATGTGCCTCCAGAGCAGCACATCCATATCCACATAGAGGAATAGATAGAGGATCCTCTGGACATCAGGTTTCTTTTGAGTAACTGCACTTTGGCACGTTCCAGAAGAGTGTCTTGGCATGGTTTAGATTAGTTAGCTTTGAAAAAGGATTAAGCTAAATTGAAACAAGCATTCCTATCCCAGAATAAGACTGATCCAACCACAAGCACAATAAATATTTTGGAATAACTTCACACCTCACTCTAATCCAAATTAGCTTTAAAATGCTGACACAATTCCATCACAGATGTGATCAGTGTCTTTTTCTCGATGCAGTTGTGAATTTTGTGCCAAAAGCAGAAACAGCAACCACTGCCTGGACAAAGGATCTCCCAGCTGTACAGGACACTGTGTCAGAGAGAGCATGCAGTATTCCAAGATGAGAAATCAAGGCCTGAGGCAGACAGAATGGAGAAGTTTGAGTTTTGGTGAGTAGCAAGGAATAGACAGAAGGATAGGGATACAGGCAACTAGTGATAGGACAAGGTGGAATGGCTTCAAAATAAAAGAGGGGAGATTTAGACTGGATATTAGAAAGGAATTCTTCCCTGTGAGAGTGATGAGACAATGGCACAGGTTGCCAGAGAAGCTATGGCTGCCCCATCCCTGGAAATGCTGAAGGCCACATTGAACAGAGCTTGGAGCAAAGTGGTCTGTCTAGTGGAAGGTGTCCTTGTCCATGGCAGGAGTTTGGAATGAGATGAGCTTTCAGGTCCCTTCCAACCCAAACCAGTCTGGATTCTAAGGAGGGCAGAGAGATCTGCTCCTTCTCGCCACCTCACAGTGTACTTAGATAAGGCCCTGGTCAACTGGGTATGACATTTCATCACAACACAACAGTGGATCTTCACAAGCTACAGATGTTACTTTTGGCAAATCCCAACAGGATCAGAAAGCAGAAAGAAAATAAGAGCAGACACAAACAGGATATTCCAAATTATTTCAGCAGATAAGTGCAAAACCAGTTGATCCACATGCCTCAAAACCTAAGATGAGCAACCAGGAACACACAGGAGAAGCCTACCCAGGGCTGAGGCAGCTGCACAGGAACGTGCTGAGGCAATTCCAGTGTCTTCTGCTGGGCTTCCACACCAGCTGCCACTTAAACACAGGTCTCTGCACTAACCAGGCAGCTTTTTATTGTCCTTCAACCCTGAGCTTTGCATCCCTTTTATAGGGATAATAACACATTCAAAGCTCCCAGATGCTTTTCAGGGGATAACGTGCAAATTGGACCATAAGAAAGGGCTGGAAATTGCCTCTCTGTAGCTACAGTGCCACCACCACAGCCTAGCAGGAACCATGCCACCACAAAGCCACCACCTGAACTCCTTCAATATGATGCCAGCAGCCTTGGGATATTGTCCTTCATCCTCTCTTTTTCATGAGCAGGGCTAAGTGAACACTTAACACACTCTGGATCTACATCTTCTCCCTCCTCTCTAGTGCCCCTCACTCAATGTTCAACTGTGCTTTTCTGCAGCACAGAATCAACACTGAACTTGTCATTCCCCAGAACGCCAACACCCGCCCTCTTTCATCATGTAACGCCCAAACCGGGAGACAAAGCCTTTATCTCTACCCAGCTGGGAGCTCCCGGACCACCCCGACCCAGAGCGAAGGGAGGGGCAAGGTCCTGGCACAGCCTTTGCTCTGCTAACGGCCCAGACCCGCCCCCATTCCCAAAAATAAACAGCCCTGACATCTCATGCTCCCTAAATGGGATCCCACAAGTTTCAGAAGACACGAAGATGGGACAGTCTAAGAATAGCTGTTCAAGGAAAAGTAAATTATTTTTAGCCAGCATAAGCACAACTTATTGTTAGATAAGGTTGAGCGTCCTCTAGTTCAAAAAAAGCATCGCATAAAAATAGCCCACTTAATGCTTTTTCTGCTACTTGAGCCAGGTTTCGCCCGGTTTGCTTCCCTCCTTTTCTTGGGAAGCAGGATTCCGCCTAAAAAGAAGGAACGGAGCTTTTAACCGTGAAACGCACCTTTCCATCAGATTTTGTGATTTTATTTTTTAAAGGCTCGGAACTCTGTTTCACTCCCGAGGAACCCACCCCACCTCAAGGCTTGCTCCAGCACCCCGATCCCACCGGGACAGCGGGATCTCCGTATCTCTGCTCCCCCGGCAGGATCTCTCCGGCCAGTCACCGCCAGAGCAGCTCCAGACCAGGGCCTGAACCGCCCGGAGCCGCCTCTCACCTCCGCTTCCAAGCTGCGCCCTCGTTACCGATATCCGGGCTGGGAGCAGGCCCGGGGCGCTGCCGCGTCCCCAGCGACTCGCGGCGGGTCAGGCCGGTCAGAGGGGCCCGTGCAGTGGGTCGGAGCCGGGTCAGAGGGGCCAGTGCCGTGGGTCAGAAGGGCCTATACCGGGGCTCGGCCCAGGCGCCCCTCACTCACCTCAGCGCCGCCACCGCCCCGCGCGGCACCTCCGCTAACGGATTTCAAACAGGGCCCGCCCGTCCGAACGCGCCAATCAGCGCCCGCCGTGCGCCCCCGGAGCGCGCCGATTGGCTGACCGCGCCTGAGGACCCGGATGAGCCAACCCCCACGGTGTGTGGTCGGGGCTGCGTGCAAAGGCTGACGGGAAATGTAGTGCGAGTCAGCAGAGCGTCTCCGGAAGGCGCCGAGAGGGGAACTACAACTGCCATAACACACCGCGGGTCGCGCTCGGCCAATCAGAAGATGTGGCGGTTTGAGTGGCGTTCGGGACGCCCTATCAGTGGCCGGTGCCGGTGGCGGGCAAGGAGCTCACCAAAGCACCACTGCTATGACAGTGTTCGCTGCCTGGCTGCACCCACTGCTCCTCACCAACTCAGCCCCCGTGATTGCTGGGCCCAGTGAATGCGGCTTCCACCGCCTGGTGACTCAGGCTCCCGATGCTGGCGGGGGAAATTGCCCTACGCGCAGTGGCGTTACCGACCCCGAATCCTGCATAAACCTCCCCGTGGCACTCGGAGAAGGAACAGACAGCCGGCTGCTAACGGCGAGGCCGGCCCTGATTGCCACAACCGCTTCCACTGCCCGCATCAGCCTCCCTTCACAACCCCGCCGCGGGCTCCCAGAGCACGGTGGGGACACGAGACGCCCCAGGTTAAGCCCGCGCTACTATGAGGGGACGGCGGCCGTGCCCATAGACGGTTCCGTGCCCGCGAAGCTCCCGGTGCACCGGGCCCGGAGTTGGGCCCGTCGCGGCCGCCAGAGGGCGCCACCGCCCCGCTCACCGCCCGGCACCTCTACGCTTGCGCACTGCCCTTGCCGGCACCGCGCATGCGCACCGAGCCGCCCAACGGCCGCTCCCCGCCCAGCCGTGCGCGTGCGCACACACCACCCCC
>WBMV01006306.1:228949-255674 GCA_013396655.1 Campylorhamphus procurvoides | reverse complement strand
GCCGCCGCGGCGCTCCGGGACTGGCGGAGCCCGGCCGGGCCGGCCTGCAGCTCCAGCAGAACGAGCCGCCTCCGCCCCCGGCCCGGCCCGCAGCCGGCCTGCCAAGGCGCTGCCCGCACCCGGTGAGACTTGGGGGCTGCTGGGAGCGAGCCGGGGGTCCCCGCGGGGGAAGCATTGGGGGCTGCTTTCCCGGGTGGGGGGGTTTCTCCGTTGCGGCTTCGATCCGCTGGCTCCCGAGGCTCGGTGTGGAGCTGCGGTGTGATCTCGGTGTAAGGATAAGCTGTCGGTGGTAATGGCGCGGGTGCATCTCAGAGCTGTGGCATTAACCATTTCGGTGCCTCTCTCCTCCTCTGTGCGAAGGTCAGATGTTGCCGTCGGTCGTGAGCGAAGCCGGGACCTGCTAAGCGCTGATCTGCTCGTGCCCCGGACCATGGACTCATTGAGGGCACCCCAGGTGTGAAAATGTCCAGCAGTAACCGGGAGTTAGTGATTGACTTTGTTTCCTACAAGCTCTCGCAGAAAGGGTATAGCTGGAGCCAGCTGGAGGAGGAGGATGAGGAGAACAGGACTGACTTTGCGGCGGGGGAGGAGGAGATGGACGGAGTCCTCAACGGGAGCCCCTCCTGGCACGCTCCCGCCGCCAGCCACGTAGTGAACGGAGCCACCGTGCACCGGAGCAGCCTGGAAGTGCACGAGATCCGCCGGGCAGCCGACGTGAGGCAGGCGCTGAGGGAGGCTGGGGACGAGTTCGAGCTGAGGTACCGGCGGGCGTTCAGCGACCTCACCTCCCAGCTCCACATCACCCCCGGCACGGCGTACCAGAGCTTCGAGCAGGTGGTGAACGAACTGTTCCGCGATGGGGTGAACTGGGGCCGCATCGTGGCTTTCTTCTCCTTCGGGGGGGCCCTGTGCGTGGAGAGCGTTGACAAGGAGATGCGGGTACTGGTGAAACGCATTGTGTCGTGGATGACCACGTACTTGACCGATCACCTAGATCCCTGGATCCAGGAGAATGGCGGATGGGTAAGAAGAGCTTCTCTCGGCAGTGGTGGGGGTGGCTGCCTGTGGCCTCCCTCGCTCCAGGCTGGTGACAGGGCTGGTCAAACCGGAGCTAATGTTTGTGCTAAGTGCTTGTCCCAGCCCTTGAAAGCGAGATAAAGGGGGGTGTGTGGCCTTTCCCTCTCTGTTCTTAACACTCTGCCCCAAGAGGGTCAGTCCACCACAATGACACAAGCAGTTTGTGCTCAGATGCGTCCTTTTCGCTCTTTCTTCTCCATCTCCCTGGGTGTTATGTAATAAGACCTGTTTTCCTTTAGAAATCTACTGTCATCCAAGCTTGTTCTTCAAGCACAGCCCTGGCTCTGGGGCATATTCCTGGTGTCATTAACTGCAAGGAGTGGAGCTTCCTCCTCTCCAAGGCAGTGCTGTGGTGGGCTGGCTGGTGGTTTGCTGAGGTAACAGCTACTTCTTCATTCTGGAGACAGCACTTTGCCTTGCTCAGGGTGAAGTGAATCCCACTAGTAGATCCTAGTGAGTGGGCGGGCTTCTGGGACTGTCTGAGCTCGTGTGGTGGGAGCCAGGGCTGAAGTGGGGGCAACCTCTGTGCGGGAGAGCTGCTAAACCTGCAGCTGCTTCTCCCTTGGCAGGGAGCAGTGCTCCCAGCTGCCCCAGCAGCAAACCCCGGGAGCTCTCAGTGGTGAGGTATTAACATGAATAAGCATTTCTTCAGGAAGCATTCTTGAAATGCCGGGTCCGGCTGTGCGGTGCGGCCTGGGATTGCCAGCGGGAGGTATATGACCTACAGATGTCTGAGTTTTCATTTGGCTTCTGCATCTCTGTGATTCCCTGCTGGGGTAACCTTTGCTGGGTTCCCACTGGAAAGAGTTCATGCTGTCAGGCATCAGCATCTAAACGGTGTGGAATTGCCTCCTTGCTGGGCGCTGAGGTGTATCAGCCCACTTCTACTTGCAGTCCATGAGCAGAACCCCATATTTTGGGAAGGGGACAGGAGCCTTTGAGTCCAGCTTTGTGCTCTGCACCCTCCTGACAGAGGAAAAGCTCTCCTAGTTCCCCTTGCCTGGCCAGCAATGCTGGGGACCCTGGAGAAGAGTGGGAGCTAGTGCACCTAGGGAGATGGAGCCAGTTCAGGAAGGGTGCAGGAATTCCAGGAATGTGGCCGCCCTGGGGCACTGACTGGGTGGGGCTGCTCAGGCAAGGAGAGGAGCTGGGTTTCGATTCTGCTGGCCATTTCATCTGGCTATATCTGGCCCATTAGCTCTCTCATCCTGCAGATAACCCTGGCCAAATTCAGAGGTCCTTCCCCCTCCCTCTGGCCTTGGCTTTTAAAGCCACAGATTAGTCTAGGAATTGAGTGATCAAATTGAGGTTTCCAAGCTAGTGTGGCTGTTGCTGTTAGTGACGGATTGGGCTGTATCCTGGAGACCTAGGCGATAATGCAATCTGATTTTTTGTAAATGAACTCTCTGGGGGATTTAGATTAAATCACTGGTGGAAAATCACTGGTCCCTGCTTGCAGGGAATGAAATACCTCCTCCCTCTGTTCCCCACCCCCAACCATCACGATTCAGACTCTTCAATTTTTTTGTGTCTGTCTCTAAATTAATTGTTTGGAGCAAATATTTGTTCAACAGATTGCGGAAGGGTCAGGACTCCTCTCTATCTGACCCGCCCACCAGCTCTCGCTTTGAAAATCGCCGTTTCCCACTCAGGGGACAGCCTTGCTCTCTTGTTCTAACCTTGAACCAGGCTTCTAACTTCCCTCCCCACGCTGTGCTGCTGCCTGGGCTCTGCTGAGAGCTGAAGGGGAGCCAGGCAGGGTGATGAAGGCTGGAGGGATCCACCTCATCAGCCACCAAAAAAACAGGGCTGGGCATGTGGCTGCGGCTGGCCTGTTGCAAACCTCAACCCGTGCCTGTTTGGGGTCTCAGCCATAGCTTTCCCTTTTTGGGGTCAGCTCTGCCAGTCCTTGACAAGGGACAGAGGCCATAGGAGCTCCCGAGTGCCTCACGTGTGGGGGGTGTGTGTGGGGATGCTTCGCTTCCCTTCACTCTCGCGCGATTCCAGATGCAGGGAGAAAGCTGCTGGCCCAGTGCCAGCTCTCCCTTGCAAGAGGAGTGCCACCCTGCCCTGGCTGTGCTGGAGCCATCCCTCACCTTCAGTGCTGTTTGCACAGGGAGTCTGTTTGGTGCATTGGAGCTGTTAGAGCCTGTCCCATGCAAACAAAGCGCTCCCGAGAGGTGCAGCAGGCAGGTCCCGGTGAGACGGATGCAAGTTCTGGCAGGCCTGCTTGGCAGGGCCCAGGTGGTTTGTGCTTTAGAGCACTGCAGCACTTCTCTTCCTGGAAAACCCCTCTGAGAGAGGGAAGGAGCATAGCTGTATCACAAGTGCTGCACAGCCTGGTTGTGTAGGAAGCTCTGTTTCATTCACCACCAGTGGAACAAAGGCAGCATAGGATGGCTGCGGGGTGCAGGTGGCTTTGGAGGCTGCTACATGCTGGGCTGCAGCAGTTCTCTTGAGAAATCATTTTTTGAGGCAAGGGGGAAATGGTAAATCTCACTCTATAGCGTTAACATGGGAGTGTTTTGTCACTGCCTTGGTTTGCCCTCCTCTCTGCAATCTGGCACTGGGAAAACAAACAAATGAGAGCAACCCAAGGGGAACATTTAATAACCAGCCAGAAGAGAGCTGCTGCCTTGGCAAGCCATCAGATACATACAGCAAGCTTTGCTGGGGCAATTGCTTTGGCCAGGACCAGGTCCCACTAGCCACGAAGTTCAAATGATGATCCCAGTGGGTATCAAGAGTCGTGGAGGGAAAAATCTGGTGAGAGGAAAGGCAGGAGGGGGAAGCACAGAGCGAGCAGGAAAGAGCCTGGCAGGCAGAGATGTACTGACCGTGCTTAATCTGCTTGAGAAAGGAAAGTGAGCAGTAGTTCCTGCCTGGCTGTGACCCTCCAGTGCATGACAGCTATTCCTTCAAGGCTAAATTCACATTCAGAGTCGGATTTAAGGAATGTGTTTTGGAGGGGCATGAAGGTAGATCTCTGGATGGCAAGTCAAAAGGTTTTCTGTTTGTGGTGCCCATGGTGAGAGCTAGCATGAAGGGGCTGTGTCAGGCCAGGACACAGCATCTTTGTCACCAGTGACATCTGAATCCCAACAAACTGGGCTAGGCTGAAGGAGGATGGACTACTTCCTGCTATGGCATGGTGCTTGTCAGGCTCTCCGCTGGCTCTGGCCACACAGGGCTTTGTGTGCTAGGACATGTATTGCGTTGCTCTGCAGTGGACTGGAAGCTTGTGGTTCTCTTTGGGGAAAACCCTTTGAAGATTTCAGTATAGCAAACTCATTTTCTATCTTTTTAATTTTTTTCTGAATGGTAGGAAATGACTCAGCCTGTGTCATATGACAGAGTGCAGCTGGGATTTCGTCCTGTGCTCTGGCTCCAGGCTCCTCCAGTGCAGGTTGAGAGCTGCACTTTGATTCTCAGCTCTTGGGAAACGCTTCTTGGCCCTGTGCCGTTGCCCAGGTACCCTGCACAAGCTGGCCCTGCCACCACCACATTACCTGGGAGTGTCATTTGCCAGAGCTCTGCCCTTCTGAGCGTTGAACATGTTGGTTTTCGGGGATGCCCCAGCACTTCTAATCCTGTTTGAGATTGGTTTCACATGCAGGCCAACAGACAGCAGAGCTGACTGTGGAGGTGACTGAGTGTAGCCAAGGCCATGCTTTGCTGTCTTGGAGATGAATTCTATGGATACAGACTGTGAGAGCTGGTTGTTGAGCTGGAGAAGAGAAGGCTCTGAGGAGCCCTTATAGCCCCTTCCGATGTCTAAGGGGGCCCCAAGAGAGCTGAAGGGGTCTTTGAACAAGGGACTGGAATGACAGAACAAGGGGCAATGGCTTCACACTGACAGAGTGCAGGGTCAGATTGTATATTAGGAAGGAATTCTTCCCTGTGAGGGTGGTGAGGCCCTGGCACAGATTTCCCAGAGAAGCTGTTGGGTGTCCCATCTCTGGAAGTGTTCAAGGCCAGGTTGGATGAGGCTTGGAGCAACCTGGTCTAAAGGAAGGTGTTCCTGCCAATGGCAGAGCAGTTGGAACAAGATGAGTTTTAAGGTCCCTTCCAACCCAAACCATTCTGTGAATCCCCTACAGTGGTCTGAGGAGCTCAGCTGGGCTATGCCTTTGCCCTTTGTACTCTGTAATTATTTTACAGCCTTGATCCCTTGCAGCTGAGATGATAGCCTCGTTGTCATCACTTGCAGGGGGTGAAAAAAATTCTGTCCTCCTGCCAGTGGGGTCCCCTCATCCTTTCACAGCCCCGGGTGTTCCTCCCTGGCTTTGGGAGCTGCCAGCAGGGTCTTGGCTCAGACTGTCTTGCCTGGAGTGACCAGCGCAGGTAGCTGTATCCTCCTCACTGTCGGCTGGAGAACTGGGTTCAGCATGCAGAGCCCTGGCAGCTCCTCACCCTGCCTGCGACCTGGGAGGCTTTTCTGCAGTGCTCTCCAGGAAATGCCATTGGAATGACTTCCACTGCAGCTTCCTGCCCGGCCCGCAGCAGCATTCCTGCCACTAGACCGAGAGCGATGCAAAGGCTGATTTCAGAGCTTTGCTCTTCACCCCCTTTACTCGTTTTCCTTCTTTGGGGCCCTGCCTGTTTTCTGTGCTGCCTCTCCGTGTGCGGTGCAGTTTGATTACGTTCCTTAGATCTGTGATTAGAGCAGGCGCCTGCAAAGCCAAGCTCGTGCCCGTGGCTCAGAGCAGCCCACTTAACCCCGGGGTCTTTCAGCGAAAGGGATAACGTTTCCTTCACTCCCAGGGGAGCCACTGGCAACTCAGATTCGTAAAGCACTCTGAGGTTCTTTAATCCGGAGAGCTAAGTGTCATTTAAAAAAAGACCTGTGAAATAATTAACAAACTGTTTCTTGCTGCTCTGTGTTCACAGCTGCTCTCGGCAATGTCATTCCACTTGCTCATCCTGCTCCTCTCTGACGCTGGAGCTGGGTCCCCAGAGTATTGCCCGGGTCTCTCCCCATTTCGGCAGCAATGGGGTGTCCCAGTGCACAGAAGGGGTGGATGGGAGCAACATCCTCTCTTTTCCCCAGTGGAAGCTGCAGCCTTCTGTACATATCTGGGGTGCTGTGCCTGATTTCTGTGGAGCTCCTGTGCAGTTTGTGTACGTGGTTTCCCCCCTGGGAGCAGTGACACGCCTGAGGCACACACCGGCTGCAGATGAATGGTGGTGTGGTGCCCTGAGACCTTTGCTTAAGCTTCTCTCCTTTGGTTTTTACCAAGCAGCTGACAGCTGTAAGCACAGTCCCATCTTGACGTTACAAGGAGTATTTCTCTAGCAGCTCTTTCCCCACTAGCTGTAAAGCCAGAGTATTCCCAGGAGGAGCTGGGGGAAGGGAAGGGATGGATATCAGTTGTAGAAGTGTTGCAGACCTGCTGAACCGAGAGGTGAGGGATTAATGGTGGCTTGTGCCGTGGGAGCAGAAAGGGGCTGGGGGCAGCTGCTCTATCCCCTCTGGGGATCCTGAGAGCAGCCAAGATGTTGACCTGCCTGCTGATTCAGAACACAGGTATTCGCTGCGGGTGGCTCTGCCTTGTGGCGACAGGAGAGCAGCCACGCACTCCTCCACCCTCTGCTCTCCTCCTCCACCCTGCCGCGAGGGATGTTGCCTTTAAACACTATTGTTCTGAGCCACTAAAGATTAACGCACAGAGTGGAGACATGAAAGAGAAGCGGCGTCCCTCGATGCCAGGGCACTCCTTGCTTTACTGCCCTGACCTTGGACAGGGAAACTTCCTCCTCCCTGCTCCTCACCTGGAAGGATATGCAGAGGAGTACTTGGTGCAAGATCTCTCTGAAGTCCTCCTAATCATCCCTGGGATGCCAAGAGCTAAAGTTAGGGAACATGCATTCCAGAGGTGTGGGAGCGGTGGACCCATGGAGGGGCCAGCGGGGCAGTCTCAGGACATGGGTTGGCCCTGCCGTGCCCAGGTGGGGAGAAGGGTTACTCTGCCACAGCAGCTGAACAGCCCTGTGCTCTGGAGCGAGGGTGCCGAGGCCTGCCGGGAGGCAGAGCCGTTAGCAGATGGCTCCAGCTGGGCTTACCGGGGAGCAGGTGTGGGTTTCGGGAGCAGCCTTTTAAGAGAGATGTCAGTTTTGAACCCGGGAGGCTCAAGGGGCTGAGCCGTGGCTGCCACGACTTGCATGCTGGGGAGCTGTGACCTAGTTGTGCTGTGGAAATGCTCGGTTTATTTTTTATTTTTAGGTATTTTTTGCTTATTTTATCCTCATGTTTAATTTAGTTAGCAAAAAAAGAATCGGAGGGCTGAGCAGTGCTGGGAAGGACTACCTGCAGGCGGGAACGCCCGCTGCAGCTCCACCGTGCAGCCAGCATCTCTCCAGCCGCCCGTGTCTTCTCTCGGACACGTGCTCACGTGTACCAGCCCAGTGCTGTCTCTCAGGATCTCTTTAATGGGAAACCCAGTGCACTCAGCGCTGCTGCCTGCCTGCCTCCGGGGTAGCGAGGGAGGGAGGGAGGAGCAGGATTTGGAGCGTTAACCAGAGAGAGGCTCCCCGTGGCCACAGGGACTGTTTGAGCATTGTGCTGTAACTGGTCTGCCTTCCCTCTGCTGCTGGGAGCAGGGAGCTGGAGGAGCTTGGTGTTTCAGGGGGCTTTGGGCTGGTTACTCTTTCAACAGCTGCTTGACCCCGTGCTGGCACAGCATGCCCGGGGAAGGGTAATAGGCTATATCTGCAAAAAGGGAAGTTTCAGGGGTCTGTGCAATTCCCTTGGGGAGAGCTGCTTGAATTTATTGCATTATCCTCCTTCCAGCTCAAGCTTGTGTTTCAGCTGTGTCTGCAGACGTAGCTGCTGATTTAAGTAGATCCAATTAGTAGCTAGCTCCTGGCATCAGTATCCTGCTTGGGGAGATGAGCCCTGGAGATGAGGAGCCTCCAGTGGGAGCGGGGCTGGGCTCTGCTATTGAGCCCCCACTCCTGATCTAGGACGGATCCAGAGGCTCCTGGCTCACAGCCCTGCACCTGAGCTCAGAGGGAAACCGAGGCAGGTGTCCTGCTCTCTGCTCTGCCTGGCCAAGAATAAAGAGCAGGCAGGTTCTCCCTGCCTCTAACACTGCCAGGCAGGTGCTCTTACAACTGAAACCAAACACTCCAAAATGTGACAAGTTGGCAGCTGGCAAGGCTTGGAGCAGGAGCTGCTCACACCAGGAGTGTGCAAGTGACCCGTGGGCAGAGCTGTGCAGTGACCTGGCTCCTGGGGTAGGACTTGAAAGGTAGCTGCTGGATGTGGCTGCTTCCTGAAAGAGCATGGAAAGGTTTTCTTCTCTTCTGGAGGGTGAAGGGCTCTTTGGAAAGCTCAGAGAAGAGGTCTAGGCTGGTTTGGTTTGAATGCAGCTAATGTTATGCTCAGGTGGAACAGGACAGCTGCCTGCCTGCATCACTTCTCCAAATGGTACCAGCCCCATTTGCTCATCTCTCTGGTTAGTGCCACCACTGAGGCTGAGGAGTGCTGGGAACACTACAAGAGTTGTGCAAGGAGCACGGCTGGTGACAGTACATGTCATTACTCTGTGTGTGAGACTCGTGGTGAGCTGGCTCAGGGTTTGGGCTGGGATGTGGGAACTGGGCGTGTGTGCGGCCCTGAGTACTGCCTGGGTGACATATGACTTATGTATGGAGAAAATGAGGTGTTCCTACCTATAAATGGGCCATTATGGATTGTTGGAAGTGCCTGCATCCTGTACTGGTATGGCTCACCAGCGTATTAAACTTGCTGGAGAGCTAATGTCTTTTAATAGAGCAACTGACCTCATTTAGAAGCTTCCAGTGCACCAGCCAGTGATTATTTCATGCAGCAACATGCATGGAGGAGCCCAGGGCAGAGCACAAAGTCTACTTCTCATGCTGCACCGCTCTCTCCCGCGTTTGCTGTATCAGCTGCCTAGTGTGCTTCCTGCCCTCAAGTCAGGCAAGGATTTTGCTAAAAGGGACTTTGTGGCCTGAATCATTTGAGATTTCATGTGGACTAACAGGAAGTGAAAACAGAATGAGCACATCTTCCTCCTCTTCCTGCACCTCCACCCTTTCCCCTTTTTTCATTCAAGTGGCATGTAAGAATTACAGCAGCCTCCTGAGGTGCTGGGACTGAAGGGGAAAGTGGTGAAGCTTGGCTATCACTCCTTTGGGATGCTGGAGGACAAGTGGCTGAGGCAGAACTGGGTAGCTGTTCCCCAGGACCCATCTCCACTGAGAACTGTCCCTACATCCCTGCCCATTATCCATGGGCCCTGGTGACACTGCTCTTCCCTTTGGGATGAGGGTGAGGGCCAGGGAGAGCATTGCCCCCTCATCCCCTGGCAGGAGGGAACGTGGCTCAGCAGCCAGGCACACGTGAGCATGGCACGTCTCCTCGGCACAGGTTTCCCCACGGTTACACAAGGGCACGATTGCACAGGAGCTGTGACGTCCAGGAAGAGCAATGACAAGGTGAAAATTGAGCTTGGTTCCCTGGCGTGGGTGACCCTGCCGAGGTGCTGTCCGGCACAATGAGCTGGCCATGGCACTTGTGCTCCCCGACCCCACAGTCGGCAGATAACCGGGACATGAAAGCAGGAGCCGTCCCTGCCCCCCGAGCGTGCCCCTCGCACAAAGGCTGCTCTGCTGCGGGGCTCAGACACCATCTGTCCGGTGGGGAGAAGCATCAGAGAGACCGTCTTTCCTCGGACTATTCCACTTAATGCCCTTTGGAAAACAATCCCATTCCCAGCAGGTGCTAATCTCTTGAGTGGATCCGGCTCAGCCAATGTGTTCTTCGCTGTGCCTTTGTACCAGGGCTGTGTTGCCTGCCAGCCGTCCCGCTGCCGAGCGGGACCGATGCCGGACGGGGCTGCGGCACCTTCGGGAGCCCTCAGCCCGGTTAGCTCTGGGAGAAACACTGATGAAAGATGGATGCAAGTGGATTAGTCATTCACATCGTCTCCGGCTTTAATACACATGAATGTTTCAGCAGATTTCTGGAACGGAGAGCGCAATTCCCTGCTCTCCATCTCGTGCTGTGCACAGCAGTCTCCCGGGGCAGGGACGGGGGTTACAGCTGTCACCGTAGCCTCTTTCATGTATTTGGAAAATGCTGAAATTGTGCTGAATGGTGTGGGGTTATTGCAGGTTCCCTGAAGCCGGTGATGAAACCAGTTTGACAGGAGGCTGCCACGGCAAGGATTAGGGCTGGAATGTGCTAGTGAGGGTTTGTTTCTGGTTAGGAAAGATCTGGCTTTGGCCCGGGCTAGGCTGAAGCCCCAAAGGTCTGTTAGGCTTTGGCCCATGGGCAGCCTCCCTGGCGATCCCCCCTCCCTGCAGCCCCACAGCAAAGTCCCACGGCTCGGTGGGAGGATAACGAGGAGCCGATGTGCTTGTTTAATTGACCCTTTTGAATTTATGGCTGCCTCCTTCAGAGTCACAGGTTTCAATGAATGGAGAACCCTGGGGTTTGGGCAGGGACAGCACCCCCAGTGCCCACAACACCCCAGTGCCACCGGCTCCCAGGGCAGGAGAGGCAGTGAGTGGGTGGCATTCCCTGCCATTGTCATGGAGATCAGCAGCTGCTTCCCTGGAGGTCACCATTTGCATAACAGTTAGAGCTGAGTCTCTGGAGTATTTGCACCTGCAGCGTGCTCTTGTCCCCAGAGCCCCTTCCCCACCCCATTCCAAACCTGCCCAGGGTTGCTGATGGGGACTAGGGGAACGAACTGCGGATATTCCCTGCCCATGGAAGGGGGATTGGAACTAGATAATCTTTAAAGTCCCTTCCAACCATTCTAGGATTCGGTGTTTATATGCAGAAGGTCCAAGACTTCAGCCTTGAATGGCAGGTTCCCTTGGCTGCTCCTGTGTCTGGGGTTCACCTTGACCTCATGTCCTGATACTTCAGGCAGTGCTGTGACCAATGCAGTCACACTGTGTCCCTGCTGCCCTCCTTTCCCAGCTGGGAGTGGTGGGGGCCACACAGGAATATGCTGTCGGGAAAGCAGGGCAGAGGGAGAACCTCCAGGATGTCTCTTCCACTGTCATATCACACAGGGACCCGCAGAGATCTTTTACAGGATCCTAGTAGCATCCTTTGGGAATACTTATGTTTTCTTTTATTCTTAAAGCTCTCAGCTGCCTTTCCCCCCCTGTGTTTCACCTCCAGGTTCACATATGCCAGTCCCATGTGGTGAGCTGGCAGCTCAAAGGGGCTCTGGGAGCAGGTTGCCGTCGATGCAAAGCTTTGTTGTGGTCTGTGCTGAGCTGCTGCCCTTCTTTTTCCATCCTTGTCTCTCTGCTCAGCACAAAACTGTTCCCAGCATCTCATTAACAATTGTCTGGTCATCCAGATGACTGCTCCTGGCCGGCAGTTGCTCTTAGACCTCTGAGCAGGAACACAGCTGTACTTACGGCAAAGGTAAAACAGAAACAGCCTTGTTTTCAAGGGAAACATTGCCTCGTGATGAGAATGCCTGGGTTGGGAGTCAGATGCTGTGGCTCACACTGCTGGCTTGGATACAGGTCTGGGGAAGGCTCTTAACCTCCCTGCGTTTCTGTTGATCCATCTGGGAACAATGCTGACTTATCCCACGGAAGGGTTTGTAGAACTAACTCATTTTTGATAAAAGACATGAGGATCCTTGGGTGGGAAAGGCTGTTGTGCATGCTGAGGGGGTTGCTGTGTGTGTCTGTCTCACAGACAGGCTGGCTGGGTATCGGGACGGTGGGGAAGCTCCAGAGCTCCTGCTGGAGTCCAAGTCTCCATGCTGAAGTCTGACCAAGTGCCACCAGTTCACCTGAATACTCCCAGTAGAGCTTGGCTCTTCTCTACTGGTTTTTAGAGCTTTGTCCCAATCTTCATACCCTTCACTCTCCTGTGCAATGCAAGCATTGAGCCCCCAAACTGCCTCCCCTCTCTGCTCTCCTGCCTTACCAGGGGCCAGATGGGGATTCATGGCCCACATCTGCTTCCTTCACCTGCCCTCATGGCTTGATATCACTGAATCCTCTTTCGCCAAGCGTTAGGGCTTATTTTGAAAGAGGAACCTGCTCTGCTCTGGTCTGCTCTCCCTGAATGGGATCCAGCAACTGTTCCCCCTCCCATGTGAGCAGCACTGGTGAATGAAACCAACAAAACCAGTGAGAGCCCCAAATTTTAGGTGTTCCACTTTCCAGGCCAGGATGTGAGTGGTGTCTCAGCCAGATCTCACACTTCATTAATCTTCTCTCCCACCTGAGGCAGAGCACTTTAGGCTAGACCTGCTCCTCTTGCCCCTCTTGTGTCTTAGCTCTTGGCAGTGTTTAAATGGCTGCTGCATCCCCCATGGTGCTGGATTGCAGTTTGGGGCACTGAAAGTATCCAGAGAACCTTTGGCACTGCAGAATCTTCCTGCCCCAACTCTGGGATGGTGGAGCCCAACTCTGCAGGTCCTCTGCCTCGTGCAAGCAGCATGTGGAGCAGGAGGGAGGCACCCCTTCACCCCAAATTCCCCCAGCAAGTGCTGGTTTAGGCTGCAGCAAGGTAAATGTTGATTCCTTTCCCAGCTCTGGGGAGGAGAGGTTGAAGGCAGGGGGTTGCCTCTTGCGTAGGAATAACATCTCTGCTTCCTCATCGCTTGCCCCAGAGCATCCTCCTCTGGGACGTGTCAGTCATCCGGGGTGGAGAAGGGGATGTGACGGGTGTTCAGCAGTGGAACAGGGTGTTCAGCAGTGGAACAGCCTGTCCCCTCGGGTGGAAGAGGCCCACTGGTACACAGAGAGCAAGAGTGGTTAGGACACTGACGTGCTGTTGCTACCATAGTCCTTGTGATTGACTCAGGAATTCCAAATATTTCCTCTCAGATAAAGGTGACTGGGGGAGGCCAGAAATATCTGGACGTGTCTGGACTAGCCTGAGATCCCAAACACCAGGACAGAGAGGTCAGGATTGGTCCTGGGAGTGCTGGGCTTCAGGTGCAGAGCAGCCAAGGCCCAGGGTGGTGTGGGAACAGAGCAAGCTGCCTTTCCCTAACCTTCAACCCCCCCCCCTCCCCAGAACAGGCAGGGAGGATACTCCTGCCTGTTTTCCCACTCCTTGTGGTCTGGGATCTGGTTCCCAGGGGACACATCTGGGATCACAGTTGTGTAGGGGCTGAGCTATCACAGCTCCTGGGGCGGTTTCCCTGAGGAAGGGAAGCACTCTCCTCGAGTCCCCTGCAGCCCCCAGCTGTGGATCCAGCAGCTGCTGCTCCCTTCCCAAGGGAAGCAGAGAGGCTCATGTCCCCTTCCTGCCCGTGCCAGGCTCCAGCCATGCTCCTCTCCGTCTGTAGCACCCGATAGCTCTGCATTCACCGTACGCCATTTATCTCTCCTCCAGCAAACACTTCCTTTTCTTAGAAGTAAGGGCTTCAAAACACGCTTCTTGGAACTGCCTTTCCACAAGCTCGGTGGCACATGCCATGGAAAAAGCAGCATGGAGAGCCGGCTGCCAGCCCTTTCTGGCTCCATGCCCTGCTGGGGGGGCCCCCTCCTGGTGCCTGTCCCATGGAGAGGCCAGGTGGCTGCATGGCCATTGCAGCCTTCCTGGGGATGGTGGGGACATCCCTGCCATGGGTCAGGAGAAGCCTGTGGAAATGTGTGGAACTCTCAGTGGGGCAAATCCTACTGACTCCCTGATGAAAGAAGTTTTTCTGGGGAATACCTTGTGAGTGTGCAGGCTCCTTCCTCCTGCTGAGCACTCTGCAGCATCAGGTGCTGTGAATGAGTGGCTGGGAGATGTGTCTGAGGGGAGGACCATCTCTGGGGCAGGGCCCTGGCACATAGAGGTCAGAGAATATCCTGAGTTGGAAGAAATCCACAAGGGTCATTGAGTCCAACTCCTATCCCTGCACAGGACAGCCCAACAATCCCACCATGTGCCTGAGAGCATCGTCCAAATGCTCCTTTAACTCTGTCAGGGTTGGTGCCAGGACCACTTCCCTGGAGACCCTGTTGCAGTGCCCAACCACCTGCTGGATGAAGAACCTTTTCCTAATATCCAGCTTAAACCTCCGCTGGTACAGATGTTATAGGGGTGGTGTTTTTGGACAAGGCTATGCCTTCTACCCCAGTTCCCTGTGCCCTCCATCCCTGCCAGGATGCTCTCGGTTTGCTACTGCTTGCCATGCCCTGGCACAGCTCCGTGCTCATCACCATCTATCAGCAGAGGGATTTCCTGTGCCAGAATTTAAAATATCCCCCCCTTGGGTTTGGGCTCTCCTCCCATCCCTCTCTTACAGCACATCACTGGCTGTTCCCTGGGCAAGTGGCCAGGCAGAGGGGCTGGCAGTGGGCAGCAGCCCTCACCTTTCTTCTGGGACAGTACCTGCCTGTGAGCTGCCTGTTCCTGTGGGGCCAGGACACAGTACAACACTTCCATGGATCCCATGCCAGCTTGCAGGCACAGTGGGAAGTGACCTGCCTTCTGCCACTCCATGTATGTGGTGTGAGTCATGGGGATGATTGTCACATCCCTGAAGAGGACTCTGAGTGAGGCAGCAGGAGTGACATACCCTGGGGTGAGTTAGCAAAGTCCCAAAGTCCCTGTTGTCCCAACACCCTGCCCTTGGGTCTGTGGATGCTTCCTCATGGTCGCAGGGTGTGGAAGGCAGATGGGGAAGGTGGAGATGCTGATGTTTGGTGGGAGGTGAAGAAGAGCCTTGGTGGCACAGGTGGGTGCTGAGGTGCACAGCTCATCAAAGACCAGATCCCCTGTGGTGGCGAGGCCTGTAGCCATGGACAGAGACACAGCCTGGCTCCCTGGGAGCGAGCATGCCAGTCTGCTGCACACCTTGCTGTGAAAAGCTGTGTGTGAGCTTGGTCACAGGTCTGTGACAAGGTGAGGAGATACCCCACAAGCTGTGACCATGCTGGAGTTGTTTTGTGGGAGCTGGGAGACTTGGCACCATGTTCCAGGAGTGACAGAGAAACACCTGGATGCCAGCTGTGACCTGGACACCAAAGCCCTGCAGTCCTGTGTCCACAGGGTGTGGGCAGGTGTGGGAGGCAGCGTGCAGGCAGAGCTGCCAGACAGGGATGCTGCTCCTGTCTGCGTGGAGCCAGTGGTGAGGCGTGACATGAGCACAGCGTCAGCTGGGCTTATCTCTGCTTTCCCAGAGCAGCTGGGTTACTGGAACTGCATGCACTTATCAGGAACAGGGGACCTTGCTGGGAAGATGGGCTCGAGGTGCGATGGCATGGAGCCCCTGCTGACGCCAAGGTGTTGGTGATCCCTGAGCCTGGAGCTTGCAGCTCGCGTTTCCTCTGGCCCCGCAGCACCTGCTCAGCCCTGATAAACCTGGGAGATCCTGGGCCATATGTTTCCCTGCTTCCTGCAGCCTGCCCAGGGATCCCTCTTGCCCTGCTGTGTGTGGCACAGGGACTCCAGCAGCTCTCCTCACAGTGGGCTGAGGTTCCTGGTGTCCAGGGGAGCAGGAGCATTGGCAGTGTGCCATGGGGGATATGCCTGGGCACAGACGTGCCTGTTTTCAGGAGCAGTTCAACTCTGATGGTCTCTGCCCTCCATCTGCCCCAGTCCAGGCCATGGTCATCTATCCCCAGCCCTAGTGAGAGGGGTTGTGGTTTTTCCTAAATCTTCCCAGCTCTTTTTGCTGCTGCAGATGAAGGGCTGGAGGCGGCCGGCTTGGACGAGCTGGGCCGGAGTGACTGCATTCCTGGCCAAGCCTTGTGCTTGGCCTGCTCTCCTGAAGCTGTGGGAAGGCAGTGGCTTGGAGACCCAGTGTCTGCCTTTGCCATAGGGATTCATGAAATCCAGCTTGTTATGTGGGGTAACCTGTGAGGGCCAGGATGTGGGAGTGCTTGTCTTCCCGGGATGCAGTAGTGTGGAGAGGGAGGTGGGAGGCTTCATTTTGGACATGAAATCAGTGGCAGGATGCACCATGTGGGCTCCTGCCACAGCCATGGGCATCAGCCCCACTGCTGCTTCCCCAGGCCTCGGCCGGGGAATGGAGCCCAGCATGTTCCTGCTGCAATGATTTCTATCACACTTTGATGCTAATTTTAGAGAGCCAAGAGCACGTGATGCATCCCCTGCCCTGCCCGCGTGGTGTTCTCCTCACAAATCCTTTCTGGCATCCTCTTCTCTCATGACTGATCCTGTGCTTCCCCCATTGCCCTCTGTGCATGATTCAGAGCGAGGAAGCACAAGGCATCTGTCATCTGCCCGCTTCACACCAACGCTTTCCTGCCAGCAGAAGCTTCCCAGCCTTCCTGCCCTCTTCCCTCTGTGTCCCACTCCCACCCCTCTGCTCATTTCTCCCTCTTCCCACAGGAGCGCTTTGTGGACCTCTACGGGAATGATGCTGCTGCCGAGGTGAGGAAGGGCCAGGAGACCTTCAACAAATGGCTCCTGACCGGGGCGACGGTGGCCGGAGTGCTTCTGCTGGGATCCCTGCTGAGCCGCAAGTGACCCGCTGCCGAGCCCCCTGTCACCAGGACGGCTGCGCCTTCACCGCCACATCCACTACACTCCGCTCCCGAGCACCAGCACCGGGGAGCAGCTCCCGGGTCCCAGCTGAGCACCCCGCTCCACGGAGCTGTCTCCCTCGTGCCACCAGCTCCTTCTTATCGTAGCCCGTCTTATTTACTGTTCCGTTGTGTTTTAAAGGCGCTGAGGCCAAGGCAGCACTTCAGCCACTGGCTCCCAGCGCTGGGGAGATCCAGGCAGCTGTGGGGCACAGGCTAGAAGGTGTCCCAGCGCTGCAGGGTCCTCCAGATCAAGTGGAAGAGAATAAACAGACTTATTTTTGCATGTGTGAGTGCGTGCGTGTGTGTAGATGTGTCACTAATATAAAGTTCCCCAGCCAGAGCAAGGGTCAGGCTCCATGCCCCCATCTCCGGCATGCTTAGGAAGAGGCAGGCTGCACAATGGGATGGAGCTTCCCTGCAGCATCCCTGTCCCGTTCTTGTTTTCCCAGGCAGAGCTCATCCCTGTGACAGGGGGAGCAGGAGGAAGAGGCAGAGGCCGGGGGTGAGGAGCTCTGCCCTCAGTCAGCCCCCTGAGCCCCCTTCTCCCTGGACATCAGCTCCTGGGAGCTGCATCCAGTCCTGGATTGGGATGGTGTGTCAGGCCCAGAGCTGTGCCTGGTTGGAAGGGTTCCTTGTCTTCTTCCTCCTCCTCCTTCTGAATGTAGATGGCTGTGGGGCAATGCTCATCTGTCCCCAGCCTGCTCCTCTGGGCTGGCAAAGGAGGGAGGCAGGCAAGGCAGGCTCCTTGTGTCCCTGGCACGAGGAGCTCTGCAGAGAGCTGGGGCTGTGGTGGTGGTCAGGAATCCAGAGCTGGGGATTGGAAAAGGCAGAGGGAGTGATGTCCTTCACAGGGGTGGCAAAGCCCAGGGAGCAGCCCATCCATGGGACCAGCAGGGAAGCAAAGCCCAGGAGAGAGGACTGGCTGAGAGCCATGCCAACCACTAGGAAGCCTCTTTGGGGACAGTGGGAGCCTCTGGCCTCTTCAGTGCTGTCCCATTTGCTCCCAGTCCCATAGCGCAGGCAGATCCCTGGCAGATCCGTGCGTGGCTGTGATGGGTGCATGCAGTGACTGAGGTGTCTGGCTTCCCTCCCCCTCATCCCCCCTTTGCTCCTGCTGCTGCTGGAGCAGGGAACCTCCAGCCTTTAAGCTGAAATAGCTTCCTGAATAAACCCCCTCATCCTTCAGAGCCCACCACTGGCAGACACAAGCTGTCCATGCGGGCCTGTCCATGTACATACCGCCCGCACTCTGCTCTGTACAGATCGAGTAGTTTTTAATTCATTTGTGAATACTCAATGCTATTTTTGTTATCTTGTCTGTCCGTATTTATGTGTGGGGCCATGCTCCCTGCAGAGGCCAAGGTGGGATGGAGGTGGGGGGGACAACCAGATGGTCCAAGGGGGCTCACTTGGCCACTGAGCACGGACTTGTGCTCCCCATGTGGGATCCGCTCAGATCCCACACGGGGAGCACGAGGACTAACATTAGCCCATTGAACGCTTTGGATTGCAGGTGGAGGTGAATCCACTAATAAAGTTGTCATTGGAGCTGCTGGTGGTGCTGTGGTCTTTGCAAACGTTGGGTATTTGGGTGACTTTGGGCTCAGAGGAGTTGCCTTCAGTGGAATGGATAGATGGGGATGGATTCTTCTCCATGGCCAGGGAAGGGTGGGAATGCTTTAAGCATGTTATGATCCCAAAGGGATGGTGGTGGGGTGGGGTGGCAGTAATGGGTGATGGGGGCAGGACAGCTCAGAGCAGACTCTTAGCTGGGCTGGGGGTGCTGGTTTTGGGAACATGGGCTCAGCACCCATAGTCATGTTGGGGTGAGGATTGCAGGGGGCTCACAGCCTCACTGGGACCCACAACTCCCTCCCTGCATTCCCAGGACTGTACCTCCTAAGGGGAAACCTCCTCCCAGCACCACCTTCCCTTTGTGGCGAGCTCATTCTGGCATAGTTTGAACCCCACACGGATGTGACCCCACAAACACTGGGGCTTTATCGAGAGGTCACAAATGTGGGGGACACTGAGCCACCCCCACATCGTTCCCAGGGCAGGACGCTCCGTGGTGCAGCTCAGCCTTCTCCAGACCCTCCTGTCCCTTCGGGGGGGATCCCCGGAGCGTGGGGGGCAGCGGGCGGGTCCTGACGGGCTCCATGGGCCGGCGGGATGCGCTGGGAGCCCACGGACACGAGCACCATCCCGTGGGCAGCGGGAGAAGCTGCGCGGAGCTGCAGCCGCCGCGGATGCGCCAGGCGGGGGCAGATGGGACCTCCACGGCCAACACAACCGAGAGGATTAGGGGGAACCCCGGTCCCCAAGGGCCACCAGCCCCGTTCCCAGCCACCATGAGCCCCACACAGAGGACGGGAATCCCCACCCCAGCATGGCCGGAGCTCCACATCGCCGGGGATGGAGCCAGGAATGACACCCTGCCTGGGGGACACAGCTGAGCGGGCTCCCCAAGACACCCCGCAGCACACCGGGCTGAGCCATGATACCAGATTTAATCCCTGCCAAGGATGGGGGACGGTCTGTGGGACCCACGGGCGGGCAGCTCTGCCAGCCATAGGGTCACGATGGCATCAGGATGGCGACAGGGACACGGATGGTGACAGGGACACGGATGGTTCCCACGAGGCAGTCGGTCTCACGGCTCATATTGTAGGTCCGTGGTGATAAGCACGAAGCCCTGCAGGGAGTCAAGGTGAGAGAGGGGACATGGGGGACAAGGGGGACACCAGGGTGAGGGAACAGTGGTGGCACTCACCTCCTGCAGCGAGAGCCGGGGGCTGAGCAGACGGACACCATGCGGGAGGGGCAGAGGGATGCCGGCCTGGAGCCACTCTGTGGGGAGACAAAGTCATAAGGGAGGGGTGGCCCTGGTGCAGCTGGGGTGGGGGCAGAATGGGGACAGCACTCACTGTTTGCTCTGGGCACCCCAAAAAGCCACAGCCCGAACTTCAGCAGGGTCTCCAGGCGCTTCACCTGCAGGAGAGACAGTCCTTGAGCCCGGCATAGAGCAGGCAGAGGGGTCCATGGTGCAGGCAAGGCTCAGCCTCCTGCCAGACCTGCCTTACATGGGATCCACAGCACCCCCCAGACCCTGCTGCCAAGGTGACGTGGAATCCAAGGCTCCCCTTGGGTTCCCCGCACAGTCACTCACCTCCACTGGGCCCACATTTGATGCCACCTGTGTCACACTGAGCCTGGAGGACAAGATCAGGGTCAGAGCCAGGCACAGGGAAGGGAACTGTCCCTTCCCAGGGTAGGGACAGGCTGAGCTCCATGACGGGACTGGAGCCCAGCAGGGTGGGTTCAGATGAGGACACAGTGCCAGGGCAGCTGTCATAGATGAGAGCCGGGGACAGGATGGGGTCTGAGCAGGCAATATGGGACTCAGGGAGGAAAATGGCCAGAAAGGGGGAATGGGGAAGTTCCCCAGGTATGTCCCATGGGAGTCCAGACCCAGCTCGGGATCAGGCACTCACCCTGTCAGTCTCACGGTGCCCCCAAGCCTGTTCCTGGTGATAGTCGGTGTTCCAGTCACATTGGCATCCTGCGGTAAAAAGAGACATTGGAGAGACATGGCAGTGTCTGCAACCCATCACCACGCAGCGTGGCCCCAGTATTCCTCCAGTACTACCCAGCATGGCTCCAGCCAGGAGCACAGGCAGGCCAGCCCTAGCCAAGCCCTTTGGGGTGTCCTGACTCCCCATGCCGTGGCAGCAGCAGCACTCACGATGTTCAGCAGAAAGACAGGGACACGGGTGGTGTTGGGCAGCACCACAAAGGCTTCGGCGGAGCTGAAGAGGGTCCCATGGAGGGCATCAGGGTGGCAGGAGACCAGGGGCTGCTGGCGCGCCCAGAGGTGCAGCTCCATGGGCTGGTCCCCATAGCGCTCCTGTAGCTGGAGAGGACAGGACTGGGATGGCACAGAGCCACGCTGGCACTGCCACCACCATGGACCCCAACCTAAGGTCCCAGCTGGTCCCCACACTGCCCTGCCCTGGCATGGGTGTGGGCAGAGTGAGCAATGTCTCCTGCCCTGACCATGGTCCCCACATGTTCACTTTGTGTCCTAACAGTGTCCCATTCTGTCTGCATCCCATCCTATGTCCCATCTCCTCTGCATCCCATGCCCCCTGTGTCTCATGCTGCCCACACACCATCCCATCTCCCACTTATCCTATATCCCAACCCCTGTCTTTTTCATCCTGCATCCCTTCCTACCTGTGTCCCATCCCATGTCCCATCCACCCTGCATCCTGTCCTATCACATGTCCCACCTGTGTCCCCTTCTCCCTCTGTCCTGTCCCACTCACCTGTGGGGAGAAGACCCCCATGTTCTTGGTCCTCAGCTGGAGCGGGAACTTCTGGGGGATCTGGAAGGCAGTGAGGGGTCAGAGTTCTGGGGCCAAGGCACAGGTGAGCGCGGGGTCACCATGGTGGGACCCCAATGGGGACAGCTCTGCCCTCCAGCCATCCCTACCATGTTACTGGAGATGTTCCTGTGCAGGGCCCCGGCTGTGAAGTACGTGAAGGCGGCCGAGTTGGCAACAAAGTCAGTGACAGCCAACAGCAGCATGGGCTCCCGTGCCATGGGCAGTGCCTTGGGCATTGACATGGGCAGAGACACAGGCAGTACCATGGGCAGTGATGCAGGCAAAGACATGGGCAGTGCCACTGGAAGCGCTAAGGGTCTCTGCTGGTACATGCCCACCCTGAAGATCTCTCCCTGTGCAGACAGACAGATTAATGTTAGGCTCAGCCAGGCTCCCCCATTCCCTCTTCCCAAACCTGTCCCAGGGACACCCAGGATGGCATTACCTTGAGGGCGATGTCCCCATGCTCTGCTGTGATGGCTGGTGGTCCCAGCAGGGAGTAGTCAATGGCAGCAAAGGTGTCCAGCTGGGTGGACACTGCAGGGACACAGAGGTGGTTGGGGGGATTCAGACCACCAGCCCACTCCCACTCCCACAGCCCCAGCTCTGCCAGCACAGGGGGTCACAGGATCTGGCCCCATAGTGGGGTCCTGCAGACCCTGCCAGGCACCAGCCCTGTCCACAGTCCCCTGAGACCACCCTGCCCATCCTGGTCCTGGGGTCCTCTCACCCACCTTTCATGTGCTTCAGGACACCATCCAGCCTGTCAATGCCCCTCTGGAGCTCAAGGCAGAGCTGGAAGCAGAGCAAGGTGTCAGCAAATCCAGGGATGGGGGTCCCCAAGCCTCTCACTAGGCTGAGGGTGGAACAGGGACACCAACACCCCGGGGCACCAGGGCTGAGCACCCACCTGCTTGTTCAGGTGCTGCCGCAGGGTTCTCTGGAGCAGTGGTGCCAGCAGGTTGTAGATCCAGCTGTGGGGCAGAGTGGGGCACTCAGATCACCCCTGGCACCCCCCAGCACTCCCCAGCCCACCACCCTGGCTGGGGCACCAGGAGTCCTCACATTCCAGGGACAGGACTGAGTGGGGGTCTTGGCATCACCTGTATCCACGGTGAAACTCCATGCGCAGGTCAGTGCCATGGGCATCACATCCAGCACTCCACACTGTGGGGCGGCCACCGCCATCCTCGCTCACCCCCAGCACTGCTGCCACAGCCAGGTCCCGCATGCGGAGCTCCACGGAGCCCTTGTCCTGGCTGGAGACAGAGCAGGTGAGCACAGGGACAGCAGAGACATCAAGCCACCCTAAGCCACCCAGGTCCCTGTCCCCATGAGAACTCACATAGCACCCAGCTGAGCTGCCCAGTCAGCGCTGAGACGGATTTGGGCACGCTGCACCATCAGCCTCACACCCACATCCTCGGCAAAGTCCAGTGTAGAGTCATTCATCTGCAGTTCATGGACGTGGATCCTGCATGACACGGGCAGGATGGGCTCACAGCTGTGTACGGGACAGGGATGGGGACAAGGACCCTGCGGGCAGCTCTTACCGTGGCACAGCATAGGTGAGAGTCCCCAGGAATGGGGTTTTGTAGGAGCCTGTCAGGTTCAGCTCATGCTCCTTCTGCAGCGTCGACTGGAGCAGCTCCAGCCCAAAACGGTGGCCTGGGGCAAAGCAGGAATTTGGGGTGACACCAAGGAAGGGGCTGGGGTACCTGAGGGGTGAGCAGCCAGGTCCAGGATGGCTCCTCCATCCCCCATCCCTAGAAAGCTTGGCATCATTCCTGGGGGTGCCCACTGGTCCCCTCGATCCCCCATCCTTAGTGGTCTGGGCATCATCCCCCACTGTCCCCCCTCTCCACTTGCCCAGTTGGGCACACACTCACCAAACTCCAGTGCACTTCGGGTCAGCCAGGCCTTGATGCCAGGGTTGATGCCAGCATTGGTGACAGTGACAGGGACACAGACAGGCAGCAGGAGCAGGAGGCAGAGCCAGGAGATATCTCGAGGATGGTGCTGGAACCTGAAGGCTGGAGCAGAGAACATGACTTGGGGACAGACAGCTGGCGCAGAGACCCTCTCCCTCAGCACCAGCAAAGCTAAGATTTATACTGGGGACAGGGAATCTCGTGTGACATCAGCACATGTCGGGACACCACAGCACTCTGGCCACTGAAAGCCCAGCCTTGCCCAATGTGTGACTGAAAGGGGAAGCCGGTTATGCCGCTGTTCCCCACTCACACTCACCGTGGGAGAGGAGGAAGACAGGGTCCCCCACTGCTGACCCACCACCCGGGGGTGCACAGGAGCTGGGGGCACCGGCCAGGGATCCCCATGGAGGCACGTGACTGGCATATGGGGACACACAGAGACCCAGCTGAGCCAGGGTCACAAGGGGCTTCGGCTGTGCCCTGCCCGTGGGCAGAGGAGGGGGGGGACAGGGTGAACTGGTCCTGGGGCAGGGGACTGTGCCGGAGCAAACAGGGCTCGACTCACTTGCATTGGGGAGCAGCAGCTGTTCCCACTTTGGGAAGGGCTCTGGGAGCCCTGTGCAGGGTCACCCAACCTTTAGTGAGGATCAGGGTGGCTGGAGTGCAGTGGCAGACCCCGGGGAACTGATGGGAAGGTCAGAACAAGTGCAATCCCCTCCAAAAAGGCCCAGCTGCAGGGAAGGAGCAGCCCATGCTCACAAACCCACCAAGAGTGGGTGCTCCCATCTGGAGTGCATCCCTCGAGCTGGACAGTGCCATGGTCTGTGGCTGACAGGGGTCCAGCTGTCCTGCTGGATCCAGCCTGGGGGACTCAGGGACTCCAGGGCTTCATCCCAGCTCCACAGGGACATGTAGACCCCATGGGCCAACCTCACCAGAGGGACCACAGCCCCACATAATGTACCTTATGGAGCCCTTGAGAGCACCTGCCACTTGCCTGAGACCCCAGTGCCACCAGCCACAGCTTCCACAATGGCCATGGCCCACGACAGCATCTCAAAGGCCAGCGCTGACCCTGACCCCAGTCCCATGCCCACCACAGTCCCTCTATCCCCAGATGCCACTCTCTGTGCCAACACTCACCGTGGCAGGCGGGCACGGTGCCCCACACCCCAGGAGCTCCTGCCATGGGTCCCAGCTCCGCCGTGTCCCCAGGACCGTACGTGGCAGCAAACAACAGGGACAGGCTCTGACAGCAGTGTCCATCCCCAGCCCCTGTCAGACCACAACGTCACCCACTTCCCTGGCCCCTAATCCCTTCCGGGATGAATCAGGTCCCAGGAAAACACCGAGGGACCGGTTGGGGCGCAGGTGCCCTTGGGCTGGGCTTACCCTGGGGCTCTCTGGTGCATCCTGGTGCTGGCGCATCCGGCATCCCAGCACGTGCCAGGTGGCTCAGCCGTGCCAGCCCCGCTGGCTCTAACAGCCCCTTCCCCAGCTCCTGGTCACAGCCACGCCGTGTCCCCATGCCCTGAGTGGGGGGTGATGACCAGGGTTGCACGGTGAGAGGCACACGGGGTTTGGGCACGTGGACAGGCAGGGTTGTGGGGACACACGTGGCCACTCACGGAGCCCGTCTCCCCGCGGCTCCAGCTGGAGATTCCAGATCTGCCAGCAATGAACAGGTAAGGACGGCACCGGGAAACACAGCACGGGACGAGCCCCAGCGCCTCCCGCACCGCCCCCTGACCAAGCAGGGCCCCCAGCCCTGGTTCTCCCTGCTCCGGGACACTCCGGGAGTCCGGTCTGGCCCGTGCAGTGCGAGCGGGCACCGGGAGAGGGACCCACTGCCCCAGCAGAGCCGCGCTTCGGGACCGGGAGGGAGCCAGAGCAGACACCAGTGGGGATGAGAAACAGGACCGGGAGGATGATAGAGGGGACCCATCCGATGATGGGCAGGTTCACCCACAGGGACCACAGAGCCCTGACAGCCCACTGCTGTGTCACGGCCAGGACAGGGCTGATTGGGTCAGGGAGTGTCCGAGTTCCTCAAGTCACCCACCCCTGCACATCGTCCTGCCATGGGATCTGCTGGACTGGGGAACCACGAGCAGGCACCTACGGGCATGGACACAATATGGACACACTCACAGCTGTGGCTGTGCCTGCGAACATGCAAATACACACAAATGCTTGTACAGAAGCACACACACACCTGTGCCCAGGGCTGGTCAAACCCTTTAAGCCCCAAACCTCTGGCTGTGAAACCCTGGGGGGCAGTCTAAAGTGTCCCACCGGGGGAAAATGAACCCCTCCAGGCACCCCACTTTTCCCTCGCCCAACGGGCCCATAGGAAAGTCTATACAGATCTAGTGCAGGAAGCTGTGTGGTCCTTGAGGTGTTTGTGAGTCATGGGGCAGCTCAGGCCAGCGCTGCTGCCTGGGGCATCCCCCAGCCCTCGGGGTTGCACAACCCCTGATGCAATTTCCTTCTCCCAAAAGGTTTCCATCTCCACAGGCAAGGGTTGCACCAGGAAGAGGTGGAACCACGGGGGCAGCACCCCGGGACTTGTAGCCCCTCTCCCCTGGGAGACTGCAATGCAAACCATCCTCTGTAGCACCACCCCTGCACCTCAGTCCTGACACAGCAGCAAACCGGGGAGCCTTGGGAAGACTGCTGGGTGCAGGTGGCCCAGCTGGGACACGAAGTGAGGGGAACCCCATCCTGCAAGCCCATCATTGCCCAGGGAGAAGGGGACTCCATGCTTCCCATCCAGACACAGAGTCCCACACCTGGCTCCCAGTACTGTCCCCTCCACGTCATCTTCCCCTCCAAGTGCCTGACCAGGGGACGATGTATCTCAGTGTCGCTGCATTATGCTACCACAGAAACCAGTGTGCAGTCTTTCCTCCTGTGTCTGCCCCACAATACCCCACGTCTGAGCGCAGGCAGTGAAGGAGAGAGTGAGATGCAGACACCATGGGAGACACTGAGAGAGGTTCTGCGGCGGCACAATGCTGGGAAAAGCCACCCACAAACCCCAGCACACTGGGAACTGGGACCAGTCCATGAGAGACCCCTTTCCCAGCAGCACCACACAGGCCAGTCCCTGTACCCCCCAGCACACCCACCCAGCCCACACTGGTCTGCACAAGCACCCCCCGTTTGACGGGGCACACATCCCCAGGGTTGAGATCCCGCAAAAGGCAGAGGAGGGGGTGTGAGGGGCGGGAAGAAGAGACATGGGTGGTCATCAGGGCTTGTTTAATAACAAAACTCCAGCTATTGTAGAACAATATTCTCCAGCATCATTGTAATATACAATACGGGGAATGCTCTCAGCAATCTGAGAAGGAAGGATACGGCCCGCGGCACCCCCTGCCCAGACTGCGGGGGCACTTCCAGGGGATGCAGGCAAACCGTGCCGCTCGGGGCCGGGCTCCCGGGGCCGGGGTCCGTGGCGGGGCCGGGCTCCCGGGGATGAAGTCCGTGGCGGGTCCCGAGCGGTCTCAGCGGCAGAGGATCCGGTCAGCAGCGGGAATGCACGGAGCCTGCGGGAAAGGGGGACGAAGCTGCCGGTCAATATTTGTCCGAGGCGTCTCGGGAAGGGCGGGGATGGAAGGGGACAGGAGAAAAGGACACCCCCAAGTAGGAGAGGGCGCGGTGCGGACCGTGGGAAGGAGGGTCCGGGGAACGCCGGTGATGCCCGGCGGGAGAGCGGGACCGGGCCGGTGCCGGGGAGTCCGCACTCACCTCGGGGGGGTCCCCGGCGGCGGCAGGGCGGGGGGGTCCGCACTGCAGCTCCAGCTGCAGGTCCCAGAT
>WBMV01006306.1:209879-228931 GCA_013396655.1 Campylorhamphus procurvoides | reverse complement strand
GGGCCGCCCCCTCTTCCCCCGCCGTTAACGAGGGTAATTGCCCCGCAGGCTCCCGGTGCCGGGCTCCCAGCACTGCCGCTCGCCTCTTGTCCCCTCCAGGCCCCCCGTGCCCCTCCGGGAGCTCGGCCCCCCCGCACTCCCCACCGGCCCAGACCGTGAGACGCCAGGGCTGTGACGTCACCCATTCATAAAACCGCGCGCGCTGTCAGCACGGCGCCGCGCGGGCGGTGCCCATGGCGACGGGGGCGGGGACGGGACACACACCTGCGGCCCCACGGGGGCACCGGGACCCCCACGGGGACACAGGGGAACCCACAGGGACCCTCAGGGGGACACAGGGGCACCGGGACCCCACGGGGACCCCCACGGGGACACAGGGGAACCCACAGGGACCCTCAGGGGGACACAGGGGCACCGAGACCCCCATGGGGACACAGGGGCACTGGGACCCCACCTCAGGCACCGGGACCCCCAGGGGGACACAGGGGCACCGGGACCCCACGGGGACCCCCACGGGGACACAGGGGCACGCACCGGGACCCCAGGGTGACACGGCCATCCCCAGCGGGGATGGCCGTGCCCTGCGCCCGCCACCCCCGGTTCGGTCTGCGCTGCCCTGTCCCGGGGCTCAAACCCCCGCAGATGCTGCCCGGTGGCGGCAGCCGGGGCGGGGGTCGCCCGGTGAGGATTCACCCCGGGGCTGGAAGGAGTGGGGGCGTGGGGAACCGGCGCGGGTCCCGCTGGTGCGGCTGCAGCCTCCGCACGAGTCAACCAGTCCCTGCCCCGAAGGGCTCCCGGTCCGCGCTGTAATTAGCGTTACTGCTAATTACCCCGCACCTGCGGAGAGGGCAGGCAGCGCTCCGGGAGGGCCCCGAGCAAGACCCCGGCACACCCCAAGCAACGTGAAACGGTGCGGAGGGGAAGAGTAGGCAAAGCTGCAGCCTCGTACACTCGCGGCTGCGTGTACAGTGACACACGGGTGTGCGTGTACGGACACGCGTGTACCGACACAGACACACAGGGCGTCGGTGTGCGTGTCACACACGTGCATGTACACACAGAGATGTGTGTGGGACGTACCCAAACGCATTCACAGGGAGATTCACGCACATACACAACCCGTGGAGAACAAACAGCCACCAGCGCACATACACAACAAAGGCTCGCGTGGAGGGTTGCAGATGCAGGTGTACACACACGTGTGCACACCCATGCACTTTCATGCACGCATACACCTTGCACACCAATGCTCAGGTGCCAGAGCAGCTCCCACTGCCCTTTGCGGGAGTGGGTTTGGGGCTAGACCCTCCCGCGCCTGGCTTTGCCACCCCAGGCATTTAGGTAGCCGAGGGTCTCCCCTCCTCTTCCATCTCTGGGATGCCAGCAATTCTGGAGAGCATGGATGGACTTTAACCCTGCCAGCCTGGCTGTGGGGGAGCTGGATCCCTGTGTCCCCCTGTCCCTCCCTCTGTCCCTCCTCCCTGTGTCCCCCAGCCCGGTGCGGTGGCGGTTCCCAGGGTGGGCACGGCACTGGGGTCGCCCCCTCCATTCAGGGCTCGGCGGAGGGCCCGGTGCTGCCCGGTTCCCACCGCGGCTCTCAAAGCTGCTAATTAGCCCCCATCTGGCGGCAGTGGCCGGGCCGCGGCGGGAGGCCGGGGACATTGTGCGCAGGAATGTCTTTCAGGGCTGCCGGCCGGCCGTCGCCACCGCCAGCTGCGCCAACAATGCCGGGATGGGATGGGACGGGACGGACCCCGCACCCCTGCCCGCGGCCCCGGGCACCGGCCACCCTGGGCACATGGGGACCAGGATCAGGGCTTCGTGGCCGTGGTGGGTGCCATGGCAAATGTGGCACAGCCGCCCTGGCACGAGTGGCACAGCCGCTCCAGTTGCCCCAGCCCATGGGATGCCCCTGGCAGCAGGGCACGCTCACCCCATCCCTCCGCGTGTGTGGGTGCTGGGGATGGGGTGCTGGGGTTGCGGCTGCCAGCGTGGCTCTGGGACGCTGCTGTGTCCACAGCTGGCCCCGGGGTCCCAGCATGGCACGGCGTGTCGGCCGGCGCAGCAGTGTTGTCCGGCAGAACACAAGAGCTTCATTTCCATCTCAATTCTGGGAACGGGGCGTGCGGAGCGGTAACAGCGGCCTCGGCCATATGGCGCTGGCGGGGCTCAGCCCGGCCGGGGGGGCGGCCGGGGGGCGGCTGCTTTGCGCCCGAGCAGGGGTTGCCCGGCAGCAGAGCACATCAAAGTCCGCGGCCGTCCCCCTCCCGCCCGGCCGGGACCACACAGGGCACGGCCAAGCCAGGCCGGCGAGGGGCCGCGGGGCTGCCTGTGCTGCTGTGACAGTGGGGACAGGGTAGAGTCGGCACCCCAGGACCGACAGCACCCAGCCCCACGCTCCGGCATGCAGGACTGGGAGCAGGGCAGAAGATAGCACAGACACTGCAGATCAGGCTGGGGGCCCCCCCAGTGACCAGGACCCCCAAACTGGGGCTATTCCTGCCCTGGCTAGGGTTGAGCTCTATCCAGGTTCCTTTTCCCGGTGCCATCCAAAGGTCAGCCCTGGGGCTGTGCTGAGCCTCCAGCCCCCCATGTCCACAGGAGGATGCTGAGCCAGGGTTGCAGATGTGCCGGGGCTGCCGGCACAGCTGGAGCAGGGCCGAGGCCTGAGAAAGCCCCTGCGCATTCCCCTCCCGCCTTCTCCCTTCCCGTTCCCAGCTCCATCCGCTGCAGCCCAGACCAGCTGGAGCCAGGCAGCCCTTCCTGGGATTTATTCCAGCTTCCTGCCCCTCCTCGCCGGCAGGCTGGGACTGGGGCTGCTCTCGGCTGCTTCCTCTCCCCACTCACAGCCGCCGTCCAGGCGCCACTGCTGGCACTGACCACCCCGTGGGACCCGGGGTCTCACCACCAGCACCTACCACCCCGTGGGACCCCAGTTGTCACCACCATGGCCAGGCACCCCCAGCCCTGCCTCACGGGGGACGAGGTGCAACTGCAGCACCCATCACAAGCTGCACCCCTGCCACAGTGGGGAGGCTCTGCAGAGCTCCGGTGTGTCAAACAGCTCCAGTGTGTCCCCCCTCACCCCAGGCACCAGTACCCTCCCAAACATAAAACCACCATCCCCTTTCCTGGCATTTACACCCAGGTGTGCCCCCTGTGCACCCCCAGCTTGGCCACTCCTACCCCACTGCAGTTCCTGGTGGGAGTTTGGTATGAGGGGAGGGTGCTCTGAGGCAGCTGTTTGTACCAGTGGGCACTTACACCACTGCCCTGAGTGGAGGTGAGTGGGTGGGTGAATATCATCCCAAACCCCACAGCTGCTGCAGAACAGGCAGCTCTGGCCCCTGCCCTGGTCGGGTGCAGCTAAGTGGATGGAGGTTTCCTGCCAGAGCCAGCACATCCCCATTTCCGCAGCCCCCTCCCTGAGCCAGAAGGATCCTGCAGAGAGGGGAAGGTGGCCCAGCAGAGGTCCAGACACAGTGGGGCCGTGTGGCCGCAGTAGTGCTGGGAGCGGAGGTGCCACAGGCCCAGGTGCAGCACGCAAGGGAACTGGGGCCTGTCGAGGCGCCGGCTCTGCTGGCGGCTCCTCGCAGAGCCCAACACACTTCCTTCCTCCTGGTTGGCCCTGACTTATCAGCCGGGCAGGGCAAGGGGTGACCCTGTTCTCCCCTCCCCAGGCCTTCCGCTCCCTGCAGCCACGGGAAAGCTCCCAGCCACACTCCCACCACACCTACAGCAGGCACAAGCCCCCACCCCCAGCTCTGCAGGGCAGCAGGAGGGCATGCAATGTTGGCACTGGGGATACCCTGTGCAACACCCAGCCTGCTCCTGCACCCTTGGGAGGTTCTGGAGGCTGCATGAGGATGCATGAGGCCATAGGGACAGCAGCTCACCATCCAAAGCCAGGAGGGATGCAGGGCCTCACAGGACGCATTGCCAGCTCCACACCAGGGGACACACACCCTCACACCACAGTGGGGAGTGGGGTCCAGGCTCAGTTCAGGGTAGTGAGCCCTATGACAGAGTCAGCATCCTTCTCCATGGAACACTGGAGGCTGGTGAAATCACATCTGGAGTCTAGACTCAGCGACTCGGTGGGCCGGGCCTGGCAGCTGCGCTGTACCCAAATCCTGCTATACACTGTTTGCTTAGCTGGAGGTATTTAATTGGAATTAAAGTGGCCCCTCTTGTTTTTGCGGACAGGGCTGTTGGAAAAGGAGCTGTAAGTCATAGAAAACATCTGTAGGAGCCTGCGAAGGGTCATTAGATGGCAGAACGCGAGGCGCCACTTTTAGTGCTCGCAGCCGGCGCGGGGAATAATGGTTCAATACGGCTTTTGTGGAGGGGCTGCCAAGCCAGCAAACACTTTCTATTTATTCTGGCAGTGGGCATGGCCAGAGCAATGCAGGATCCTCTGCATGTGGGCCTCAAGGACAGGCAGGGAGGACACCGCCAGTGCTGCAGGACACAGGGCAGCTGGTCCCAGCAAGAGCCGAGGCAGCTGCTGGAGCTACCCCTGCCTGCAGCTGCCCCATTTCCCTGCCTGAACCCCCCTCAGACCCTGCCCACAGCCCCTCCAGCTCCCATGCCTGCACCAGCATCCCCTGCCCATTCCAGCCCCAGGGGGTGCAGGTTGGTGCCTGGGTCCCTGCAAGAGAGGGAGGCAAAGCCCACTCTCCTTACCCCACTCTGGGGCTGAGTTTGGGGTCTCCCACATCTGTCCCATCCCTGTGTGCTCCCCCAGGCCATGGGGACTCAGCCCCAGATTGCTAAGCCCCCCAGGAGTTGAGGAAGAGCATGTCCACACCCTGTGGGGTTCCTGCACCCCAATCCCTGCTCAGCCAACCCTGCTCCATGGCCAGATTCCACCTCAAACCAATCGGGGGGTCATTGACTGTAGCCCTAAATCCGGGTGATGCAGAGCAGGGGCCAGGCTGGGGGAAAGCCGAGTGCCAGAGGAGTGGGAGGGGGAAGGGGATGGTCACTTGGAAACAGCCAGACAATGGCCACTGGCTCTGCTGGGACAAGGCGGGTTAGCCAGATACTGATCCTGGTGCCAGCTGGGCAGCTGAGTGGGGGCATGACCAGCACTCCTTCCTTCAACATGGTTTAATATGAGAGAAAGCAAATGCACAATACAAAATTTAAAAACCGGCGTACATCGATACCCCACCTGGGTGGCTGCTCCGACACACACAACACGATGCTCTTGCACAATTGTTTCGTCGTCTGTCACTTGCAGAGGGTCTGGAAGGGCCCCAGCCCAGCGGCGCCGGACATGGCCCACGGGCAAGGTCACTTCTCCTTCTTGGAGGCTTCTGTCGGCTCTTCTTTGGAGGCCCCCAGCGCCTCCTTGGGGGTTGAGCTCTCCTCGTAGCTGGGGACGAGAAGGACACAAGGGAGGAATGAGTGGGGCCAGCCCCTCCCTGGGAACAGAATGCTGTGCCACCTTGGGACAGCCCAGCCCATGGCCTCAGGGTCTGCTCTGCTGCCACAGCTGTGCCGAGGAGGGGGTGGGCTCCAGCCATCGGCCCCCAGTGTGGGAACTCCCATGGGGCAGAGCCCAGGCAGAGAGACAAGCAGTCTGACCCTCCTGGATGTCTCCAGGGGTGGGGTGTGCCCAGCCAGGGGCCAGCTCTGCCCTTACTCCTGAGAGCACCATTGGATATCCTGGATAGCACACACTTTCCCTGGCTAAGCCCTGCTGCGAGCAGGGCCAGTTAATGGGGGAGCTGCAGCAAGACCCACAGCAGTGATCCCCCCCAGGGTCTCACTCCTCTGGCTGCAACCCCCCTTCAGCAGTGACCCAGGGCTCTGGCAAAGAAAACCCAGAAATGCTGCTCCAGCAGAAGGGAACACAAGGGCAGAGATGTCAAATCCTCTCACCCTTCCCAGTCTCCTCTCTAGACTGGGAAAGAATCCGGCCCGAAGTAGCACAGCAACAGCTCCAGCCTCTGCCCAGGGAGCAGGGAGAGCTGGGAATGGGGAGAGCTGGGACCTGCCCCTACCTGGCCAGAGGGACAGACAGTGGGCCCCGGTGGCAGTGGCTACATGGCACTGGGGCTCTGCTGCCGGCGTCGGCGGGGACAGGACAGTTTCTGCTGCATGGAATCAGCCAGGCTGGCCGGCGAGCCAGACACGGTGGGGAAGTGGGTAAGTCTTGGTGTGTGTGGCAAAATTTCAGCAGAGGATTCATAGCTGCAGGAGAGAGGAAAGCAGGAAGGGAAAGACAAGGATAGAAAGGAGAGGGGGAGAGAAAGAAAAAGCAGAAGAGTTTTGGAGTGAGAGCACCGAGAACCCACCACCCTGTGCAGGCAGCCTGGCATCCCTCCTAGAGCTGCTGGCACCTGCTGGCTCAGGCTGGGGTGGCCCTTGGGGCCTCTCCTTGCCTTTAGACCCAGGGCAGGGCTGCAGCATAGAAAAGGAAGTGCTGAGACCTGGGAATAAGGCAGCTCCCACTGGTACAGGCAGGAAATAAGGCAGCCAGAGCCCATGGAGAGCAGGACTGGGCAGTGAGGAGGCAGTGGTGGAAGAGCACCTGGGCAGGTGACAGAGCAATGCAGCAGACCCTGTCCTGCTGCTTGAGGAGAGCATGTCCACAGATGTGAGGGGCAGGATGGGATCCTCCTGCCGAGGGAGGCAGAGCTCACTGCCTAGCCCTGGGAGGCTTGGCAAGGCTGGGAGCCACAGAGCTGATATTGATGTCGCCCACCTCTGCTCCATCAGCACCCCTTCCCCTGCTTGCTCCCACCCTGTCTACAGACCCACGCTGCTGTGAGACACCATGTGCAGGCAGAGACTGGAGGGAACTGCCAGCTCTGGGGGGGATCAGGGTGCACTGAAGCGCACCAGGGAGCTACACCTGGTGGGATTCCTACGGTGGGAGCCACTGCCCTCCAGGCACAAGTCCCATGGAATCCCACTTCCTCTGCCTGCAAGTGGAGCTACTTCAAGGGAGGTCTGGACTCCGGGGGGTGTCAAGGTTGCAACTTCCCAGCATCCTGCCTTGCCCTGGCAGCAGTTTGCTGCTGGAGAGGCTTGTGCTACTGCTCTGGAGGGCAGTAGCCCCTGGCTGCCAGGCTTCCCGGGTGCAGGCCAGCCTTGCAGCTCATCTCTCCCCAGTTTCCTGGCAGGAGGTGCTGCTGCTGTCAGCTGATGAGTCACGGCACTGGGGAGAGCGGCTGCAGGATCCCAGGTGCACAGGAAGGACGATCCCAGGACACTCAGCGCCTGCAGCAGCATCGTCAGAAGCAAACATCAAAGGAGGGGCAGGTGCGGCAGGGCTGGGGACCAGCCCAGCTGAGAGCCGCTGGGAACATGCATACCTGCATCTCCCAGGGGAGGGAAGGGGAGCGGAGAGGAGGGGAGGGGAGGGGAGGGAAGGGGCGGGAGGGCAGCTGGCTCCCTGCTGCACCCAGTTCCCCTCTGAGCAGGTTAGGAGCTCAGGAAGGCTCTCTCAGCAGGGGAACTGGAGAGGCTAAAGGGTATATGGCTGGGCGTTAGGATGTTCCCTTCCCTCCTCTGCCTCAAACTGCTTTGTGCCACCACTGAGTCTTGATCATGGCAGAAAAAGAACTCTCAGGCAGGGCAGGCCATGCTCTGTGCGGCTCAGAGGGGACAGCCCAGGCAGAAAGCCAGAGCTGCCCACTGACCGCAACAGGCAAATGCCTGGACAGGCTGAGAGAACAGCTGGAGCACAATAGCACAGCACAGCTCCCCTTCCTCTTCACCCACAGTCCCTGGAGCAAGGAGACTGCTGTGTCCCAGGAGACTTCAGCTGAGTGGGGAGGGTGGGATGTGCTTGAACCAGCCTTGGCTGCTCTCACAGCTCTGGCTCCACTCTTCCCCACCCATGGGCCCTGGGACACAATGACCGAGTATCTCCACACCAGGTGTGCAGTCCCACCCTCTTCTGCCTGCCAGCGCATGGGAAGGGTTTGTCACTGGGGCGTAAAGCAATACCAGGTGCTGCCTGCTTGCTGGTACCACACCACAGCTCCCACCCAGCTCCTGGGAGATGGCTGGAGCCAGGGCCGGCATGTACAAACACGGACCAGCTCCCTCCACCCACACACGTGCTGGCACACACCCAGAGCATGCCCAGATGAACCCATCCCTCCAGCTGTGCCCAGGCGTGGGAACATCTGCATGCTTCGTGTGCTGCACTGCCGCCGGCAAAACAGCTCAGTCCCCAGCTGAGGCTCACCTGAACATTTCAGTTACTTCTCCCTTTGCCAAGGCCACAAGAAGTGGGAATCCAATGCAGGCAGGGACCAGGTACAGCAGAGCAGGCTGTGGGGAAGAAAAGCAACTGTTAAACCAAGCCACAAATCAACCCTCAGGAGAAGCATGAGGCGAGCTGGCCCTATCCCCTCTGTACCCACTGTGTGTGTCACAACACTGCACAGAAGATAAACATCGCAAAAAGCAGCTTCGAGAGCCAAGTCAGAGCTGTACCTGTACAAAACTAGATTGGATATTAGGAGGAAATTCTTCCCTGTGAGGGCAGTGAAGCACTGGCACAGGCTGGCCAGAGAAGCTGTGGCTGTTCCCTCCCTGGAAGCGTTCAAGGCCAAGTTGGACAGGGCTTGAAGCAGTCTGGTCTAGTGGAAGGTGTCTCTGTCCATGGCAGGGGGTTGGAATGAGATGGTCTTTAAGGTCCCTTCCAACCCAAACCTTTCTGGGATTCTGTGAAAATCATTGCCATGAGGTCCCAGCAGGCCACCAACACACCAAAGCCCCCTGTGCAGACCATGGCATATGGGCTCCCAGGGCCCCCCACAGCACAGCCACTGGATGCTCAGGGTAGTTTAGCCGCAAAGAGCCAAAAACCACAGGGCACCCAGGCTGAGGGGCTGTTGTTAAAGACACAGGATCTGTGCCCCAAATAAGTCTCTGCTCCAGCCAGGCACATAAGCTTTGGGCAGAGAAATGTACAGGCAGGCACTGGAAAATCAAAGCCAATAGAAGGAACACATCTACTTTTTCCTGGCAGGATGCAGAAACCTCGTGGTCAAGCTGGCCTGACCCGCTTGGACGTGCATCTGTGGGATGCAGCACAGCAGAGCTCACCTGGGCGTGTTTGAAGATGTGCATGATGAATATGGTGAGGCCCAGCCCAAAGATGTAGGCCACAAAGCTGGTGTAGAAATACGTGTGTGTGTTCTTCTTCAGGCTGTAGGGAAAGGGAAGAGCCCAGTGACCTCACATCTCAAACGTCAGTGGCCAAAAACAGAGGTGGCCCAGTGTTCTCAGCCATCTCCCACCACTCTGGGGTGTAGGAAGCAATACTCTGCCTGGGAAGACCCCAGTGCCATGGGAACAGTATGGGACTGGAAAGGGTGACACCCAGGTGAAGGGCTGGAGAAGGAAAGGAGGCAAGCGATCCTACTGCTGGATGGTGACTGGGAGGGGAGGAATTGGTGCTGCAACCCAGAGAGAGGGTCCCACTTTCCTGGGGGAGACCGGCTTGTCCCTGGCTCTCAGCAGGTGCTGTTTTATCACAGGGCAGGCCACGGGAACTGGGATTCCCAGCAGGTGCAGGCAGGATGTGGGTGGCAACACCTGGAAGAGCTGGCACAAGCCAGAGGGTCTGTGCAACGGGAGCGGGGCCACACCACCGCAGTCACACGGAGCACCCTGTTCCCTGGAGCCTTGCCGTGTGGGACAATTGCTGCAGCCTGGCTGTGGGTGCAGCTCCCCTGTGTGGGAAGGAGCTGCTTCCTCCAACGTCAGGGGCAACCTGGAGGCAGCCAGTACTGCCAGGCACCAATTTACATGCACGCAAGCACTTCCAAGGTGCCCATATGCCTGGTTCCCACGATGTCATGGTTTCCTCTTGCTGCCCTCCCCTCCTCGGTTCCAGATGAGGCTCCGGGGGGCTGTCATGTGCTGCTGCCCTGACCCCAATCCCTGCGCTGCCTGAACTACAGCAATGTCTGAACTCAAACCACTCACACCATGTGCTCAGGACTTACCCCCAGAACCAGCCCTGCTCACCTCTACTCTTCCAAGAGCTTCTCCTTACACCCTTCTCATCCCTGGTCCCCACACTCAGCCCTGGAAGGGAGCACACAACTGTGCTCCTGGCTCCCCCTTCCCCTTCTTCTTCTACAAGAACAGCTCGAACATGCTGCAAGACCCAACCTGCCAGAGACCCTTCCCTGCCGCCTGCTCACCTGATGTCAAACCGCAGCAGCAAGGCAATGAAGATCCCTGTGGGGAGAAGGGAACAATGAGGGGCTGGAAGAGCAGGGAAGGCTGAGGGAGGCAGGGCAGGTCCCGCGGCTCTCCCGTGCTTGGGGTGACAGTGCCCTCTCGTGGCACAAGGCACTGGGACAGCTCTCGGACCTGCTGGGATATCCCCAGCTCAATAAGGAACACCCCGAGGGCTCCGGAGTGGCCAAGGGCAGATCGAAGCACCCATTCAGCTCCCTGCAGCTTCGTCAAGGGATCCCAGTCCTGCCCACCAATTCGGTCCTTACCTGGAATGACAATGTCTCCCAGTCCCAGCATGGCAAAGTTGTCGGCTTCCAGCCCTTTCTCCAGCAGGTCCTGAGGGAAAACCACTGCGAGGAGCAGAGAGGCACAGTGAGTGGGTGTGTCTCCACTGTGCAGACTCCAGGCCCAGTGGTCCTGGCCAATAAGGACCAGAGCAGGATAGAATCTCTGTCCCTGCCCTCAGCCCCTTCCTCCCCTTGTTCTCCCTCGTGGGACAACTCCAGAACGAGAAACCACAGGGTTCACAGTCAGTCCTTTGTGCAGGTTTCAACCCCAGCTCCCAAGACCTAAGCTACTGTGTGCTCCACAGCAGCATCAGTTCACCCCCCCCAGAGCTGTTTTGGGGGTCTGTGGGGGTCTTTTTGTGGTGTGGAGGTTTTTTTGTTGCTTTGTTTTGTTTTGGATTTTTTATGAGTAGGTGAAATTGTCCAATTTGGGGGTGTAGACTGACCCAGATCAGGGCTCTGAAAATCATCCCTCTCCAGAGACCTGGCCTGGCTTGGGGCTGGTCAGTGACAAGGAGTTTGAGGGGTCACTAGCAGGAAAGATTCCTGCGCACACACCCCACCCTGAGCCATCTCCAGAGGCGGAGGGTGGACAGGGCAGGGATAGCAGCAGAACAGACTTTAGCACACAGGGAAGATCTACTCACGTTTTATTGGGGCCTCAAATGATTTGGCAACTGTCACCATCACATTGGTGCCAAAGACCTAGGGGCAAGCAGAGGAGTCCAGGGTGACCACAGCTGCACAGGAACACACACACTCAGCTACAGCCTCACCCCAGGGCCAGGAGTGGCCTCAGTGGCAAAAAATAGCTCAAAGCTGCCAAATTGTGGGCAGAGGAGCCCTGCAAGTGAGCCCACTGCCCAGGGGGAGGTGGCACAGGATGGCACCTGGCGAGGTGGGCATGTTACAGCTGTCCTGCTCTCAGAGCAGCATGGGGAGGGCACTCACATGGCAGAGCTGCTGCCCACAACCCAGCCTTGTGCTTCAGTTCAGCTCTAGTTAGTGGACTCTGTCAAAAGTCCTGTTGGAGGGCAGCAGTTCCCAGTGGAGTGTCCCAGCCCAGGAGCTTCCAGCAGGGACAGGAACAAGTGTCAGATCAGCTGCAGTTTGCTCTGAGGTCATTTACTTGCACAGCCCTATCAACTGTAAATACTGGCAGTGTTTGGGGGGTGGACTGTAAACACTGAGGGCAGTGATCTCTGCTCCTTTCCATCTCCAAGCCTTCAGTCCAGCAGGCACAAAAAACAGGTGCTGGTTAGCCCTGGGTGAGCAAGATCCTAGAGCCAGGGATTAAAGGGAAACCTTAAAGCATTACATTAACAACAATAAGGTGCAGCAAGATGTGGACATCACTGTGGAGTGACAAGGACTCCATACTGGGACTAGGGAAAAGTGCCAAATGCAAATTCACCCCAAAATTATGTGGGGGCAATAGCATTGACCCATGGAATGGATCTCCTTCCTCCTTGAAAACTTTCTTGGATTTCACTGTGATTAAATCCGTGTTAAGATGCAAGCGACCAGTCCCTGCAGATGGGCACAGTAAGAGGGTCTCCACTTCATGACAGCCCTTCCATAAAGCTCTGGCAATACTCTGATCTCTGGGGAACCTGAGGTGGGAGACAGCCAGCAGTGAAGGCTGAACTCACTGTCTCCAAGGAATTGGGAAGACACTCAACAACCAAGCAGGGCATGAGGCACCAGGTGTGCTAAGGCAGAAGGCTGAGTCCTCTCCAGCTGGAGGAAGTGGCCCACAGGCTAAAACTCCACAGAGCCCACACTGTTAACGAGCCTGAGAAACAGGAGCAGCACTGGCCAAGTACAAAACAACCCACAGTAGCCAGGCTTAAATAGGGATTACTAAGGCAGCTGCAGAGCTGCTAGACAGACCTCGAGGTATACAAGGCTCTCAGACATTTGGAAACATGGTGATTCAGAAGGTGGAAGCAGCAAGAAGGACTGGGGAATATGGACATTACAAGGAGAAATATTCATCCATGGCTGGAGGGGAGCAACAACTGCACTCCTGCCTTCCCCTTTTTCTCTACAAAAGCAGCTCAAATACACTCCAAGAAATAAGGAAAACCTCAAAATGAAGAAGTCAGGGTGCTGCACTGGCTGAGGGAAAGAATTTGGAAGCATTCCAGGGTCTAGTCCTCTGTGCAAAGGAAGACACTAACGAAACCATCAGATGACAGAGCCAAGGCTCAGCTAATACAAGCAGGATCAGTGTGCCCCAGAGCAGTCTCCAGCCCACTCAACAGCTCTGTCAAGCATTGGGAAGACCACAGTGGAGAATTCAGAACCAGGTATGACACACATTGAGTATGCCACAAACAACCCTGATGAGGTTCCTGCCAGCCCTGGGCTCCCTGAGCCAGAGCCTGAAAGAAAACCCATTTGCTGAACCACGTTCTGCCACTGTGGATTCTGTCATCAACCCCACCACACTCCTCTGAGCTGAGATAAATGGAAAACCTGACTGCAAACGTGTGCCCAGCCAGTGTGGTGCCCCTGGAGAGGCATAATGCCAGGCACATGCTTCTGCTAACAGCCTGTGGAACGCGCCCATTTACCCAGAACACATCGTAGATGAAGAGGCCCCCAAGCAAGATGCAGCCGGTGCTGACGTTGTTCAGGTGCAGCAGCTCCACTCCGTTGAGGGAGAATGCCAGCCCGAAGAGATTGTTGGCAATCCAGTGCTGAAAAGGACAGGAAAAGGACATTTGCGTCCCACTGCACATGGGAGCCCCACCCTGAAGGGAAAGGGGTCCGTGTCCGATCCAGCCCCATCCTCAGCTGTGCCTCGCTTACCTTTCTCAGCAGGTACCAGACCCCCACAACACTGCTCAGAGCCAGGCACACGAGATCCTTGGTGTCAAACTCGTAATTCACTATTTCTGCAACAGAACAGAGAAGTCAGATTTTGGGCAGGCTGGGCAGCTCCCCTTCCCGCGCAGGGCTGAGACGAGCGACTCCACAGCTGGGGAGCACACAGCACAGTGCTCATGTCCCAAACAAGGGGACTGTACCCATGGTACACATGTGCAAACAACCTGCAAGCAACCAGTAGGCCCTGGAAAGCCCAGACCTTCTCCTCCAGCCAGACTCTGCACATGGACAGCATCCGTGATCCTGCTGTCAGTAAGGAAATTGGATTCAGGCACTGCCTAAGGCAGAGAGAGGCAAATCTTTACCCTCTTCCTGTGCCAGTTAACTCCTGGCTGAATCACCAGGGGTATTCCCTTCACAGTAAAGCTACTGGGCAAGATACATTCCCTTCACAGTAAAGCTACTGGGCAAGATACTTATCAAAGCATCTTCTACCAGTACAAAGATCTCAATCAGAATAAGGCAGCACAAAAGAGTTGGCACTATGCTATCCAAGGAGCTTAAATAAAGGCTGTACATTTAACAGCAGCCACAGCTCCATCCCTACAGCACTAAAAGAAATGTCACTGGGGTCTCACTGCCAGCCAGAGGTAGAACAGAGGCAGACTGCCAGCCCAGCTCTGCAGGGACACACAGGGCTCACACTGGCTATGGAAGCACAGTGGGGAGCAAGAGGAGTCTCTGAGAAGGTTGTCTCAATGGGCTGAAAGTCAGAAGACCAAATAAGAAAAAAAAAAGAAAACAACAGTAAAGGCAGAAAATATTCAGGCTCCCCGGAGACACCAGTGAGCCAACGTACCCTCCTTGCTTTCCCCGGAGCCCTGGGTGAAGAGGAGCTGGTACTGTTTGTTGGGGAAATTTGCAGGGAAGAATCTGTTCATCATGGGGCTGAAACGAGAGGTGTAGAGAAGGGCGGTTTGACAGAAACCCTGCAGGACGTGCTGCCCAGCAACTCTGCGTGTGAGGGGGCCCCACACCCCTCCTGAGATGGGGAAACACCAAGTTCTGTTCCACCAGGGACAGGCAAGAGCCACAGGAACTCATCCTCTCCAGAGATCTGATCTGCCCATATGTGATGGTCCCCATAAATACTCCAGGAAACAGGACAGAGAAGTGCCTGCAAAAAAGGAGGGCCCACCCCAGACCCCAGCAATAGCTCTGTGTCCCTGACCAGCCCCATAGGACTCAGCACTGCTTGGGCCACTACTGAACAGCCCTGCCAGAGCAGAGCAAAGCCCCTGCCTATCGCTGGTCTAGGGAAAGCATCTGGTCCCAAACACCCCAGAGCTCAGGAAACAGGAAACCAGTTTGACTTTTTCAGTTACTGAAACAGCCTGAGCTTTCAACATCTCGTGCCACGCGTCAGCGTGAGAGGCCAGGGATATTACAGTGAGCTCCAGCTGCCTGAGTCACCCGTCCCAGTAAGGGGCACATGGGTCCTGAGGAGCTCTGCCCTCCACAGGGCAGCAAGAATTGTGCCAGTGTAGGGTTAGGTTGGGTATTAGGAAATCTTCACCCAGAGGGTTGTTGGGCACTGGAACAGGCTTCTCAGGGAAGTGATCAAGGCCCCACGTCTGCCACAGCTCAAGGAGCATTTGAACAATGCTCTTAAGGACATGGTGGGATTTTGGGGTTGTCCTTTGCAGGGTCAGAAGCTGGATTCCGTCCTTTGGGTCCCTTCCAGCTCAGGATATTCTAATTGTATGATTCTAAACCATACCACCTCCTGAGGGTGAGCTGGTCTTGTCCCATGATGGTTGCCACTCACACCTCCACAAGCTCTCCCAGTGATGCTCTACAAGGTACCAGCTCACCAAGACTCCAGGGCTCTGATTCCCCCACAAAAAAGGGTTCACAGCACGATCGGGCCCTTCCTACCACCTAAGGCACAATATGAAAAGAGATTGGGCCAATACTCTAAAGACCTGGCTCTACTGCCGGACAGGGGTGCTCTAAAATCCCCCAATAAACTGAACTGAAGCCCCAGGCAGCCCTGCCCCAGTGACACCCATCCCTGTGCTGTACCTGATAGTGTGGGACAGGGCCAGGATCCCCAGCACGAAGAAATACATGGAAAGCAGAAGATTGATGTACTCTTGAGAGAATATCTGCAAGACAAACCCAGAGAGGGGTTAGTTACTGCAGCATCCTCCCTGTTTTCATGCTTCTATCCGTAGCTGATGTGTAAGTGCTCCAGGGAGATGAGACGAATAGCTGGAATAACCCAAATTCCTGCATGCTGAGGGGAAATCTGTTGGAAATAGCCATGTGCTCACAGAACAAGCACAGTGGGCCTGCAAGCTGTGGTGCATCTGTGAGCTGCTCAGGTCAAAAAATAACTCCAGTGCCGCAGAAAGGAGGCCAGAGCTTCCCCCAGGGAGTGGAGAGTGAGGCACCACTCCTGCAGGCTCCCCTGGCCAAGGAGAACAGCAGCATCCCCTGCCCTAATTAAAGGGGATGTTATTAAAACTTCTGCACTCCAACACACAGGCTTCCTTACTGAATAACACCCCTACAACACAGCATGGGGGGACCCTGGGGCCCTCTGTGCTCTCCTAAAAGGGGGATCCTTCCAGGAGAGCACACGGCACACTGAAGATATTAAAAGGAACAGCCACTGATGACAGCAACTGCACATTCAGTGTTTCTTTTCCCAGTGTGTCCATCCCAGACAGGAGTAAGAGGCAGAAAAGGCACATGAGGAGGTGGGCCTTGACCTATGGACCACAGAGAAGAGCTGCAAGGTCCTTCCAGCAGCCAGAGAGGCCCAGCAGCAGGATCTGGTGGCTGCTCCATCAGGAGAGGCTCAGCAGATGCTTGGCTTTGCCACCAGTGACCTAAGAGGAGCTGTAGCCCAGGTGAGGACACAGGCCAACATGCATTCCTGGGAAAGCAGGGTATGGTGCTACAGAGCTGAGCTCTGTGGCTGTGCAGGCTGTGGCATGCACTCACCTTGCAGAGCAGTGGGCACCCAGGACCACGATGGAATAAGGACCCACAAGGCTGCTTGAACCAGGGCAGGAGCCCACAGCTGCTGTGTGGGTGGCAGAGAAGGGACTGAACTGCACCATTCTCAACTCTGCACCTGAACCCTCACCTTCTGGGCAGTCAGGAACACCCTGGCTTCTTGCAGGCATCCCAGGATAGTACAGCTGGAAGCTGCTACTCTGTGATGCAGCCCTGTGTCTCCTCAGGCTGTTCCGTGACCTCAGCCACATGCCAGACCTGCACGGGCAGTCCACAGTGCTTTAGGCCAAGACATCTCCACACGGCCAAAAGCTCCTGCTGCTTGGAGCTCCCATTTGTGACTCAGGTCACCTGACTCTGCCTGTGGGCTCTGCACATCTTAAAAGACTTCACCTGGTCACACAAAGGCTCCCCCAGGCCTGCAGCACACATGGCTCCAGAAGCAAACACAAAGCACAACACAAAGGCAGCAGCATTTGCCCCTCAGAGTCCCTGGCATCCTCTGGCTCCAGCTTGTGCCCCATCAGGTTGGTCCACGGAGGCAGGAAGAGCTCAGGGCTGTGTTTCCTCCTCGGCAGCTCTCCAGAACCAACCTGTGCACAAACAGGCTCTGATTTCCTCCAAGCTGTGACAACTCAGGCAAGAACTGATGTCCTCCTGTCTGGTGACACCGGAGAGCTCAGGCCATGCAGCCTTGGACACTTTCACAACACTACAGGCCAAAAACGGAGTCAGACCCAGGCTGGGAGATCCTGCCAGGTGGTAGCAAGGCTGGCCCTGGCTTCAGCATGGCTCACTTACTTTAAAGAAGAGGTAGAGCCCCAGGAGGGTGCAACTGGCAACAATGGGAAAGCGAGCAGCATCTCGGCTGGTAATGGTCTCTGGCATCTCCGAGGAGTTCTGGAGAGAGAAGGAGACGACAGGAGCGGATCAGCCCCTGCTTTGGCTCCACACCTGACACAACAAGAGGGGCTCTGTGATGGTTTCAAGAGGGACAAAGCACCTTCTGGCCTCTGCTGTATCTGGTGGTGAGGTTGAGTCACAGGCAGATCCTAAGATGGAACACACAAACCTTGCACTTGTCCTTTCCAGGGCAACCACAATTTACTGCTTTTTGCCTCTTGGAGACAGGAAAAAACCGTGCTGGCGTTGTTCCTTTCTCCCGTGCCCAGAGGGGAGCTGGGCTCCCTCTTTGCTCACGCCCAGCCGGCCCCATCTGTGCCACCATCTGTGATCACCCTCTGCGCAGCGCGTCTCTCCAGCCACCTTCTCATCCCTCACCCCGCTCTTGGGACACTCCTTGTGCTCAAAAGCCCCAGATTTACAAGCCTCTTCTGAGACATCTTTGCACCAGCTGAAGCAGCCCCTTTCAAGCCAATTCCCAAGGGAGATCTTCAGCTTTCAAAGGAGGTGGAGGGCCTGTTCCCTGCTTGCTCCCTTCCCACTCTCAGTCCAGCTGGCTGCTGCGCAGAGATCTAATCTCGCCCAGGCAAACACCTGAGGCCAGCACAGATGGAGGGCAGCTCGGCAGAAGCCCTTTTGCAGCTTGTTATGCAGTGCCCAGTGGCACAGAAGTGCCCAAATTCCTGCGGTGTGAGAGATGAGAACTCCCCCAAACCCCGGCCAGGCCCTGCTCTCAGTCCCCAGCTGTCTGGGCTGCCAGGAGCCTCCCTGGAACCAGCTGCACCCTGTGATGGGAGACTTAAGGGCACACAAGGAGTTTTTAAAAATAGCAGTAGAACAGACTGTGTAAAACAGTCCTTCCTGCTGAGTCGCAGGAGCCCAAGTCTGGGGATTTAAGTCCTGGCCGTGGGATGCAGAGAGCAACGGGATGGGCTGCAGGGACAGCACGGGGTGTGCGGGCGAGAGAGCACTCCCGAACAGCCCCGGTGCTGCGGGGCAGGGGGCGCAAAGCCACGCACGAGTCCCACCAACAACAGCTCGTACTGCGAGCGGGTCAAGGGACAGTTGTGTTTTGGCAGCACTTGAACTTATCAGGACGCNACGCCCCTCCCGCCGCACCGCCCCTTTGCCAGGAGAAGGGCAGAGTCCCCCGCTCCGATGGGGTCTCCGTTCCCGGCCGCGCTCTGCATNGGAATGGGGGCAGGCCGAGGCCTACAGGCCCGCCCGCCCCGGGGCCGCGGGGGTACCTTGCTCTTGGCGCAGCTGACGGAGCGCAGCGCCCCGAAGAAGATGGGCAGCAGCGCCNCATCCCTACCCTCTACAATCCCTGCCCTCTACAATCCCTGCCCAGTGTTCTGCATCCCTGCTCTTTGCATCCCTGCCCCCTGCATCCCTGCCCTCTGCATCCCTGCCCTGTGCTCTCCATTCCTGCCCTTTGCATCCCTGCCCGGCCCTTTGCATCCCTGCCCGGCCCTCCCTGCCCGCACCCCACTGTGTCTGGGGCAAGGGAGACCCCCACAAGGAGCCCCCGCAGTCCCCCTCGGAGCAGTCAGCGGGGAGGTTGAATCGGGGGCTCCCGGGCTGCTCCTCCATCCAGCCCTGGGTTTGTCCCTGCTCCCTTCGCTGTTTTCCCAAGGACTCACCCACCCTCCCCACCCTGTCCTTGGGAATTCCACAGGGAATCCGCCCTGACCTCTCCCAGCCCACCCCGTGGTCACAGAGCCCACAGAGCCCTCTGTAAAAATGCCTCGTAAACGGCAGCGAATTCTCCCGGCCCTG
>WBMV01006306.1:197887-208508 GCA_013396655.1 Campylorhamphus procurvoides | reverse complement strand
CCCTGCATCCCTGCCCCCTGCATCCCTGCCCTCTGCATCCCTGCCCTGTGCTCTCCATTCCTGCCCTTTGCATCCCTGCCCGGCCCTTTGCATCCCTGCCCGGCCCTCCCTGCCCGCACCCCACTGTGTCTGGGGCAAGGGAGACCCCCACAAGGAGCCCCCGCAGTCCCCCTCGGAGCAGTCAGCGGGGAGGTTGAATCGGGGGCTCCCGGGCTGCTCCTCCATCCAGCCCTGGGTTTGTCCCTGCTCCCTTCGCTGTTTTCCCAAGGACTCACCCACCCTCCCCACCCTGTCCTTGGGAATTCCACAGGGAATCCGCCCTGACCTCTCCCAGCCCACCCCGTGGTCACAGAGCCCACAGAGCCCTCTGTAAAAATGCCTCGTAAACGGCAGCGAATTCTCCCGGCCCTGTGCCGGCGCCAGCAGGGCTCTGCTGGAAAATTGGCCGAAATGGGTGTTTTCCTCGCAAATATCCCAAGCCACTGGCAGCTGTGCCACAGAGCCTCCTCCTCCTCCTCCTCCCCTCTGGGGCGAGGGGCTGCTGAGGAGCGAATCCTGGTGAAGATTTGGGCACGGTGAAATGGTGCTGCCCCAAGTTTAGATCTGAGCCGTGGGCAGGGGATGGGAGAGCAGCAGGGATTAAAATGCAAGTCTTTAATGTTTTAAAAATGTTTTCTTCTTTCCCCCCCCTTTTTTATTTTTTTTTAAGTAAAAGGAATCTATTTCAGTACCGGGGTGATTCATAGTTCCGCCTTTCAGGCGGAGGGCAGATGGGAATGCCTCTCGGGAGCTCCTCTCTGCGGGGCTGGCGTCCTGCCTGGGATGCTGCCCTCTCCCTGTCGCTGCTGGTCCCACAGAAGAGGATAGGCAGCAGCAGGCAGCGTGCCAGCATCGCCTCCCCTCCGCATCCCACCCTGCTGCCTGCCATGGTCCCGCCTGGCACGGCATGGACTGGCACAGCACAGCTCCTGGCCCCCTCGCTGACCCCTCTGGGTGCCCACCCAAGCCCTAAACCCCAGCCTGGCTTGGGAATCCTCACCAAGGGCAGGGTTGCTGTGCAGGGAGAGCCAGAGCAGTCTAAGACTGGTGTCCCAGTGCAGCCACATCCCGGCCAGGAGCCAGTGGGGCTCCAAGGCCCAGGGAAGTGGCGAGCAGGGTGGTGGGCACCGGGGCTGATGGCACTGGAGGGAATGGCTACCCAGGGATAGATTGCGCTGGGATGGATGGCCACCCAGGGACAGATGGCACTGGGGGGAATTGCCACCCAGGGACAGATGGCACTGGGATGGATGGCCACCCAAGGAGAGATGGCACTGGAAGGGGTGGCATAGGGGCTGGTGGCCACCTAGGGAGGGATGGCAATGGGACTGGTGGTCACCCAGGAACAGATGGCACTCGGGCCAATGGCTACCCAGGGGTAGGTGGCATTGAGATGGATGGCATCAGGATGAATGACCACCCAGGGAGGGATGGTACTTGGACAGGTGGCACTGGGACAGGTGGCCACCCAGTGACAGGTGGCACTGGGGCTGATGAGGGACAAATGATACTGGGATGTATGGCCACCAAGAGATGAGTGACACTGGGGCAGATGGCCACCCAGAGGTGGATGGCACTGGGATGGCTCTGAGAGCACTTGCTGGAGGGGCTGGTGCCACTAATCCTCAGCAATACCTGCCCCAGGTGTGGGCCCAGCTGGGGCCACAGCCAGTCCCTGGCCCCACCACCAGCGCCTCCGCCTTCCGCCCTCCCTCCATTTCCCAGCACCTCGCTGTGGCCCCCCTTGGCCTCTCCTCCCACCCTCCAGCACAGCCACATTTTTCTGGGTTTGAGCTCATTCTTTCCACTCCCCTCTCCGCCGGCTGCCAACTTTCCATCCCGTGGCCCCCCCTCCTCCTGCCAGAGGGAAACACTGGCTGCAGCTGCAGGAGGGACCAGCAGCAGCAAAGGAGCCCCTGCCCCAGGGGTACAGCCCTCAGCCCCAGCGTGGCTGACACTGTGAACCACAGCATTGCCCCCAGCATCACCAGGAACTGGCGTGCTGGGAGCTCCAGGGCAGAATAGCCAGAGCAGAGCAGCAGCAAGGAATGAGCAGCAATGCCATGGTCAACAAGCATGGAAAAAAGCTTCTGAGGACAAAGCTGGCAGGGAGAAGCCCTCACTTGGGATTGCACCTCTGAAATGCTGTTTTCCCACAGGGACAGGGTACTGCCCCATTCCACTGCCCTGTTTGTGGCGGCCACAGCCAGTGGTTCCCCACGCTCTGGCCACAGAGCGAGTGGAAACTCCTGACCCGGGTGGGAGGGCACTGCTGATCCTCACTGGCCCTGGGCCCGGGGTGCTGAGCAGGTTTCCCTGTGGCATCCTGGCTGCCAGCACAGACTAAAAACAGGCAGAGCACAGGGCTCGAGCATCGCCTCCCCGGGTGCCCAGGGTCACTTGCTCTTGCTGCAGCCAAGCACGTCCCTCCCTGACTGTGCCATCCCACTCAGATCTTTCTCCCTGGCCCTTCCTGGGGCACCAGGAGCCACAGAGCACCCACTCCTTTCTCAGGCTACCACAGTGCTCACGTGCTTGCACCTCAGCAGAACTCAGCCTTTCCCAGAGGCTTTTCCAGAACTGAATGGGAGCCGGGAGGTGCAGGTGGACTAGGGGCTTCTGCCATCACAGGGGATGATGCTGGACCACTGGGTGAGGAAATGGGACCTCCACCAAGGGTGGCCAAAGGAAGCCCCAGAGAGAGGCTCTTCCTACCCCAAGATATTCCAGCTAATGGAGACGGAGCTGACCAAATCCTGGCTAGAGCAGGAGTCAGATCCTCTGCCCTGGCCGCAGGCAAGAAAGAGGGCGTCAATCCAGCCACGTGGCTCCTCAGGGCAGGGACCCAGCAGAGACCAGCATCCCCCTGATGCGGTTTATTCTGCAGGTTGAGTGTTTCCCCATCACACCAGTACAGACACAGTACAAAAACCTCCATCTGAGAAGCACTGGTGCCAGGGAGATATGGCACAAAGCCCTGGCACAGTGGGGCTGGGATGCCAGGCAGCGCTACTGGTGATCCCTTGCCCCCTCTCCCCAGCCAGGCTCCAAGATGTCCAAGGTGGACACTGCTACAATGCTCTCATCCATACCTGCTGCCCTTCAAAGGACAGGCATTGCAAGCAGGACCTGCCATGTTCCTGGCAGCCTCCAGCCCTGCACTAGGGCATGGCCAGCCCTCACCTCTGGCTCCCCAGGAGCAGCTGTGATCCAAAATCCCACCACCCCAAGCACATGTACCTGTCCCACCCTCCGTTCCAGGAACTTGGTCCCACTTGTCCCCTCTCCTGGAGGAGAAGCAGCCAGATCCAGGGCACCTCATCATCCCTCAGCACTGATGAAAACAGCTCCATGTCCTCAGCATCGCTCCAGTCCTGTCTGGGCTCTCCATGGAGCCGCTGGCCACGCTGCTGGAAGAGAGGAGAGTCCCAGCCTGCGTGTTCGGAGGGACTGGGCGGCGGCTCTCAGAGCACGGACAGGTCGTGGCAGGACTTGGAGCGGACTTTGAGGGCCCCCTTGCTGCTGTTCCTGGCCACCAGCCTGTCGAGGAAGTGCCGGGCTCTCCTGCTGAGGCTTTCCTTGTGCTGCTTCTGGCTGAGCGTGGGGTGCAGGTGGGACTCCTTTCCCCCGCGGCGCAGGCGGATCTGCCGTACCACCCCCTCGAAGAGCTCGTCCACGTTGTGCTGCAGAGCTGCCGACGTCTCAATGAATTTGCAGTCGAAGACAGCGGCACAGGCCCGGCCCTCTGCAAGGGAAGGGCAGGGATGGGGCACGACCCCACTGGCACCGGGAACGCTGGGGGACAGGCACTACCACATGCACGACAGCAGTTGCACGTCCAGGGACAGGGGGACAGATGTGGGGGAAATCACCGGGCATGGACCCCCCCACCCAGATTGTCTCCATCAGCCAGACCCCCAACTCCCCACTCACCTTCGACGGAGACCTCGCGGCACCGCACCAGGTCGGTTTTGTTCCCCACCAGGATGATGGGGATGTCCTCGGCCTGGCGTGCGCGGCGCAGCTGGATGCGCAGCTCCGAGGCGCTCTCGAAGCTGCCCCGGTCGGTGATGGAGTACACGATGACATAGGCGTTCCCCACCTGCAGGCACTGGCTGCGCCGTCGGCTCTCCTCACCCTGCCACCACAAGGGGAATGAGGTGTCACCGCCCTGCAAGGGCTGCTGGCGGCTGTGACTGCTGCCAGAGGACAGCAGAGCAGCCCAGCACTGATGGAACCTGCCAGCACGACCCCACCACCCCCTGCGCTGTGGGGAGCAGATGTGTGACACCGTTAATAAAATGCAGATTAAAAGCCCTTAATTTTGGGGTGTGTTTGAGAGTTTCATTCTCTCTCAGCAGCAAACTGGGGCTGTGGGCTCAATCTGGTGTGAGGAGCTCAGGCTGTGTCTCCTGGGGCCATACTGGGACGCGCAACACCAGTGCTGTGGGTGCTGCACCCACATGATCCTGGCACCAGGCACTGCTGGGCAGGATGGAAATAAGCCATAGTGGAAAGAAAGGGCTGTTGTCAGGGTGTTAAGGCGCTGGGGCATCTGTGGGCAGCACAACTACATGCCAAACACAGCCTCAGCCCTCGGGAGTGCTTTCCTCCCCATCCACTGCCTGGGCACTGGCTCCATCCCCGCTCCTGGCGACTCACTGCCTCATGGCACCTACCGGAGCTCAGGGCCCTGGCATGAAGGGAAGGAGGGAGGTGTTTGGAGGGAGGCAATGACAGCAGTGCTGGCATTTCTGCCCAGGAGATTCCTCATGTGCTAGGCAGGAGAAATGCCCCGTGCCAGGCTCTCGGGGCCACCACTCTGCCCGTTGAAGCACGTGCCCTGGCTGATGGCAGTGTCTCACGTGGATTTACCCAGCTGGCTCCTTCAAGCCTATTACCGAATGAATTCCATGCATTTCAAAGCTTCCCTACAACCTCCCCTCTTCCCTGCCACATATCTGTCCTTGTGCCCACACTGGTGAGAACACCGTGGGCAGCCTCCCATGCCAGGCAAGGGTGGGCACAGCGCTGGTCAGAGATGTGACCCCAGCCTGTCCAGCCCAGCATTTCTCCCCTGCTCCACAGCGAGGGCTGTGGTGAGCCCTGGACACAGCTAGGGAGCCCCATGTTGCCCTTTGCAGTGCTCAGAAGCCCCAAAACAGCGGCTGTGTCTGTACAGTGTCCCCTGGGCACATCCCCTGGCCAGCCCCCCGCAGCCCCCGGCCGCGCCGTACCCGCTGCTCTGGCTCCCAGATGTCCAGCACCAGCAGCGTGGTCTCCTCGCCATCCACGGTCAGCGTGCGCTCGTACGCGGCCTCTGCGGGACACCGGAGAGCCTGGTTGGTGTCGCACTGCCCGGACAGCCACGACCCGGGCTCCTCTCTGCCTCGCCCACGGGTTTCTCCCATCACGGGGCCACAGAGAGGTGCCCCTTCACCAGATCCCCCCATCAGACACCTACCTCCGCGCTGCTCCAGCAGCTCCCGCTCCTGAACGCCAGCGAAGAGGTTGACCAGGCTGGTCTTGCCCACGCCGGGGTCACCCAGCAGCACCACTCGGTACCGGGGCTCCCGGGGACCGGAGGAGCCAGAGGAGTCGGAGGACCAGCTGCCCCGGGGGGCCCCTCCGGCCGGCTCGGAGGCGGTGTGGCCGAGCTGGGGGTGACAGGGCTGGCCCCGCGATGTGGCCCCAGCTCCCCCCGGCCGCGGGAGCGGGGTGCTGCCCCTCCGCCGCAGCGGGCTCCTGCTCCCGGGCTGCGTGTTCAGGGTCATCACCGGCACCGAGGGCAGAGGGGCTGGAGAGGGGGTGGCAGGGTGCGTGTCACCCCGAGGGGCACCGCCTCCCGGCAGCCTCCGACGATGTTCCTCTCGGTCCCGGTCCTGGAGCCGCTCCCGGTCTGAGCTGGCAGCAACTCTGAGACAAATTCCCCAGGACGACCGCGCTTCGCCCGCCCCGGGCTTTAAGCCCTGGGAGGTGGAGCCCCTCGCTGCTCCGGTCCCTCCCGCCCCGAACACACCCCCACCCGCACCGGCCCGGCCCGGCCCGCTGCCCTGTCCCGGTCCCCGAGGTCCCCGTGGGACCCCCGGTGCTGAGGAACGGCGAGTTCCCCGGGGATGCATCCCTTCGGTCCCGGGGAGCAGCGGTCACACCGAGATGCTGCGGGATGTGCTTCCTTGGGCAGAGGGTCCCCCTCGCCCCGGTCCTGTGTGGGGCACGGTCCCCCCGGTCCTCGGCTATGCTCCTCTGCCTCAGCCCGGCTTCTCCAAGTAAGGAGAGAGCAGAGCCCAGGCCAGTCCTGCCCTGCCCGGGGGGGATGTGCTTCGTCAGGCCGGGGGCTGTCATGGAACCAGCAAGAACAGGAGTTGGTTTTACTGAACCTGTCGGGTGGTCCAGGTCCTTGTTGGCACTGTGGCACTGGCAGCACTGCCCCAAAATGCCCCAGCACATGCCCTGGGCAAGCCCTGGTCTGACCTCACGCTGGACACACCAGTTCAATCATCACTGGGACCCATTTGCAACACCACGACCAGTCCCAGAACATCCCTCATGGTCAGAACACCATGACAGAGAGGCTGGGAATGAAAGTAACACCTTTATTGTGCCATAAAACCACATCAATGAGTGCCCAAGGCAGTGAGCAGGGCTGGAAGAAGGGCTGATGGCAACAGAGGCATCTCACACCTCATCCAAGACTGCCTGCTCTGGGCACTGGGTGAGGGGCTGACATCAGATGAGTGGTGTTTCCTTGGTACGGGTGCTGAGGACCACCTCAGTACCTGGCATGCGCCTGAGAGAGGAGTCAGGAGGGACAAAGCACAGGGTGGGAATAAGCCACTGCACTTTGACTCTTTCAGTGTGAAGAGGAGGAGAAGAAGCAGGAATGTGGTGACTGCTCAGACACTCTGTGCTCAGAGGGGTCCTGTCCCCTGCATGGCAGCACTGTCATCAGGGGACTTGAGGTGGGTGGAGGGAAACCTGACTTGTGCCAGCTGTGCCACCTTCTCAGTGTCACCAGGGTTCTGGACTGACTTTCAGTGAGGAGGACCCAGATGCTTGTTCTGGGACCCAGGACCATGCAAGCAGCTGGGGGAACAGGGAGACACTTCAAAATCAGGTGAGGGTTGTGCCCAGCTCCCATCCAGTGTGAACCAGAGCCCAGTCTGATTCCCAGCCACCCCAGCAGTATTTTCTCACCCCCCATGGACTGCCCCAGCCACCTACAACTCTAATGACAACCAAAATCAGCTCCAGCCCAAGCCCTGCTCTACTGCCGTCAGACCACCCTCTGCATTGTAGGCTCAAGGCTTGCTAGCCTTCCTGGAGCATCAGAGACAGACATAACCCCTGGGGCTCTGAGAGGGACAAGGAATGAATTTTGCTGCTCTCATTGTCAATTCTGAAAGACAAACATAAGTGGAGAAAGCCCGTCAGAGCAGCCAGGTACATCTGTTTTCTTGCAACGAGGACAAGCACAGTCAGCTGGGCTTGCTCAGAGGTGTCTCATCCATCTTGTCTCAGCCCAGGACAAACTGTGCATCCAGAGAGTTCCAGCATGGGGCTCAGAGCTGCTGGTGAAATCCGCCTGGGGCCCCTGGAATCAGGAGGATTTTTAAGGAGGGGAAGCTGAAATGCAGACAGGAATGGATTCATGGGGTGTTACAGCCCCTCTGGGCTCCGCAGACTGTCAGTGGCACACAGCAACACAGGCAGGGCCAACATGAGCCCTGTGCTCCTCTACACCCTCAGGCTTCCAGGCCAGGCAACTCGTGGCTGATTTTGCTCTTTCTAGAAGGAAATTCTGTGTCTGGAAGCAAAGGGTTAATTAGCAAAATGAAGGGCTGGTGAAGTCGTGTGAAAAGTTGCAGGGAGGTCAGTGGGAAAGGGCTGAGGATGGCGGAGAGGGCTCTGGCACAACCTCCCGCCTGTCAGGGCGGGTAAGCACCAAATGCCTGACTTGTGATGTTACAGAAACTTTCCACTTGGGCCTTCCTGCTATTTTTAACTCTTCTCCCAGCCACCCTCAGTAACCCCAGCCCCACCAGATGCTGAGGCTAATTAATTCGCCTTTTTATCATTTTTTTTTAAACATAAAAAAAATTAAGTTCCACTAACCCATGATGCAGCCGCTTGCCTCCTCCCTCCTGACGCATTCCAGCTTTCCTTCTTCTTCAACTCATGCCTCCATAGCTACAGCCATAGCTGTCTTCCAGCTAAAAGCCAGACTCCAGTGCAGAAGATCCAACCCCTCTTGTCACTCACATCACCACTGCTCTGCTGGGTGTATCTGCCCAAAAAGATGGTATTTCCATGGAAAACAAGCCCAGTGTGTGCCTGGGGTGTGGATGAGCTGGGGGCTGGCCTGCACCTGCAGTGATGGGACACACAGAGAAGGAATGATTCCCTGAGCAGACCCTCTGAGCACAGGCTGCTGCGTGTCACGGGGCTCTCTCCCTCCTGGCAGGCTGACAGGAAGATCATCCCCAGAGAGCAAATGGGATTCATTCTCAGAAATGGAATTGTTTGACATTTATAAGATCAACAGAGTGCCTTTAACCGAGTAGGATGGAAAGCAAAAGTAACACGACTGTATAGACTCATTTCACAGTGATGTGAGCAACTCGCTTCCCAGATTATTTTCCATTGTTTTTTCCATTTCCTGGAGCTCTGCCCTTGCTGTGTCCAGCCGATTCTGTCTGCAGGACTGCACCACTGCCTTCACCCTCTGCACAGGGAGAAATCCAGTCACTGCTCATTCCACAGAGCTGGGAAACATCCCCCTGCACCATCCCTGACCTTCCCCTCGGGCGCTGCTGCTCACACTGACGGCACAGAGGAATCTGTCACTGTGCCTGGTGCCACTCCTCAGAGAGCGGCTCTGGGGAGCAGGGCGGTACTCCAGGAGCCAGCTGGAGCCAGGGACAGCCTGAACGGGTGGATTTGGGCTGTTGCAGGGCTGCTGGTCTATGGGGAGACCCTCCCCCGCCTCGCTCTTTTGTCTCTTAGGGGAACACCTTTTCCCCGAGGGACACCCCTACACCCCGTTGCCCCTCATCATCCTCTGCCCTCGGGGTCCACTCGCGGGTAGCCCCCTTCGTCACTGCTCCCGGGGATGCCCCGTATCCCGGGCCGGTCTCCACGGCGACCGCGGGCGGGATCGGAGACCGGGCGGTGCCCGCGCTCACGGGAGCGGGCGGGAGGGGCGCCCCCTGGCGGCCCCGCCTGGAATCTGCACCGGGACGGGATCACCGGGATGGGGTCACCGGGATGGGGTCACCGGGGCGGGCTCACCGGGAACGGGCTCAGCGGGACCGGGATTACCGGGAACGGGATCACCGGGACGGGATCTGAGTGCCCGGGCCGGGAGGGAGCTGTGGCAGACCGAGCAGCCCGGCGGGACTGGCGGAGACGCGGCAGCTTTCGGGGCCGGGAGGGAGCAGAGAGAACCGGCCATCCCGGGGAGCCCGGGGCCAGGCGGACCCGGTGCACGGCGCCAGCGGGGATGGATGGATGGATGGGTGGGTGGATGGATGGATGGACAGCACAGAGCTGCTCCATGTAATGCTGGCCGTGCCCGCGGGACGGGACCGAACACCGGAGGGTGTGTGCAAGTCCCGGTGCCCGGGCCATGCGGTGCTGGACATGACCTTCGGCTGTACCGGGAGGGAACGGCTCGGGGATGCGCCGTGCAAAGCCGTGGGGCAGGGCTGTGTGGTGTTCCCGGGTGGCGGGGCTCCGGGACGGCGTGGGCAGTGCCCGGCGGTGCAGGACAGGCCAGCGGGACGCAATTCCCGGTCAGACCGCGGGACCTGGACTGCTCGCGGTGCCCGGTCAGGACACAGGACTGGAAAAGCCCAAAGTGCCGGCCAGCCCGCAGGAGCAGCACAGCCTGCGATGCCTGGACGGCTCGTATCACAGTCGTATCACGGTGCACGGTCAGTCGCGATGCCCGTCAGGTCACAATTCCCGGTCGGGTATCTGTGCCCTGTTGGGTCGCGGTGCCCGGTCGGGCCACTGTGCCCGGTCAGGTATCGGTGCCCGGACAGCCTGCGGTGCCAGGTTAGGTCGCGGTGCCACATCGGGTATCGAGGCCCGGTAGGGTCCCGGCTCCCTGTAGGGTCTCAGTGCCCTGTCGAGTCCCGGTACCCGGTCGGGTCTCAGTCCCCGGTCGGGTCTCAGTCCCCTGTCGGGTCTCAGTCCCCGGTCGGTCCCGGTGCCCGGTCGGATCTCAGTCCCCTGTCAGGTCCGGCTCCCCGGCCGGTCCCAGGTCGCGCGCGCTCCCCTGTCACCACGGCAACTGGCGGCGGCGGCGCAGCCAATGGGCTTGGCCCCCGGTGGGCCCGCGCGCGGCGGCGGCAGCCAATGGGCGCGGCCCCCGGCGGGCTGCCCGCGGTCTCCAGGGCAACAGCGCAGCCACCGCCCCCCCATTGGTGCCGCCCCGCCGGGGAGGGGCGTGGCCTGACCGGGAGGGGGCGTGGCCTGACCGGGAGGGGCGGGGCCTCGCTCGCGGCACCGGCACCGCGTGGCCGCCCCGTGGGCAGCGCGTCCCTGTCCCTGTCCCCGTCCTCGTCCCTGTCCCCGT
>WBMV01006306.1:156300-196003 GCA_013396655.1 Campylorhamphus procurvoides | reverse complement strand
CGGAGGCTCGTCGGGAGCCCTGCGCCCCCCTGCCCACCCGTGACACCGAGCCCGCCTGGTGCAAGACGCCGAGCGGGCACATCAAGCGGCCCATGAACGCCTTCATGGTGTGGTCCCAGCACGAGCGCCGCAAGATCATGGACCAGTGGCCCGACATGCACAACGCCGAGATCTCCAAGCGGCTGGGCCGGCGCTGGCAGCTCCTGCACGACTCCGAGAAGATCCCCTTTGTCAGGGAGGCCGAACGTCTGCGCCTCAAGCACATGGCTGACTACCCCGACTACAAGTACCGGCCTCGGAAAAAAGGCAAGGTGGGCACCGGCTCTGCCCGCCCGCGGCTCCCGGTGAAGATCAAGCCCTCCGTGCTGGGCCGTGTCTCCACCAGCCGCAGGCAGTCCGCCAAGCTGCCCACCGGCCCCGACACCGCACAGGAGGCCGCGCCAGAGGTGCCAGCTGAGGACTGCCCCGCGGTGCCCGGCACGGCTGCCTGGCACCCAGCACCCGATGGGGAGCACAGCCCCCAGGAGCCCCCGGCCCCCCTGAGCCCTGCTGCACCCTGCCCGGAGCCGGGGAGGTCCCCAGAGAGCGGGTCCCCTTCTCCCATGTCGGCGGGGTCCCCTCCCTCCTCCTTCAGCTCCTCCGATGAGGAGCTGGAGGAAGAGCTGCTGGGGGTCATGCCTGGGCGGGCACCCACCAGTGCCACCTGTGGTGCTCTGGACTGGTCTGCCTTCGACAAGGACCACGACCTCTTCCCGCGGGGAGGCTCCTCGCACTTCGAGTTCCCGGACTATTGCACGCCCGAGGTGACGGAGATGATAGCGGGGGACTGGCTTATGTCCAGCATCTCGGACTTGGTCTTTACCTACTGAGTCCCGTGCTCTGCAGGTAACGCTTGTTTTTATTTTCACCCACAATCAGGTCATATCAAAAAAAAACAACCCAGGAAAAAAACAAAACAAAACAAACCGAAACCAGCTGTTTACATGCAGGAATCAGGTATTTTGCCTTGAAGCTGCTGGAAGGCAGAGACCCTGCTCCCCCCACCTCCCGGCACACACCCACTCTTCATCCGTCCGTCTGTTCGGCCCTTGCCTTGTGCCCGTGGGATGCGTGGCTGCCCACCGCGGTTATTTGCCTGTGAAATGCGTCTCATCAGGGTTTCATTGTCACACCCGGCCACTTCCCCTCATGATCCCGGTGCTGCCGGCCATGGCTGCTCCCGGCCACTCCCATCTCTGCCAGCACCGTGTGTCCTCTTGCTCTCCAAGCAGCAGGAGCATCCACTCCACCCCGGCTCTTGGTGCCCATCCAACTTTCCCCATCCCTCGGGGAATGGCCGATACCGTTTGCTTTTCGACTGCATTCAATGCATGACTTCAATTTTCTCCTCTTCCTCGTCGCAGCCCTTGGGGAGGGATGCCGAGCCATGCCAAGCCCTCCCTTCCCAACGCTCTGTTTCATGGGGGATCCCTGGCTCTGGGGGTTCGGTGTCCCACGGCACCGTCTCCTTCCCCGTGGCGCGCGTTCCCCGCCACTCGCTTTGGGAAGAGTGAAAGTTGCACGCACGTGACGCGCACGTGGGCGCGGGAGGCTGTGTTGTTCCTCTCGCCAGGCAGTTGTGCAGGGGAGGCTGTGCCACGGGGGGAGCCCATGCCCAGAGCCACCCCAAAACCTCGTGGGGATGAGCCCTTCCCAAAGGAGCCAGCCCTCATTTTAGCCTTGGAGCCAGTGCCCATGTAGGACCTACTCCGGACTGGCTCACCGTGGCCGGTGGAGACACATCCCACTGTGCCCAGCTGTGGTGGGTGGTGCTGCCAGGATGGCAAGGAGCAGCAGAGAAGGGCAGAGTGGCAGGAAAGGGCAGCTGTGGGAAATCTGCCTTAAGCAACCATCCAAATGGGGCCAAGAGCAGCGGCAGCCGATGTCAGTGGGCGTGTGGGTGATGCTCTGGCACAGGATTCCTCCACACAGCACCGCGCTGGGCCCCGCTGCTGGCCGAGCTGAGAGCAGAAACATGCCGGCAGGGAAGGTGCTGCTGCAGCAGCTCCTCCAGCTGGGATTTTCTTTGCTTTTTCCTAATGGCTCCTTCCTGCGACAGCCGCCTCCTCCCACTGCCGAGAGCACGTGGCTGCAGTGCTGGTTCGGCGGCTGCCGCAGGCTGTGGTTGGGGGGCAGGGACTGTGCTCGGGTACAGCGGTGCTGGGTGGGGACCCCACATGTCCCTGTGGACGTGGCTGTGACAGGGACTGGCAGCGTCCAGAGGAGCTGTACTGGGCTCAGCAGTAACCGCTGCTTGAAGCAGCCTTTGCAATCCCCCACGACCCCGATTCCCCAGGGGCTCTGGGTATGTGGGAGACCCTCAGAGCCTTCCTGGGCAGGGGGGTGGAGGGGGCAGCGGAGCACCCACTCCCTGGGGCTCTGTCTCCCTGTTTTGGGGCTGCTGATTCCCCTGGTCACAGGCCACCCGGTGCCCATTGCTGTCAGGCCGGACTGAGCTGTGACCAGGTGAAGGACATTCCCCTCCAAGGTCCTGGCATCTCCTCAGGCTGCCTCGGAGTAGGAGAATCTGCTTGGCCCCGCTGCCGGAGGTGCTGGCGGCTCTGGCTCAGCCGTGGGGATAGGCACTGCAGCGCAGGGAGAGGCGTGTCCCCGGGCCCTTCGCAGGGATGCTCGGTGTCCCCCACCCCAGTCCGGGTGGCTTGGGGGTCCCCTCGAGACCCCTCCGATGGTCAGCCAGCCATCAGCAGTGTAGATGTGTCGGTGTGTAGCGGTAGCTGTGCGTGTGTGTTGGCAGTAGCCACGGTGTTTCAGTACCCCCATGCGGGTGCGAGCCTGCGGAGCCAGGCGGGCATCACGCATCAGACACGTGTTCCCTGGATAGAGAGCGTCCCCTTCCCTGCGTCCCCCCCGGCCGTTCCCCACTGGACCCAGACCCCTCCCCACAAGACTGGAAAAGCCAAATAAGCGCCAGGACAGCAGTGATTCCAGCAGCCTGCTCCCGCCTCACCGCTGCCTGGGGGGATTCTGCCTTCCACCCCCCGGGTAGCCCCACACCAGGAGCACCTGAAGCCCCTCCCACGTGTGAGCCGGGTTTGGGGTTCTCGTGGGGTCCGGCAGCCCCAGGGCTCTCTGACGCACACAGATCTCACCCAGCACCTCTGTGCCTTCTTGGGGTGCGCAGCCACCCCGCGTCGTGACCAGGGGTTCTCAGGGAGGGCACTGAGGCTGATGGCCACCTGCTCTCCATCCCCATCCGTGGGGAAGCCAAAGCCCCCAGGTACCAGCAAGGCCTGAGGCCACAGTGAGGGTCTCGCATCACATGTGTGCTTTGCTGAGCCTGCAGCCCAGGGCTCAGCTTCCATTACTCAGCGGGGACACTGGTCCCGGTGGTCCCCCGCGTGCTGTGCATCGCCCTTGAACCAGGGTGATCCCTCCACAGATTGTCAGGCAAAACATTTCCTCAGGAGCAGGTTCTGGGTCAGTGCCAGAACCAGAGCCAGCGCCGGGACGCCCCGTCCCGGCTGCAAGCACAACACCATCCGCTTTGTCCCTGTCCCCCCTGTCCCCTTCCTCGAGTCTCGCCGGGTGTGTTTGTCAGGGAGAACCGTCGTGGACAGTGGTGGATTTTCTGTGCCGTGTGGTTGTAGTGCTTAGAGACCCCCCCCAGCGTGCGGCCCCCTCCCGCTGCGCCCCTGCCTCCCCGCTGCCCGGTGCTGGCTGGCATACGTGTGCGAGCGTGTGTGCGTGCGCGTGTGACATCCCGTCATCACTCCAGACACAGCGAATAATAATAATAATAATAAAAATAATGATAGTAATAATAAAAATAAACCAAACCTCTCTCAGGAAGCAGCCGCCCCGGCGGCGGCCAAGCGGGCCAGGGGTCCCCGGAGCTGGCGGGGCCCCGGCACAGCCTGCGGATGAGCGCCAGCGCTCGGGGTCACCTTTGTAGTGTTGTGTTAGTGAAGAGTCCCTGTGTCTGTTGTCTTGGAGAAATAGGATTTTACCCGAGGGGCAGTCGTGACCCCGTCCCGGGGATGCGATGTGGCCGGCTCCTGCTCTGCGGAACCTCGGCTAATGGTTATCCTGACTGTTGTGACTATGGAATAAAGTGTGTTGGTCTGCTCCCCGCGGCTCTGTCTCCTTCTGTGCCAACTCACCCCCTCACGGGGCAATTTGGGGTTCCCGGGGGTATGTGAGGTCCCCAGGGAGGTGTGGGATTCCCAGTGGCCACCATCCAGTTTCCACCCTGAGCCCAGCTTCCCATGGGCTCCCACTCCGGGGCGAGGGGTTCATTCTCATCAGTCAGCGTGAGCTGGGCGGCCCTGGGAGCAGTGTGAGCATGTGCACATATGTGCACGTATGTGCATGTGCACACACAGCCCCACCCGTGTCTGTGCATTGGGGCCAACCCCGACAGCGCCCCTGACTCCATTCACCCAGGGGACAGGGACTGGGTGGGGGACACACGGGGGGCACAGGGGAGGGAGGGGACCAGGGTCACTAATCTGGTCCCGCAGGAGGGCCCGGGGGGGCAGGGGCACGGGGTCACGTGATGATCGCGTCACACGCCCCCCCCCCCACCCGCAGCTGTTGCCACGGCAACAAGAGGAACCCGGAGCATCCCCGGGTACCACCAGCCCCTCCTGCCGCCCCGACGCTGTTGGGAACGGGGCTGTCCGCGGGGGATGGGGAGATGCAGAGGGTGCCCGTGCCACAGTGATCCCTCAAGTCTTCAGGCTGCACCCACCTGCCCTGGGCGGTGCCACGGAGGCAGTGATGCTCTGGCTCGGGGTCACTTCAGCCCCTGGCTGTGGGATTCAACTCCTGCCCAGGGACGCTGCCGGGAGCAAAAGGCACTGTGGGGCTGTTCTGGTCACAGTCACAGTTCACTGGCTGCTGCCATTGCCCTCCTGACCTTACCCAAGTCCAGGACCACATGGAGCCAGGTGTCCAGTGCCTGGTGTCCAGCACGGGCACAAGGCACACGCTGCCATCAGCCTGGCTCTCTTTCACATGGCAGTGGCCTCTTGGCTACCCCAGAGGTGCCTCGTCACTGCTCCTTCTTCCCCGCTGCCCAAAGGATGTCCCTCCCAAAGGGTTCTGTGCACTATTGAGAAATTTGCTCCCAGAGAAGCCACAGGGAACTAAAAATTCCCAGCACGTCCACCAGCCCCAAACCATCCAGCCAAGCTTGCTCCCAGCCCGGTGAAAGCGGCTGCGTCACCCTGGCTCAGCAGAGCGTGTCCTGGGAAGCGGGCACCATGCCCAGGATCTCCTCCCGCCGCCAGGCGCCTGGCCCGGGGTGCAGGAGGGGCTGGGAGGTCAAGCTATTTACAGCTCTGCACTGCTGATGGTGGGGGGACACCCTGGAGAGCCGGTGGCACACGCAAGGCCTGGCGATGGCCCAGAGATGGGTGGATGGAAGGAGAACAGTGACCGGGGCACACACGTGCCCTTTGGCTCTGCTCCTGCTCCTCTTCCCACGGGGCTGCCGAGTGTGAGGCCACACAGAGCTGGCCTGGCTGCCACAGGGAAGGTGCCAGCTCTGGGCCACAGGATGCCACAAGAGCGGATCTGGCAGCCCCAGCCCGGGGGAGAGCAGGAAGCGTGTTTAGTAACTGTTTATTTTACAGTTTCAGGGTTTATAGAAATCTGCATTTACAGGGGGTGTGTAAGTCTTTGTACAGAGTTCACTGAAGCACCCGCAGAAACTGCCTCCTCCCAGACCCTTCCTCCCCTGGGGATAACGCAAGAACTAAAGTGCATCATGGCCAGGGAGTGGAGGGGCTGCAGGGGCTTCCTCTGAAGGGTCCAGCCATCCCCTCCTTCGGGGCAGTGTACAGAGGGGTCCTGGCCCTCCAGCAGCACCCCTAGGTCACCACACTCTCCTGCACCACCGGTTTCTAAAGTGCTAAGTGACCCATCCCTCCATCCTGCTCTGGTGCTCTGGGGGGTGCTGAGGGGCCAGGAACGGGCTCTGCCTTCAGCCACACTGGGAGGAGTCCCATGAACAGCCCCGGCTCTCTCCATGGGCACCGGCACCAGCAAGGAGAGGGAACAGGTCTTGCTGCCCTGCCTGGACAAGGGCAGATTCACACACTCCACCGGCAGAGAAGTGCAAGTCCTGCAAGAGAACTCCTGCTCAGAGCCTCATGGAAACACAGGTCAGGAATGAGAACTGCCCACCTGCCCTCTGGCCAGAAAGGCACAGCCCCTTGGTGAGCGAGGGCCCACGGGGCAAACCAGAACATACCCGGGGTAGTTATGGACCAACAGGCAGTGGGGTGGAACAGGGTGCTGCTGAGTTTTGCAGGGTATGTCTTCTCTATCCCAAAATCCCTAACTCTTCAACCAACACCTCCTTTTCAGGTATGCAGCCCCTGGGCACGGCACAGATGGCTTTGGGCACAATAGAGCAATGATGGGGGAGCAGGAGGGAGCTGTGAGGGAGGGTAAGGGCACTTGAGGGAGGTTTAGCAGCTCGGGGAGAGGTAGAGGCTTAGTGTCTATTGGCTTTGTCTCAGTGGGACACTGAGTTGTCTAGAAGGATTTGCTGCTTAGGCTGGAGGGCAGGGAGTGCTGGAACTGCCAATGGGGTTGTGATGCTGAAGTCTGATCAACCTGTGGGAGAGGTTTATGCCACATTTTCTACTGCCATGGCTTCTGTCCTGTGCAAAGTGTTTCACAAGGTGGAAAAAGCCTTTCTCCATATTAGTGCCCACTTCCAGAGCTGTTAAAAAAGTCTGCAATGCATGTCCACAGTACAACTAAGACTCACTTGTGGCGATGTGACCTAGCATATGACAACACACAGCTTTGGCAGGGTGAGCACACTTGTGTCTCACCTCACTGACCCCACATATGATCACAATACTACCAGCACAGAAGTGGCAGTGCCAGAGACCTGAGCTGAGTTGAGCTAAGGTCTGCTCCTGTCCCCTGCCTTCCTCTCCCATAAACAGATTAAGCTGCAAAGACGAGGAAGCAAAAAGAGTCAAGGAGCATTACTTGTTGGGGGGAAGCTCATGGCATGGCGCTGATGGAGGGTGTGTGAAAGGTTTGGCTCTACTCAGAGGGTGCCTACAGGGCAGGGAAAGGCTGGAGCACCAGCAAAGCTGAAGGCAGATTGCAGAGCACACTGGAGCAATGAGGAGACAAAGGACTGCCCTGTTCCTCAGCAGTGCAACAGCCTGTAACCCCCACACATGCACACACCCAGGACAAACCCTGCTAGGACACTCTCTTCCAGGCAAGGATCTGCTCTCACTCCCACCAATTTTCCCCAGTGGGGAACACAGGGTCATTTCGGCACAGCCCACACGTGGCTCTCCTTTTGTACAGTCCCCTGAGCACAGCCTGAACAGCCAGACTGTCCATACCTCTGGTTCCTCATGGGATGATAGCAGTGCCTGTCTGCTCACCCCTGCACGGGAAGAGGGGAACAAGGTGAGTATGGTGTGGGGAACTGTCCTGCTGGGCTGGTTCCCTCAGTCTCTGTCACAAACGCCAAAAGCGTCACTGGACGCAGCAAGAATAAAAAATAATCTTCAGACAGGTCGCTTCCAGGCATGTCCTTCATCAAACATCAGCCCTTCCTGCCAAGAAAGGATGCAGTGACAGGGAAGGCTCCTCCTCCAGCTTCAGGGGAAAATCTGCAGTTCAAACTTGGGTGCCCACTCCAGTGCACTCTTCACCACGGCCAGGGCAGCTGCTCCCAGTGCCACCGTCAGCCCCATCACTGCCAGCTTGACAAAGCGGTTGGTCCGGGGCTTTGTCAAGATGGATTTTGTCCGTTCCTCCCCTCGGAGCCGCTCCTCCCCCCGGAGCCGCTCCCTGAAGCGCTGCCTCAACACAGTGTCTGGTCTCTGCTGCACTGATGCCAACTCAAAGTCCTTAAAAGTGGAAGCCGCAGTTCTGCAAGAGAAGGAACAGGTCAAAGAGTGTCCCCAGCCTCTGTCCAAGGAGGAAGACCTCCATGAGGAGGCAATACCTGGCAAGGGGATGTAGGGAACACACGGGCTGCTGGCACTCACCGTTCTGCCTGCTGCTGAGCTGCCTCCTTGGCGAGTTCAGATGGTGGAAACTGGACAAAAAGGTCCCCAGCTTTGCTGATCAGAGACTCGTAAGGAAGGTCCTGTGGGATCTGGGACAGGAGGTGGTGGACAGAGGCCATGTCACACTCGCACTCCAGAACTTCCTGCTGTCTGTGCAGCACGATCTGCAGAGAGGAGTGAGGACACATGAGGAAATGGGGACAACTCCTTGGCACAGGCTGTTTCAGAGCCAAAAATGAAAAACATTTCACTTCCAGACCTTCTTCAACAGGACATGCCGCAGTGAAGCATTCACTGTCTGGGAAGAGAAATGCCAAACCCTTCCTGAGACTCTGAGGCTATGGAAAGCCTCTTTCATGGTAGTTAGGTCTGTCTGCTGAACAGAACCTGCTACTGGCAGGTCAGACCCAGAGGCAGAACCTCAATAGGGCTTGACTCCACAACTTGCCCTGAAACAAGAGATTAATGTTGGATCCCCCACAGGAGGACAGGAAGATGGACACACAATGCAAGGCTGTCCCCAGCCAGTCAGGCACCCCAGAAGCAGGACCAGCACATGAAAGCAAAGAAAAACACTGTGCCATGCTAGCTCCATTGCACTGAATTGGCACAGTCTGCACATCTGGACACCTCCAGACTGCTCCAAGTTCCACTGGATCCCATCTGCCTTCTGCCATCACCAAGGACATCACTGGCGAGGTGCAGATGGGGACAGCACCAGCACTGGGTTTGCCAGTCCCTCTCTGCAGCCCCAAACTCCCACCACCTCAGAATGGTGTGGTTAATCCCTGACCATTCCAACAATACCTACCACAGCAGCAAAATAAATGGGCATCAGTGGGTGGCAAGCCAGGAAGAAGTCATATAATCGCACGACGTGCCGGAAGTCGGACAAAACGTGGCCAAACCAGGTGATCAGCCAGCTGAGAGCAAAGATGGTTCCCACCTCCGCGCTGTGGGGAGAAAGGGCTGTTAGGTCAGCCTGGAAACAGGGATGAAATGGTCCCAGGGTCACCCCTGTGCCATGTCTGGGAGGGGAGATGGAGATGGAGCTGGTTGTCAATGGAGCACTGAGCTCAGCTCAGAGCCAGGGCCTGTACCTCTGACACAACCCCAGGCAAAGTGCTGCCATGACCTGTCTCACATCCAGTGGGGGCCACATCACAGGCCAAATGCTGCTTCCAGGGGACCCTGAATGTGTGATGTACCACAGCACTGTCTGGCTTGCTGGCCTGAGGGCACCTCAAGTCATGCAACACAACCAGCTTTTTAGGTTACTTTCCACCCTAAGGGCTTATTAATTCTGGGAGTTTGTAATCAGGCTGGGTAGTCAAAGAATTCCTGGCTGTGAAATGTAACAGAGGCACCTGTCCAAAAGAGGGCTCTGGACTGACTCTTCCCACTCACCTTCCTCCTTCTGCTTTAATCTGCCCAGACAATGCTTGTGTATCCCTAATGCAAAACCCGGGAATTATCCCCAAAACTACACCAAGGTCCCCCCAGCCACACAAGTGGGCATGTGAAGTTGTTGTGGCACTTTGTACAACACTCTCCCCAAACTCCTCAGCCTTTCCAATATGGACTGCAGACCACTGGGGTGAAGATGGCACCACTAAAACCCCTCCAGACAGACAGCACAGGTTTGGGTCTGCTTGAAAATGAAGTGCCAGATGGCTGTGGAGTGTCACCATCAGCTGTGGAACAGCTGTTGACACCCCGAGGAAGCTGCTGTGGTGTTGGACATGTGCTGGTGCAAATGGCCCTGTGAACAGTAACCCAAAACTGGTGCAAATGGCCCTGTGAACAGTAACCCAAAACTGGCAGGGGAGAGCCAGGGGGCTCTGTGGGAACATCTGCATACCTCTGCATGAAGTCATGCACCTCAGGGTTCACCTGGTCTATGATGGGCATCAGGTAATTTAAAATGTGCTTGGTATTATCCATCGTTGGGTCCATAAAATCCCTGAGGAAAGATTTAAAAGAAGCTTTGTCAAGCAACCACGTCAGTTAACTCTCCCTCCAGAGAGGCACCACAAGGCAAATCAATGTATGCGCAATAACCAGCCTTGCTGGCAAGGTGGCCCATGGCCCCAAGGAATTCTGTCTCTTTGGGACAGCCTCCTTCCTGCTTTTCTGGGACACACAGGGCTGACTTGCACAGAGAACCTGGACCCAGACCATCACACTGCTGTCAGCTGACAATCCTTACTTTGCTGCAGTACACGCATGAACTGCCTTTCCAGCGCCTAAAACTTGATTCCCTGCCTGAGAGAAGGAGAATCCCTCCAAATCACACTCCTCAGCTGGCAGCTTGCCCTCATTTCAGTGCACAAGCAGCAGAGACACCTGATGTGGGGAACAGGACACTGCCCAGGGCTGTGCAGGGACAAGTAGAAGGCATGGTGCTGAGCCAGCCCCCAGGGCCTGGAGAGGCCCTGACAGCCACAGAACCATGAATAATGCATGTGCGTTGGCTTTTCCAATTCCAGGAGATGCTACAAATTAACTGACAGCCTTCAATTATCCCTTCCCCAGGGCATAATTCCCTGCAAAGCCACATGCTGTCCTGTGGTCAGGCTGCTCTCACAGCACCCCTCCGGGTCAGGCATAACAGGCAGCCACTTTAACCCAAGGCTCTGCCTTCCCAGTTCCCCTTCCAGTCCAGCTCCACCTATACAGGTGTCCCCACAGCCTGGGGACACACAGGTGGTTCCTCTCCTCCTGCTGAGTACCTGAGATGATGTGTTGAGAGCTTTTCCACCAGTGCCGTGGCCAGCCTGGCTCCCACCACCAGGAGGAAGGTGACCACGATGTCATGGTAACCCTGGTAGTAGTGCAGCTGGGGGTTGCGCTTGAGGACGTGGAGGATGATGTCGATGAGCTCCTCCTGCAATCCTTCCCTCTGGTCATCTGGCATCCCTGTGGGGACAGTGCCAAGCAGAGGTGGGACAGCTGTGCCACACTTCCCACTGCCTGCCGTGGGAGGGATGGTGGCTGCGGTCTGCAAGGAGGGCACCTGTGCATTTACCAACCCACCTGATCCTGAGGGATGTGATGCACAGGAGAGGGCAGTAAAACTGGCAGACAGAAACATCCCAAGCACTAATCCTGCCTCCCAAAACTTTGTTGGCCCAGGGGAAGCCAACCAGGTGTTAATCTTCATTGCTGCAGAGCCCCCATATGTGAGGAAGCTGCCGTGGAGCATAGGAGCGGATTTTAATGATATTTGTTCAGTGCTGCTGTGAAGAGTGAATTGTGCTGCACATCCAGCACTGCTGAACACATTTCAATAATTTTTAATTTCCCAGGAGTTCTAGAAAAAAATTCAACAGGACCCGTTTTCACAAAAACTGTGCCAACTGCATCAGACTGCGAGGCCTCCACTGGCACAACTTTCTACTGGTCCCCTGCTAACAACATGTGTTTAGGGACAGGATGTCACTGGGAAAACATTGTTCCTGCCCTGCACAGCTGCAGCCACTTTCTGACAGTCCTTGTCAACAGATACAACACCCAAAGGCCAAGCAGAGAGCCCCAGCGGAGATCCTGCAATGACAAAGTTCTTCTTTTCCTCTGCTTCACTGATGTGGCTAAAAATAGGCAGGAGGCTGCCATTCAAGGGCAAAAAAATCTGTGGGAGCAGAGCCTTCAGGAATCAGGCCTGCACGCAGCATCCATGCTCACAAGAGAATCACAGTGAATCAACTGTTTACACAAAATAAGAGCGGCAGAAAAGGGAAGCAGATTCTGGCCAAAAAGAATGACTACTCTGCACAGAGAGCTGCTGGATTCAATGTTTTATAAATAACACAAAAAGGCACCAGCCTCCCATCAGAACCAAACAACTGCACAACCATTTTGCTTCTAAATGTTCCAAATTATATTAAATTTGGTGCAAGAACGTGATTTTCAGACCATTTAACACCAGGAATTGTTCTAAACATTGACAAACCTGACTGACTTCCCTGCCCCTGAGCTAGGACCATAGATAAACTAAAGCAAATGGCATGTTTCTCAAGCTTTCCATCTGTCCTAATTCCAGCTGGTCAGGGGGACAGGACCCATGTAGGATCCACACAGGATCCAGCCTCTCTGTGCTGCAACTGTTTGCCAGTAGCAGCTTGTTGGCAGAGGGGCCCAGCAGGGCAGGGGAAGTGGAACATTGGAAAAGCCACATCAAAAACCATCTGTGCAGAAGCAGCTGAAGGAAACTGATGGCTGCAGAAGGGCTCCACTGCAAGAAGCAGCTGCTGTGAACTCACAAGGGAAAGGCTTTCTAGAAGTCAGGCTTTTGGAGCAATGGAGTGCCACCTTCTGCAGCCTCCCAGGGAGGCCTGAGCCAGCAGGAACCCCATGGCATTGATCTTGGCCCCCCAGAGTGGAAAGAGCAGAATTCCCTCTCACCTGGTGGGAAGCGGCGCAGGGATCTCCTCACGTCCAGTAACACTTGCTGGTAATCCTTATTGTCCTCTCGCAGCTCCTTCCCTGCTGAGAAAAACAGGAATAGGATTAACACCAAGCAGTGCAAAGCAACTGGGAAGAGAGGGGTGAGGGAGCCAGGAGCATCCCTTCTGAAGCAGGAGGGTGAGGCTGCACACATATCTCCCAACCTATTGCATGTCCCCTTTTTCATGTCACACACCAGCCCTGTCCCTGCACTTGCACTGCCACATACTCTGACACCAAAAACAAATGAGACAATTATTTCTTTAAACAACACATGTTAAAATGCTTAAACTGACAGCACTCCCAGCATTCCTGGGAAGATCTCTGCTCCACAGTTTTGCTGTGCAATTCAAAGCATACTCAGCAGCAGGAAGGGAAATGCACTGTGGAGACTACAAAGAATAAGTCATTAAATAGAGACAATTCAGAAGAAAACTCCACCCAGGGGTAGCTAAGACAGTTATAAAAGAAAAGTTCAGTGAGCCACCAAATTCTATCTATGCAATCATGTGAAGTTAAACATTGTCTTCCAGCAGCTTAGGTCGCCTCACATCAACCCTAACATCACCTGGCTCTTGGTTGAGGTGAAGGCATGCTTTTGGACAGCCACAGATTCAGGAACAACAACAAAATCTGTCCTGTGGGCAGCAACTGTAAAAGCTACAGGAGCTCCTGCATTGCTGAGGTTTAAAAACCATGTGGGTATTTCATCAGGAAGGTCATTTTCCCTGCATCTGCTCAGAATAAACATCACACATGCTTCACATAAACTATTTCCTGGGAGAGACACCTCAGGAGGATTTTGGCTACCTCTCCATGGGAGCAACACAAAGTAAGTCTGATTCTTCTGCTGCAGGTGAACTCACACATGCCAGCTAATGCTCAGGGTCACACTGACCATATCCACAGTGAACTGATGTCCACTGTCACTAAAGGAAATTCTTTTTAGGAAATCATGCATTTCCAAGCCTGCTGTTTACATACAACACTCTGTTCATGCTGCAGTGAGGGCCCTTTTCACATGAGCTCACTGGGAAACACACCAGCACGCATAGGGAAAAGGCAGGTCAGAAAGCAAGCCCTTCCCCTAGTGACAAAGGTCACTGGGCCGTTCTTCCCAAGTACCTGAGTGAGTTCCATACCTGGAAGAGGGGGCAGGTCGTCTGTGTTGACGCTGAGCAGCTTTGGCCACACTTTGCACCGGATCTCGTCCGTGAGGAGCCCGCCCTCGCTGATCGCCATCCGCCTCAGCGCTGCCACGTCGATGGGGTCGCTGTTCAGAGCCTGGTAAATCTCTGCCACTTTTCTTTTCTTCTTAGCATCGAAGTCTGCAGGGAAGGTCACAGAGAGGTGAACAGACAGGCAATGCCTGTGCACAGTGCAGGCGAGCAGCAGCCACTCACAGTGATGTCACACACACAAGGGAGATGACACAGGACAGTTGTCATTGTCACATGCCCTGCTGGGACAGGGATCACCCCAGCAGTGACCCTCCAGCTGGGTGTCCCCATCTCTGCAGGCTCAGCATTGGGGGCACCTCACAGCCCACAGGACACTCCCCTGCTCAACTGTCAACCCCAGGGGTCCCACTGTGGGAGGGAAATGTTGCTCCCCCTGACACAGGAGCCACCACCACTGCCCAAATGCCCCTGGCTCCCATCCTCCCCAAAGGATCACGGCTCCTTGCAGGACCAGGACAGCCCTGCAAAGCCATCCTGCAACTGTTTGCTTTCCAATGCAGCTGCCAGCTCAGGTGTCAAGTGTTTCCTAAGACCAGGACTTAGATTAGGAAAGTGCTCCCAAAACTGTGTTCCTACCGACTCCCGGGTGCAGCCGTCCTAGGGAGAAGCCTGAGCATTTCCACTGACAGCAACAGACACAAGAAAGGACATTGTTATACCAGAGTTAAAGAGTCACGAGCATGTTGACTTCTCTTTCAACGAACACAAATCTGCCAGCTACCAGTACACACAGCTTAGCCAGTAGGAACAAATCCCACTGTTTTGAGGAGCATAGGAACTTGGGGCAGGGAGGGAGAAGGGGGTAACACACAAAGCACACGGTGCTCGGGATAGACACACTTACAGGACACAAGAGCGCTGCCCAGGGAGCGGAGGAAGGACACTATTTCACACCACATGGTGGAATTTATCACCGCTGCCTCATGTGAGGAAGGAGGGAGGCGGCCGAGAGCCACCCGATATCCCACACCGGAGGAGTTCCCAGCAAGGAGGCTTTGCTGAGCAGCTGCGGGGCTGGAGCACAGGATGAGGCCACAAACGCTGCCTTTCCCTAAAGGGTCTTCCCACAGATACAATGGTTCTTAAGATCCAAACGGTAAAGGACGTGTAAAGGACGTGTCCAAATAGAATTTGGGGTGGGAGGCATTAAAAGGATTCCGATGGAGAAACAGCTGTTTCCCAAGGCCGCACCCTCCCGGCAGCGATCAGGGAGCGCGTCCCTCTGCCCACGTGGCACCTCAGCACTGCCCCAGCCCTCTCCCTGCGGGATCCTGGCTGGAAGGGCTGCTCCCCGCGGGTCCGGAGGGAGCCGGCAGGTCGCCAGGCTGCTCATACACATGGACGACAAGTAGGTCGGGCAGTGGATGCTGTTCCTTCTCAAAGACCCCTTTTAAAACACTTCTTGGATCAAAACAAGCTGCAACAGCCTACGACAGAGCTCCACCTCCCTCCGAGTTCCAAGTTCCTGCTAACAGTGAATGTCCTATCGCTTACCCAGCAACTACAGTTTCCTTTTATTCCCTTTCCCGCCCCTTGTGCAAGCAGAGTTATTTGCACAACAGAAGGCAGCTCCGCTCGGCCGGTTCCCTGTTCCCAGCCAGTTCCCTACCCCCAGCTGTTCCCGAAGCCCTGTCACATACCGATGCCTCGGGAAGGGGGAGACAAAGCCTATGGGAGAAAAAACTCCTCTTCACACACAAAGAACTTAAGGAGTCGTGGGAAAGAAGGCGCACGTCCTGCGGGCTCCTCCACTAAGACTTACTGATAAATACCCCAACATTTACACTTTTCAAAGGCAGAGAGGCCAACAGCTGCAAATATGACCAAATCCAGAGTATTTCAAAGCGTGTTTTCTGGAGCCACAAGGCCGTAACTCGCAGGTTCACACCTGGAAGGAGCGACACAGCCCCGAGCTGCGGGTGCGAGGGTTTCACTGCCCCGAAGCTGGGACTGGCCAGTCCCCGATCCGGGTGGGTCCCTCGGTGCTTCTGCAGCCAAAGGCAGCGTGGGGAGCAGCGCTGCAGGCACCGGCACTGGGAACCGGCACCGGGAACCGGGCACAGGGAACGAGCACCGGGCCCCGGGCCCCGTCAGGCCGGGCGCTGCCGCAGAGCCCCCGGTCCCTGCGGGCCGCTTCGGCCACACAGCCGGGGGTGGCCGGACAGTTCACTCGGGCCTCGCTCGGGCCACCCTCGGATCTCCCCGGATCCCCTCGGTCCTCCCGGTCCCGCAGCACCAGCNGGGGGGCTGTGTGGGGGTGCAGCCGCGCATGCGCAGAGGGGAACGCGCAGCCAGCACGTGCCGCCCCCGCGGATCGCTGAGAAACAAAACAAACGATAAAGAAAACCCCAAAAAACCCCAAACCCACCACTGGAATGTGAACGGCGCGGGCTAGTCCCAGCACTGTGCGGGGTGGGTAACACAGCCTCCCAGTGGTGTGGCGCCCAGGGGCTGCTGCCGCCACCCCATAGAAAAGACCCGTAACCCCCCCAGTTCCCCTGGGACACACCACAAGTGTGAGAGCAACCCCTCGGCACTCCAGGTAACGTCCAGAAAGCTCCACACACAGGCTCCCCTGCCTCCTTGTGCAAGGGCAGACAGGCACCAGGACCATGAGCCACTCAGTCTTCTTTTCCATCCGACTCATCCTGGTGCAAACAGCCCTCGCTTGGAATAACAAGAGCACTGGGTTAAATGTCCTGTGCCAATCACAGCCTGGCACAAACAAAGTGTATTTTTTCATACTGGGTGCTTTTATGTTACAGCACACTGAGGTAACAGTCAACACGGTCCAACTTTCACATGATTTTAGAATATAAAAGACTTAAGTACAATGTATTTCCATTGGGTGAAGTCATGGAGGAGAAAGCTACCCTGGTGTACATGAAAAGCCTCGTCTTCCTGTCAGCAATCCTCACAGAAAGGGGCTGTGTTCCATGTCCCAGGAGTGGGTTTAATCCAGCCCACATGCTCCATCCTAAAATTAACTAAGCAACATGGAAATATGTGGTCATGACCCCAAGGAACAGAGGAGGAAGGGGTGCTGGAGACAAGCAGGAGCTGCAGGACAAGGCATCAGCACACACTGAGGAAGGGGAAGAGCCCTCTGCCCACGATAACTGCTGCAATGGCTTTGGGATGGGAGGTCACCCAGAGGGACTGGTGACTGTTCCTGCAGCTACACCAGCTGAGCCCCCACAAGCATTAGGTGACTGAGAACAAGTCACTGAAATCCAAAGAATGGCAACACACACAAAAACCTAAGAACTGGTTCATCATCTCAATTCCCCACCATGAGAGCTGAGACAGAAGAGGAGGTTTTTCTGGTTTTATGGCAAAAGATCCTTCTCCCAGGAGATGCTTTGGCTTGTGGTACCTGTGTAAGGCTCCTCTGCACTGCTCCCCATGTGTGACTGGGACAGTGGCTGTCACCACTCCTGTGTCAGTGTACCACCACCCAGGGAGGCCTCTACACAGGGAACTTAAATCTAACCTCGATAAATAAAACCAAATGTTTATTTACACCAAAGAATTCCAACACTGGATCTTTCACATATGAAGGACAAAGTATATATACACAGCAAGGGGTAGCAGGGCTGTAACAAGGGTGCTTTTCTGTTGTCAATGATAATATTTGTCCACAATTACTGATTCTACCATTTCAGTTTAAGTTAATATCTGCTTGCTCCTTCCTCTCAGTGCATATTTACAAGACTGTGAGGTAACTGGTATTCTCACCACATGGCACGTGAGGGAGGGGATGGTGGGTGATGTGGGATCGGACTTGGCGCAGTCTGATTTTTTATTTCCAGCTTTAAGTAGCCACCAGCTCAAAACCTATAGAAAAAATTTAAAAACAATATACCCAATAACAAACTAATATTCCAGAGATCCAAGCCAAGTAACGGCACGAAGAACCCTCTGTGAGAAAGGGGCTGACCAGAGTAGGGCTTACTCTACAGGAGCACCTGTCTCAGGAGGTGGTAAGGACTCCAACTGGATCAGTAACCTCATTTTTTAAGACTAAAATTACATGCAAGGGGTGAGTTGGCATTCTGGTTGGCTCCTAAGGAGACATTATCCAATCCAATTATGGTTTCGGACATTATCTGCACTTATTCCTTTTAAGCTTATCCCACCTCTCCCTACTGGAATTGTCTCCTCAGTGTACCCCAGCTGGGACGTTTGCAGGATATGGGGCTCAAGTGAGTGGTACTTTAAGAAACCCCCTCCCCTGCCTCATGAAGACTTGGTTTGGTAGTCTCTGGAGAACAGCACAATCCCCCAAGGTGTAGGCTCATGGAGGAATAATGGTGGGAACATGAAGAGAAGAGATTTCCAGCAGGATGCAAGAGCTTGGAAATGCTGTTGATTCATTTTTGTTATTAAATGAAGAGTACTTTTTTCTTTTTTTTTTTTTGTGGGGGGGGTGGTTTGGGGAGGGGAAAGAAAAACTGTCCAAGAAATATTCCATCTGTAGGTATTTTCAGGGATTCCCCTGAGTTACGAAAAGTTCAAGTAAAAAAAGAAAAATCAGCCTATAATAATTTTGTATATAATGACTGAACTACTATAAATCCACAAGCAACAGTTCAGACACGGTGTCTCCAAAGCGTTCATCCCCTCCCTTCCCCTGCCAGGCACAAGCTGCGTCCTGAGGAGAGGCGGAGGGGGAAACCTCTTCCCCACCTGACTCAGCTCAGGCAGCAGGAGACAGAGCCCATCACTACTGCTGGGCGCCTGCAGCAGCTGGAACAGGCATCCCCAGGGTGGTGGTGGCAGAGATGACGGGTGAGCCTGCTAGAGGTCCAAGGGGTGAAGGTGTTGGCACTGAAGAAATCCCTGGAAGAGAGAGAGGGAAGAGGGAATTAGAGTGAAAACAGCGCATCACGATCCAGGACAGCTCAGCTTCTGAAATCAAGTGGTGGCTTTGCAGGTCAGTTACGTTTTCAGAGCTGCCAAGATAAGCTGAGATTAAAGATCTGTCACAGTTCTCTGTGGCCTTTGAGAAGGGCTGACTGAAGAGTCACCGATCGGCAGAAGCGTGGCTGAATCCAAGAATGGTTTGGATTGGAAGAGACCTTAAAGTTCATCCCATTCCAACCCCCTGCCATGGGCAAGGACACCTTCCACTGGACCAGGCTGCTCAAAGCCCTGTCCAACCTGGCCTTGAACACTTCCAGGGACGGGGCAGCCACAGCTTCTCTGGGCAGCCTGTTCCAGTGCACTGTCCTTCAAACTGCTGCCAGAAAATTCAACTGCAAAGCACTTTTTAAAACGAGACCAGAAAAGCAGGTCAGGCTGCCTGAGGCCTTATTTACTGTGCTCTCCCACCCACTTCTTTGCCCTTGTCTCCACTCCCAGGAGATGACCTGATGCTCCACCTGCAGAACTCACCCTCCAGGATCCTCACACCCACCCAGCACACAAAAATGCTTTACCACACTAAGCACCACAAAGAGCTGAGAGCAGAACTGACCTGACATCATGCTTGCACTGCTGACAGGAGTGCTGCCACCCGGCATGTTGGACGGGCCCATCCGAGCCTGGTCTTTCACAATGGGATCTAGGAAGAGCACATTATCCTTAGGTGCTGTGTTGCCAAAGAGCTGCTGAGGCACACAAACTGCCCGTGGCCTCCGTTCTCAGCCAGTCCTGGCATGCTGCCTGTGTCCAATGACATCAACTATTATCTGCCAGAACTCAGAAGTTTACACCATCTCCAGTGGGACGCACTCAGAAGGTACCAAGGTCACGTAGTATCAGGGAAAGTCACCTAAATGTGAATTGAGGGTCAGCAGGACTGCTTGACAGGAAAAGCGGAAGGGAAGTTGATGTCTTTTCTGTGCTAAGCAACTGTGTAATTGCAGAAAGCCAAACCCAGAACATGGGTGTAGCAAGCAGATAAATTATCACTAATTACAATCATGTGTCATGTCTCTATACACATCCCACAGCAGCCTGTGAGTTGTCAGGAGTCTCACTGGAGCTTGTCTTCTGTGAGGTGATCCAACTTACTAACTGCTTATCTTCACCTGCAGGTAAATAATGCTCTCACCTCAACAGGGACAACCCCTTCCTGCCTCCCAGGCCTTCTGTGTCAGACAAGGAAATTCCAAATTTTGCCTTTCCTCAAGCTGAGCTCAGCACAACTTGTATCTCTACGTAGACACAAAATTAACTGCTCATTCAACTCTCACATTCCAAGTGTTTGGCTTCACTAATGCTCATACTTGCAAAACATTTCACTTGAGTATTCCCCACAGGTATAGCACAGGTCTATAGTTTGTTAATTACAGGGGTCCTTTTAGCAGCAAGAAAAAAAAAACCATCTGAGCAAATACTGACATTTTGCATTGCTGCAGCTGTTTCAAGCCCCAAAATATTGACATTTGTGAAAACAGCAAACATTTAAAAACATTTACGAGTGAAAATTACATTTTTGCCTGCAAAATGAAAACTTGAGTATACCAGTAACTACGCAATTGAACAACAAAAGGAGTTAAAAGGCCTGTTTCTCAACAAACCAGAGATTTCTGAGTTTATCAAAACATCAGAACCTATGCACGCCTACTGAAAACAACCCCAAATCACATAATTTAGGTGACTTTCCCTGATATCACTTGCTCATTCATGGGCCCAACACAGGCATCTGACACTGGGTCCTTGGCTGGTGGAGGTGGCAGTGGCCTATTTTACCCACCACAGAAACCAGCATCCTCAGCTCCAGTGCAGTTACTTGCAGAGACCAGGCTTGTTATTGTTACAGTTCTCAGTTCCCATCTGCAAAACCCGTGGGAACAGAGATTTCCCAGAGGCAGAACTCTCAGGGCAGCAGCTGATACTTACAGAAGTAGGGGTGTTCCATGGCTTCTCTCGCTGTAAGTCGTGACTGGTGATCATATCGCAACAGCTTGTCTAAGAAATCCAAAGCTTCTGGACTCACCAGGTGTTGGTTCTCACTGTGAACAAAGCGCTCCCATCGCTTACGGGAGTGTCTGTGGAAAAAGAGACTCAAATCAGGCCCGGCAGGGGACAGCCATGCCAAAACTCACTCTTTTAAGGAGCAAGAACTGTGACAGATGTCTGTGCCTGAGAGGGCTGCTGGGCTGAGTTGTTCCAGAACATGAAGCAGCAGTGCACCGTGTCCCCAGGTGGTGGCAGAGCTGCTGTGGCCCCGGCACAGCCACTGTGGCCACCACGGCCCAGCTATGACCACCACAGCCTCCATACAGCAGCAGGATTCATTCAGAATGGATTTACAGGCCTAAAATTCCAGGTCCTGCTCTTCTCTTATGCCCCCAGCATTAATCCCTTTAGTTTTAGTATTGCACAAAGTAACTCTGTGAGGGGAAAAAATATGTAAATGCCATCTTAAGCAGCACCTGATTTTCCACGCTGTAAATGCTGAGAAACAGTTTTGTTTTTTCCCCCCAGACTGGAAAGAGCATTTGCCCTTCACGCTTTCTGCTCCAGCAGTTCCTCTATTGCCTGGATGACATTTAAAAATCTTTCCTCAGGTCCATTTCCATATAAAGGACTACAGGAAGCACTGGCAAAAGGGACCAAAGGCACAAAGTGACAGTTCTGCAGAATTCTGGCTCTGATTTCTCTTTTAAGTTTTTGTTTGCTTCAAGGTCTGTTGACAAAGCTGTAGCTGTCCAGATCTACCAAAGAGACTCCAGACCTTGGCTCACCTGCCCAAAATGTCATTGAAACGTGGATCCAGCTCAATGTTGTATTTGTCGATGTAGTCATACAGATCTTCTGTCCCCAGCACCTTGGCTATCCTCACCAGCTGGGAACAAACAGAAAAATAAGTCACTGCTGTGATGGTATGATAATGCTGGAGCCCGCATGAAGATATAGCAGCACATTCCCTTGGGACCTTGAACCTGGACTCAGTGGTCTGAACCAGCAGCCACAGGGTCATCTTGTGGCTCTGGCTTCCCCAGCCACACACAGTCCCTGGCATCAGGAACATGCCTCCACTCACAGCCAGAGCTCAGTACCCCAAAGCAGCCAGGAGGGAGCCACATATCCTAAAATATCTAAAACCTGAGACCTTGCAACACTTGTAGCAAGAAAACATTCAAAACCAAGAGAGGGGAAGGCAAGAATAACTGGTCAAAAAAGCAGAAACCCTGGATCTTGTATGTGAAGGGTGAAGCACCACCCCAGAGAGTTCCAGAATGGAGGTTTGAGAACAGAAGGTCCGTGTTCCAGAACATTTGCATGTTAGTCACATGCAGAGCATATTGTAAAGGTTTAAGTATAAATATTTTGGCCTAAAGGAAACACATCAAGGATTTCAGAATCTATTTAACCCTATACCAATTTCAGTTTCTATACCGAGACGGGGGAAGGTGGATAGTGGCAGGGGCTTTCCACATAACCTAACCTCAGAACAGTCAAACTATGTACCAGAACACACCAGCCCTAATGTAACTATTGTTATAGCTTTTCCCAGACACCTACTGAGGAGCTCCTAAGTACAAAGCTCTATAAATCCATTTCCATTTAATTGGTTACATAATCTTGCACACTTGAGAAAAGGAATGTGGCTTCAAATTGAGCAAAGAAGCCACTAGAGAAATGCTTAAATTCTTCTCCAGCTCACTCTATAGAAGCCTAACCAGGAAATCTTCATGGTGCTAAGAGAACAGAGATTGTACATGACCAGCTCTCACCTGATCATAGTTGTCATGGCCATGGAAAAATGGTTCCTTTCGGAATATCATACTAGCCAACATGCAACCCAAGCTCCACATATCCAGACTGTAATCATACATCTGTACAAAACCAGAAGGACAATTCAATTTCTAATGAATCAAGCAGAACAGACTTCCAAAACTAGCAGGGTCCCCCCCTCCCTCCAGTGATACAAACATGGCCACATTATGCTGCAAACAGATTGAACTATCTTCACATATCATGATCCCTAAACACTGTTCAGCCACTGTTCCAGTTACTCAAACTGGGATACAGCAATTAGCAGGACAGCAGGTATCCTAGTTCTATCCCTGTCCACCAGGATATTAAAGACCAGTGCCCTTTTCTATTTTCAATGCAGATCCCAATGTTATGAACCACTGAGAAGTGTGTGTGGGGAAGAGAGGGACTGCAAGAAGCAACAAAAGCTGTAGCCTCCTCAAGCTCCATGGGCAGGTAAGAATGTGCCTTTTTTCAGAACCAGTAGAGTCTGAAAGTCACCAGGAACACTGTGATTTCCATAATGCAAACTGCCATCAGATATGGGGATGCTTTTATAGCTTAATTTAGAAGTTCATGCAGTACTCGCTGTTCCCACAGGGGCTTTGTTTCATTCCTGCACCTTATTGCAAACACAGCCCTGCTAAAAAAATATTCAACATTTGTATTCCAAGATCCGTGATGATAGTTCTGCAGCTCTTCCTCAGGTCCTGACACTACTCTCTAGTTTCTTTAATTCAGTGGCTTTATAGCTACTGCTTTCTGCCATACATTTTGGAACCGACTTCAGCTTCAACTCTCTAGACATCTGAATTTTGGCTTTGTTACCTTGAAATGGCACAGACTTTCCTTATAAAAGTCAGTGAGGAGTCCTGGTAACTCTTACCTGATAATCTACAAGGAGTTCAGGTCCTTTGAAATATCTGGAAGCCACTCTGACATTGTACTCTTGGCCAGGGTGATAGAATTCAGCCAAACCCCAATCTATTAGTCTAAGCTAGAAATGGCAGAAAACAAAGAAAAAAGGCTCAAAGGATGCTCCAGCTCTCCACTGGCTGAACAACACTGCAAGTGAAGTTAATTTACAAGTCTCCTATTTTCAATTAATTTGATCAGAGTATCTGGTTACATACTCTCCCCAAACCCATATCACCAACCAGTCTAAATAAAACACCTCTCCTTGCAACCCTGGGTTATGTGTGACCCATAAAACCTTCAAAAGGCAGTGCAGAGAATCTCATTTTACATTTCTGCACACAAGTGAAGCACGGTGCCCCTTAGAGAGGTCTGCTAATACCACTACATGGAAGTACCCAAAAGGGATCCCAGTTTGCTAAGAGAGAAGCAGGAGCCCTCCCTGCCCCCCAGCCACCCCACACTACCTTTCTGTGCTCATGGTCAATCATGACGTTGTGAGGTTTGACATCTCTGTGCATGATTCCCATGCTATGGCAGTAATCTAGAGCCTGCAGGGGACAAAGAAACAGATGCTGGAGTCACAAGCACCTCTCAAGTCCAACCATATCCAGCAGTATTCCCATGTATACCAAGTCTAACGAGATGGTAAGACTGTCCAGTGTTACCTCCTGGATTAGACTCACTGATCACAGAAAACACTTCTAGAGCCGCCTCTCAAAGGGAGGTCCCAGCAACACAAGTGTCTTGGCTTCATTTCATGTGCTTCCTCATAAAAACTGGAATTTCAGAGTCCCTAAGAGCATAGTTACAAGGCACTACTGAGCAAAAAAGGCCCCTTTCTCCAGACTCTTAAGAAAAAAAATTACTTGTTTCAGCAGAATGGACAAAGACATTTGACTCACATTACACTAGAGCACAGATCCAGCCAGTAACAGCTTATAGTTGTCTGTTTTCAGAGGCTACATGTAGTTCTGATTTAGGATCTTAAGCTATCTCAGTGTCCTGCAAGGCTCTGCTAGCCTCAAAAAAACCCAAACAAACTAGAATGTGTCGCAGAAACAAGGCTGAAAATTGATACTGAGTTGACATTTTTCTGCCCAGTTCTTCCACAGGCTTTCTCTTCCCTCCCCTTAGCAATATATGTCACTATCATCAGTGACATGAGAACCATCTCTACAGGATTAGCTGAGTGCAAATCATAGAAATAAACCACCAAAACAGCAAAACACCAACTTACCTTCAAAATCTCATACATGTAGAATCGAATATCATAATCTGTTAATGTCTGGTATAATTGCTGTGGGACACAAACACATCCTATCAGTGTTCAACACCCAGAAAAACTCATCACATCCCTGCCGATCCAAAACAACCCAGTCATGTTTTGAGCTGCTGTGGTTCTTCCTAACTCAAAGTTTCCCAAGTTCTCTGATCCCACACCCGACTCTGATCAGCCTGTTCCTCTCCCCTTACAAATCCCATACATAGTTTACTCCCTGCTCTGCTCAGACAGCACATTCTGGTTCCTGCCACTATCTCCCACGATAGGCTATGCCTGCAGTCTGGGTCACAAAAACACCAAGGGTGCTCTGCAACATTTAGCAGCTATTCCTTACAGCATTGCATTGCCTTTCTTCTCCTGAGGTAGGTCAGTGGGAAGGGGACAAAGAAACACCTAAATCCCTATTCCCAGATGTATAAAAGGCCACAGACACAGCAGAGAAAACATTTAAATCCCTATTCCCAGAAGTATGAAAGGCCACAGAAACAGCTGTCCAGATTTAAAGTGGTTTCAATAGAGTTGTACACGTAAAAGCAAAATGCTTCAAGAAGGCAGGCACTGATGGGCCACACAGTAACAGATTCATTTGCCCCCAGGTTTAAATACCACTTGGAATCTGCCTTCTCACCTTTTAACTTCTGTGGCAAAATGGTACTGAATGACTAATTACAAACTGTCTCTTTAAAGACAGTTCCTACGCTGGAAGGACATGATTAAATAGTCTGCCTGCCCTATGTACTTGCCTCCCCCCCACCCCAAACCTGTACAAGTGGCCTTCAAATGGAAGAAGAAAAAAGAGTTCACATCCCCACACTGTACCTTAAAGTCTGTGTTGTTTACATGTTCAAAAACCAAAGCGGGTGTCCGAGACTAAAACAGAAAGAAAAGTATTCAGCTATGTTGAGATAATATGTTCACATTTAGGATAATGAATTAAACCTTTTTTTCTCCTAAAACTGCACAAAACCCCTCTGCCTCAGACATATTTATGATTCCCCTCAGACAGAGAAAGCAGAGCCAAAGCCCACAACCCCCAGCAGCACTGTTTGCAGAATGAATTAACTGCTCTCAGCTCACTGGTATCTCTTCCTCACAGAGTGAGGGGTTGAAGGGACCTGTGGGGGAAGGGCCCTTTAAAAGAAGTTTATCAGATTAAGAGCTGATCTGATTAGTCAATTCAAAAGCAGGATTTAAGAGCAGGGGTAAACAAAAACCCAGATCAGAGCTGAAGTCAAACACAGCAACTTCACCCATGGCCCCAGTGTACTCTTTAAGTTCCTCCCATACTTACCACAGGATCTTTTACTATATCTGCAAGGGTGATTATATTGGGCCCGCCTCGCAAGTTCTCTAAGATCTTGATTTCACGCTTGATTTTCTTCTTTTTAACAGGCTGAAGAATAAAACCCCAAAGTGTAAGATAAAGCACTGCAGTAAAGTGAGTCTAATAGCTCAACACCCAGATGACAACACCCAGGTGACTGCAGATCAGCAAAATACATCAGAGCCTTTGCAATATAACCTGAGTATGCATCACTCCAGTAAGGGCTCAAATATCTGCTCTCTCCTTACTAACCATACAACCCTGACAGTTACAGACAATAGTTTAATGTGAAGGAAAGGCTGGAAGATGGCTTTTTTATTTTTAAAGCTCTCTGAAAATAATTTGATAGGACAAGAGGAAATGGCCTCAAGTTGTGCCAGGGGAGGTTTAGGTTAGTTATCAGGAAAAATTCCTTCATGGACAAGGTTGTCAAGCCCTGGAATAGGCTGCTCCAGTGGTGGAGTCACCATCCCTGAAGGGATTTTAAAGACATGTAGATGTGGCACTTGGGGACATGGCTTAGCAGTGCTGGGGCAATGGTTGGACTTGATGATCTTAGAAAGCTTTTCCAACCTGAACAGTTCTGTTCTGTTCCAGAATTTCTTAAATGGCATGTGACAAATGTTTAACTACAAGAAGTCCATGGCCTACCAGAGAGCTGCTAAATGAAGGCCATGCCCATGACAGCATGCCAGGGCACTGGCACTTAGAGAAGGTGTGAATTTTGTAGTCAGCTGTTGAAGCATTGCTGAGCTCTAGGTAAAAACGTGTTGCACATGAGAGCTTCTTTAAGACAGAGACTAATTCCTTACAGGCAGAAATCTGACTTAATAACAAAGTGCAGGGCATGTATCCAGAGGCTCAAAGTGATGGTCTGTTTCACTGAATGACACTCCAAAGCCAGGCTTTAAGGATTTCAGTTTTAGAACATCAAACAGGCCTTTCTGGCCTCCTGATCACCACAAGACAGATTTTATCTTTTGCCCAATCCCCAGCTCACCTTGAGAATTTTAACAACTACTTTTTCATTATTTGTAATGTTGATGGCTTCAAATACTTCACTGTATTTGCCTCGGCCTAATTTTCGAACTAGCTGGTAGTCATCTTGATTTCTGTGGAGAGAAAAGGTTAGAGTTCCAAAAAGCTCAGTCATTTCCATCATGATTTACAAACTGCTCCTTAACACTCAATCACTGCCTCACCTTCCAGGCAAAGGACATTAACCGGTGTCTTCTCCTGAACAGGGTGATTAAGACAGAAACAGGGAGCTTCTATTTGTCAAGTTAGATCCAATCCAGAACTCCCTACTGAAAACCCAACTATGTATTTCAGCATTAGCAAACTGAAGCTATCCCTTCTCCCAGTCTCTCTATATTTGGAAGCTACATTTTTCCTTGTATAATACAACAAAGCTAGTAAGAGCAAAAACCTAAGTGTTAGCCTGTTTAAAAACAGACTAGGCACAAAGCAGCACTTATGCTCAGACAACTGTGTACATTCCAGAAACTTGGAACTTCAGCACAGCTGAGGGCAGAACTCTGTCTGGGCCCTCCATATCCCAGCAGGAACGCAGAGCTATAAAGCTGCCACCACTGCTGTCTGATTCTGGGACAGCTTAGTCATGAGCTCAATTTAGACATCTCCTTCCTTCAAAGAGAAGCAGCCGTGTCTTTGCCAGTCACTTGCAGGGAGCTGAGCAACAAGTCACAAAATAGCATGTACCTATTTAAGTCTGCAGTTTCTTCACTCATCCAAGTCAGAAGCAACTTCAGTTTGAAAGTCTTTCTCACTTCTTTTCAGCCCTGCACTCAGAGCTGGTTAGATTGTTTCAGAAAAAAATTTTCTTCCCTCTGAAAGAGGATGTATGCTGACTACCTGGCAAAAATTCTTCAAACTTTTAAGGAAGCTGCTGTAAATGTTCCTGCACAGCTGATGATACAGAAATTTGATAAGAAACACTTTTCTGAAGAAATGCTGTGGTCCCATTTGCCAAGGGGCACGAAAAAGCCTCATGCAGCACAGGTGCCTGAACTCCCCATGCACCACCACAGAGGATCCACAGGGATTGATCCCAGGGCAGGGACATCCAGAAGCAGCCCAGAGACTTACCCCCACTCAACAACATGCGACTCATAGTCCCAGTACTCCCGGGGTCTGTGTGTGTTCACGTCCGTGTAAACTCTGGCCCTGCTCGGCACGGGTCCCGACATATCAGACAGGTTGGCAGGCGGAAATGATGAGATGTGAAATCAGAGGCGACCTGGTCTGCAACGCTGCACACAGGAGAAAAGCCTCAGATTCCTCCACCTGCAGGGAATATAAACCAGAGGTTAAATTCTCAAGGTACTATAAAAGTATTTAGGTTAATCATTACAAGCTGTGAAGGAGAGGCTGGAGCCCAGCCACAGGCCTGGGGATCATTTATCAGAGCTGGGAAGCAATTTGTCTGCTCTCCCTCACACAGGACGGACCCGCCTGGCCCGGTTAACAAAGCCCTCCACCCTGATCTTGCAACTTTCAGCAGGTTGTTTCCAACTTCTGGTTGCAGAGATAACTTTGCAAAAGGGAAGAAACGCCATGTGCTCTATATCTACAAACAGACTCCTTCCTTTTGGCTCCAGAGTGAAAGCAACGGCCACGGGCTGCGATCTCATCTCTCCTCCATCACAAGTCTTGTGCCACCCCATGTAGCCAAACCAATTCTGCTGGGAGGGGAACCACTTTTAGTCACGACTTTCTACAGTCAAGGCATTAAATCTGACTGTCTAAAAGACAGCAGCATCTGTGGATTATGATGATTTACTCAAATGAAAAATTCTGCTGCAAGAGTCTGAAGATGTTTCTCTGCATCTCTTTGTCCAAAGCACTTCTTCCTCCTTATAATGTGATTTTTGCAAAGCTTCTGTTAAGTTTTATGAGTATTGAGACTAGTCAAAATCACTCAAAGTTACTGCTTGTCAAATACTCCAAATTTTTATCATCTGTATCTGAATATTTAAGACAATAATTCACTACAGTTTGATATCATTATTGTCCTACCTAAAATAAATGTGTTGCCTTTCCACCTCTCAAGTCTTTCACAACTTGACACATTTTAAGATGTTTAAGTACAAGAATCTCTTTGTCAGCTTTCAAAATAATTGACAAGAAGGGAACCTGTATCAGAACACGGACAGGCTCTATTTGGTGTGTAGCAATGGCAGGGACCTACAGCCCTGTGTATGGGCTCTATCAGTGTGCAACACTATGACCAAAATGAATGTACTTATTTGCTATGCCAACCTTACTCCTTCATAGAAAATGGGCAACTGCCAGACCATAGGAGGAAATAACAGCCCCATTAATCAGAAATTAATGAGAAAAGACATAGAAATCTGCTCGGAGCAGTTACAAGGCTATCAGGAGATGTCACATCAGAAGAAAATTCTAGAAGCAAAATCCTGCTCTAGTGGCAGTGTCCTGTTGTTTATTCAAGGTCTGTGGTGCTTCAGCTGCTCCAAGGACCCAGCAAGAACCGCTGGCTGTGAAGATGGTGGACGACCTGGAGGACACAGGTTTGATGTCCTTCACTGTGTCACACAACCTGACCACCAGCTGGCCCTGCATCCAGGGGCAGAAACATGCACAAAGGCTCTCTGGCATGTGCAAAGCCTCCTCAGGTGGGACAGACCTCAGCAGCTGGGTCATTTTTTGACCTAGTGACACACATGGTGTTGGGAGGCAGCTCCAGGTAGACAGGGTTGCAGTAATCCAGTTCCAAGGTTAAAAAGGGATACAGCACTGTTCCAGAGTCCAACAAGGCCTCACACCAATAGTGAAAGGATAGGGCACTTCAGCCTGGTCTTCAGCTAATGGAGAATATGAATTAATCCTAAAAATATAGCAAGTCTATTCCTGGACAAAATGTTAGTTCTCTAACAAAACACACTTTCAGAAGATGAGGCAGCAATCATCTAAGACCTCAAAGCATTTATATGGCATGACTCAGACACTTAGAAATTAGATGTATATTCCAAAAACGTCCCCAGGCATTATCAGAGCATGCAAGTTTACTAGAAAACTCTAGTACAGTGAAATTTATTAGATTTCAAAGTTCAGTCACTGTTTTTGTTTCTCCTGATTCCATGTGCTTCTGGCAGGAGATGCACTGGCTCATTTCCTCTGCCAGATACTCCTTGGGTAGGAATTAACTGAATCTATACATGACCTAGCAATTTTAATTTTTAAGCACAACCCGTTATCAATAAAGCACATGTGACTGCTCCAACTCACCCAGCTTAGCAAGACCAGTTTCAGCACAGAAAAAGAAAAGAATAAAAAAAAGAAAAATCAATCCCATTATCTAAAGATAGATCACATTTCACAGTGGCTATTTTTTGTCACGTAGCTCTAGCAGCACATTGTAACTGGCTGCTCAGAGAAGGGCTTTTTCAGGAAATCATCGACTGTAGCTTCTAAGAATGGCACACAATGTCTATTTACGAGGGTAGGTATTATTGTCCACTGTTCTTTATACAGGAAGGAGAGAGAGTCTGCACAGACAATTTAATTTTAAAGCAAACAAAGTTACAGACATACATAAACTTACCCTGCCTGAAAGCTGCTCACTCACTCTGCTCAAAACTGCCAAGGAATTTGTATAGATTTTTCTTCCACTGCCCCTGGAGGGGGATCATTTTGCAGTGGATTCAAGTTCTTTGGCAGAAGGGAATGACACAAATAAGGACAGATAATGGGGACAGGTGTTGACATGCAAACGTCAGTTGAGCTTGCAGTTTTTAAGGCAGAAAATCTACACTATGAGCAGTGAACACTCCTAGAGAAGTGTCTGGAGCTTGTTATAAAGGATGAGTTCTATTTCTGCAGAATCCAAACAGAATGTTGGCATTTATTAATTCCTGCATTAATGACAGAATCACAGAATAATTTATATTGGAAGAGTCTGCTAAACATCATCTAGTCGAAGTAGTTGTGATTAGATCAGGTTGTCGTGTCCAGTGCAGTCTGAAGCATCTCCAAAAAAACCACAATGTAAAAATTTTAATTTCTCTGGTAGAGAAGGGTTTAACTAGTAAACACAACCATGAGCTTTTCGGCAGCATACCAGAGATCACAGCAAGGGGAAGACAAAGCTCCCAGCTACAGTCTGACACGCTGCTCACTGCCAAGGCTTCCCTGTGCAACAACACAGAGCAATAGCCCGTTGTCTGAGCAGCTTGGCAAGCTCAGATATTTTGTGCCTAAAGTTCAATAAAAGGGCAAAAAGCCTCTCTGTGCTCACTGTGAATCTGATTTTTAAAATATTTCAGTTTAAACCACTGTTACAAATGCCCTTGTTTTTAAAAAGGGACGTTATCATCCTTACAATGCACTCTAACTCCAAAGGCAACCCCTGCCCCCATGGAGGATTTGATATCTTGTGAAGTATCCATACTTCCCACACCTATTCCAATGAGTATAGGAATTTTCTACACCCTCTGTCCTTCCAGATGTATCCACTTACAGCAAGTACCAACAAAACACAGTTAAGAAATCCATGCAGATTAGTTTGAGAAAACATACCGACTTAGCCTCTAGTAAAAATCTCCCTTTTTTTTTGAAGTCAAGAATAACCAACATACTGGAATATTTTCTTCTCCTTTAAAATGGAAATGTTTTTGGCAGGGAGCTTCTCCCAAGCACAGTTACTCACTCAGAAGCTTAAACCCAAGAAGTTGCACCAGTATGACACAGCACTCGTACAGGCTCCCAGTGAGCTGGAAGCCAAGAGCTTCCCAGAAGACTGGTTGTCCTGAGGACCCTGCAAGTGCTATCCAAGTGATGACCTTTGTGGATACAGCTTGGAATATAAATAATGCACCCAAGAACACAAGCACCGCTTGATACCACCTTCCTGTGGATTGCTGCTAACAGCATGACCTGCCCACCCTGTGACATGTGTATTGCCAGGAATACCCAAGTTCACCTGGAGAGAGCACAGTGAACCCAGCAAACCTTGTCCAACACCACATAAACCTGGTTTTATTACTGACTGCCCCCCTGCACTTGGCTTCAGTGAGCCCACAGCAGGCCCAGAGGAGTAAGACAGAACCTGAACTGCCCCAAGCTGAACTCAAAGAGTCAGGAAAACATTTCCATCACTTTATCACTTCCAGACAGATTGTTCCAGACAGGCTTACCTTCGTCTTGGGGAGAAAAGAGAGATGGACAGATTGGCCAAACAGGTCTAAAGACTTTCCTCTCACTTGTACTTTCCCCACATAAGCTCATTACAGTGGCAACTGTGCCAGACTAAGACTGTAATGTAAACAGACTGAGACAGCAGCAGGTTTGTTGTGAAAGAAGAAAAGCTCTGCCAGTGCAGAAGAGCCAAATTACAGTAGAGAGTCTGAAATCAAAAGGTTATTCCTTTCTTTTATCTACAACTGCAAGAGAGAAGTTACCTTTCATGGCAAATGGCTTAAGCCCAGCCCCTGAAATCCTGAGTGTGTAACATGATTAGGGTGAGGAAGTATTACAATTATCAGATAAAATTGCTGACGATTTCCTTCGCATAGCCCATGTAGCCCTGTAATCCTCCCAAGGAAGAGCACTTGCTCCTTCAGAGTGTGGAGAATATCTACTACTGGAGACACCACTGAAATTAAAAGAGCAAGACATGTCTAAATAGTACAGTACAGCCTGCTGGCAGCCAACATCAATCAACACCCAGCTTACCTTTGAAAACAGAAATAATAGCGATCAACTTAATAAAAATAGGCTTTATCTCATGAAAGAACCCTATCTGTGTGTTTTCATGATGCTGAAACTGCAGCAATATGAGTACAGAACAGATGACCTCCAGAAGTCCCAAGCAACCTACATTTTCTATGATTTTATGCTAAAATAGAAACAAGCCTGGATTAACAAAGCTGACACTTTATATCCTTTCCTGAAGATCATTTACCTATTAAAGGGCCATCATCAATAGAGAAACATATTTAAAAATCTGAATTAAAAGAAAAAGCTTAGGTTTGGAATGGAACTTTTCTTTGGGTATTGTTTTGCAAGAGCACAGACTGCTCTAATTGCATTTTCCACCAAAATGATTTTGGAGATTTCTTTTAAATAGCTGATTGTGAGAAATAATCAATCATGATATCCAATTACCTCAACATTCCCTTAGAAAAGAAACATGAACAGTTGTCATTAATTCAAAACAAGACATGGCCAGTCACTAGGGAAAGCAGTTGACAGGTTTAGTTATACTGGAAGAAACATATTGGAGTAATTCTGTACTTAGAAACATCCTAAAATTTAGAATGACTCTTCCTTCATCAGCTTCACTGATCCCCTCCTGAATTCCTCACTGTTCCTGCCAATGAAGAAATCATCCTTGTAACAAAGGTCACCATCTATATGGAAGTCACAGGACCGACCACGGAATGGTTTTAGATTTACTGTAACTCCATGTTTTACAATACCCTGCACAGGCTTGGGGAAAACTTCACTGCCCCACTTTCCCAACTCTGAGAGCAGCATCTCACACGTCTGTCACCCTCCAGGATGCCCTGGCAGTGGCTCTGGTGCCCGCACACTCCCCTGGCAGAAGGTCTGTCATGCTTTGTCTTCCTTTTTCTACAGATCTGTAATAGCTAAATTTGAGCTGAGCTCACACAGACCCTCTACAGGTCTCCAGCATCTCAGCCTGGCTGGACAACTATCCTTTGCCAAATGTCAGTGTTGGCAATGGCACATGGACCTGGGTCAGGACAGCCGGGATTTCCTCCAGCAGCAGTGATGGGAATGCTGCTCACTCCATCTCTTAAAGGATTTTATACAGAACAGACAACCTTGAAAGCTCACTTCCCACTTCTCCCCCAAAACCATGAACTTTCCCTCATATTTTCAGAGCTAAGTTACGCCATGGAGCAAAGGGAAAGATTTTCTTAACACAAAAACCCAAGACTGACCTTGGATGAGGCCGTGCAGCTGCACTGGGCAGTGACACCAGTAAGACAGCCAAGCCCAGCACCTGATCACAGGTTCTGCTGCTTTCCCACGCCTGCAGCTACTCCTGCCACTGCTCCCAGTCTCCCACAAACACAAACAATATCCTTGCTGCCAGCGCCAAGGAATCCTGACACAATCCAATAAAAATGGCAGTAAATGTAACCAGGAATTGTCAAGCTAATATCTCTGTACACACACCAAACAGAGGCCAATGACAAAACTCTTCTAATGGCACCTCTTCCCCATTCCAACAGTTCAGGCTAAGCAGGGAGTGCAGGAAAGATGGGGGAGTTTTTTTGGAAGTACATCCCTTCAGGTCTGCCCTAAAGCCAAAGCACGACTTCAATGGAAAGCAATTCTTTTTTCTTCCAAGAGCACTAACAAAACTAAAGCTGGAGCTTCAGACAGTATTACAGCTACCAAAACTACCATTTCTGAGATCCTAGAAGGCTCACAAAGGGGAATGTTTCAGCACCACTACAGGCTCTTCACAGCTGACATCAGGTTCCACTGGCAGCATCCCCTGGAAAGTTCTACCTCTCTAATTGCTGCTAAGTGACACAGTTGTTTTCCTCATTAATTAGTAGGCACAGAGTACTGCCAGGCCAATCACTCAGCTGATTTGACTCTGTTTCATGTACAGAGAGGGATTTAGCCAGAACTCAGACAACTGACCTGTACCAACCATCTGTAAAAGTTACACACTTCCAGTGGATCTGAGCATGCAATTCCCAGAGCCAGAAACAGTTACCAGAGCCAAAGGATAAACCAGTTACACCACATGTAACTATTTCTTCAGGAAATCCTTGTGATCAGCTGTTCCATGGAGCAGGCAATGCACCACAAGCCATCTCCACTGCTCAGCTGGCATCCAGCAGGCTCAGCAAGAACCACCCAGTGCAAAATCCTGCCAGAAAGTAAAGTTCTGACATAATCCTCTAAAAATTCATCATTATTAACACAAGATGAACCCAGCTACAACCATTCCAAAAAAATCAAACTGAAAAAAACAGTCATTAAACTCCAGCAATTAGTATCTATTATGCCCTGGGTACCCTACCACAACATCCCAGTGGCAGGTTTATAAACTGATATATATAATTTTATATCCAGCTAGAACTCTATAAACACCACTCCTGGCTCCCAGCACTGCAGGTGATGTGAATGTACCAACCAAAATTATAGTATTTCATCCCAGTGTTTTGGAAATGAACTGAAGGCAGGTGTAACCCTCGGGGACACAAATGCTGAACCCATCCTTGCCATGTCAAACAACCTCACAGCATCCTCCTTCACACACTGCAATCCCCCAGCAAAGCCACTCTCCCAAAACTTGTAATTTAATTTGTAAACTAATTCAATTGAAATGAATCTGGATCTGCTGCACAGCGAGCAAAAAGCCCCACTTTTCCTTCTGTAGTACAAATTGTGGAAGAAAGGCTGGAATTCAACAGGTAACAGGCAGAGAAACCTGTGACAGAGCCTGTAAGAGAAGGAACATTGCAGGAGCTGTTGCTTTCCCACACTGGAAATTAATTTGTTGTGCGCGTCCACGCTCATCCATTTTCAGAACACTAAAAATAAAGATTTTCTGACAACTCACACACACGTGTGCAAAGATGCTCTGAGAAAATGCCTTCTCCAAGGGCTTTGGTAACAACAGGGAGAGACTCCATTTTGGCTCCCTGGACAAGCAGCAGGAACTGGGGGCTCTTATTCCCACCACAGCAAGACCTTTCCCACCCAGGGAAAGCAAGTTCTGGCAGGTAATTCTGTGTTAGCACCGCAAAGCACAGTGGACTCTCCCTACGTTTGGCTTAATTAAAAGAGGACTAATTTAGCCTTTGGTTGTTCCAAACGGTGCAAGGGCAGAGCCTACTTCTCTGCAAAAACAGAGTGAGTAACTTCTAATTTTCTAGGACTGCTGTTAACGCTCAAAGACACGACTATCCAATGGGAAACCTGCAGCCAAATTCTGCCTTGACTCAAGATTATTTTCTGCTTCCATCTAGTACGCATTTTATTCACCATTCATGTTGAATAAATTGCCATAATATGATCCAGCCATTACATGGACAGCAGCTGGACAGCCTGCTTTAGAAACCGCCTCCCTGCAAATGGTCACATTCCTTAAAAATTAGAACTCACTAAGAGGGACATAACTCTCAGAAAAAAACCCTGTGGAAAATTAGAATTATTGAAGTTGTAACTTTTCAAATGTCAGTCTTTGGTGGTACCAAATCCACAAAGAACTCCAAACCACCCTTCTGCTCTTCAGCTTCCTAAAGCAGCAGCATGAAATGGATAATAAACCATTTGTTTGAATAAAACTGTCCAGAACAGTGTGAACACAGGAGCAGGTGAGACTCATGTCACGGTCACAGTGCTGCTCCTCCACTACTGACACCTGACCAACAGAAGATATCCATGACCCCTTGATCCTATGAACACATCAACAATCCCATTTCTCATCAACCTTTCCTATGGACGTATTAGTTTGGCACTTTGATGGCAAAAGGTTTCAAAAACCAGCTTGGAACTCTTGCTTTCAGACCCAGCACTGATACCAGCTGAGAAAGCTGCAGGCTCCTGTCCCAGGCAGTTTTTCTAGGTTCAAAGGAGAACTCCTTTTCTCCAATTACATTCTGTAAATTCCATGGAAGTCAGCTCTTGGAAGCCCCTGGAAGGAGATATCCAAGCTCAGAAAAATTATCCAAGACTTGTCTTACAATCAATATTTACAGCCAGACTGAGTCACAGTAGTCCTTCCTGATCTTAAAATCTGGGAGGTTCTTTTTCTCTCAAGACCCTTATGGGACAATAAGATCTAAGATGGCATCAATCTCATCCAGAGAGTTTCTAAAACAGATACTTTAATGTAAGCAATTCCATAATGGAGGAGCAGTGGAGGTGACAGGTCTGGTAACCCAGAAATAAATCCCTGCCTCTTCAGAAATGTGACATGAAATTAATCACACCACCACAATGTCACCCATTTCCTTCTCCTGCCTTCCTTTCCCTTATTCCTCAGAGGACATGGAGAAAGATAAAAAGAGAAAATTAGTTCTGTAAAGAGAAAATGGAGAAAAAGAATTGAAGTGGAAGCTATGAGGACAACGACTGTTTAATAAAATTGGGAAAAGCTGAGATCCTGTCCCTTTTATAGTGTCTTTCTGTACAACTCCACAAATCTATAACCACCTTTCCACATCCTGTATTCCACAAGATTCCTACTTCCATCCCATTCCACACCGGTGCACCTAACCTGCCTCAAATCTCAAACACCAAAATCTTTCTGTGTCTCATCCTCAGGAAATGGTGTTTTACCAAGTCCTATTCCAGCAGTCCCCACTCCCAGGTCTGCATCTTCCTTCTCACATCTGACCAGCTTTTTTCAAGCAAATAATTAATGGCCCCTGCACAAACCTCAACAGCATGAAACATTCCACGATCCAATTCCCTCCATATTCACTAGAATCTACTGCCAATTTTACTATCCCTCTTCCAAAGAGCCATATTCCCAACATTCAACAAGCCTCACTTTCCTTCAGTCTGTGAACTCATGAGCCCTGCCAAACCCAGAGAACCTGTTCTGAACTTCCTGCTTGAAGTCTCCACTTTCTCCTCAAGAATCTGACTCACCACATTTGTCCACGCTCAGGGCCTCGCTCCCTCCCACTGCACATCACCCAGATCTTCAGCTGCATGAGCCCTCCCTCCTTTGCTGCAGCCAGGGCTAAGAGGTTGTTCCCTTCCTCAACCCTGTTTCCCCTCCTCACGGGCAGCAGGTGACTGGCCAAACACTGGTCTGAGTGCAGGACACACAAACCCAACTCTACCATCACCTATGCTGGGAACTAGAGAACAGCAGCTTTCACTAACACCAGAAATTATATTACCAGGTATTGCCATAAACCACCAGAGAAAGGTGAATTAAAGGAAATTCCTCCCCACTGACAGGATGAAAGGGAAGGATCACAGCCTACCACCAAGTATCTACATTCTTCATGCTCAGGGACAGGTCTGCACTTTTACAATAACCCCTCCCTGCCTGGAGGCATCCAAAGAACTGGGATTCCAGCTGCAAAGCGTGAACAGATCTTCTCCTGAGGGCAGAGTGCTGTCTGCCCTGTCCATGGGACAGGACTTTCCCATTCCAGTTTTCCAAGCCCAGTTACAGACACAGCACACAGGACGGGTCACTCTTTGTATGTTTTACCCAAGCACAGCCCTGTGCTGTAGGAATCAGAACACTCAGAAACTAATCCCAGTTCTAGGACTAATTAAGGAGCTGAGCAAACGTCACACTTTCTCCAAATCCTGCCTTGAGTCTTCCCAAGCTGAGCCTCCCCTCTCCCAGAACCTTTGCCCTGTTCTACATCACAGGAACAGCAGAGGGACAAGCAACTCCCCTGCCCCTGGAATCCACGCTGGCCCTCAAATCCAACACCCAGGTCCACCAGCAGGATGGCACTGGCACCAACCCTGAGCCTGAATAAATGGAGCAATTCTGTTTCTGAAGAGAGAGCACTTTCCAAGAACCAACAAATCCCTCCCTTTCCCAAGCACAAATGCTGCATGTCCACTTGCTTCCCTCTGAACAGCCAGCACTGTGCCCAGCGCCCTGAGCCCTTTTAGGGGGCTCTTCCCGAGCCGTTTGTGGAGGACATGGAAGACGAAACTTCCCTGAGGAGCCAGGTGAGCACACGTGGAGCACATGGCACAGCCCCCTCCGGACACACGGGCAGTGCCCATTTTCACAGCCTGGCAGATGGAGCAGCTCCCCAAGGCCCCAGCCCAGGGTCGGGTTCAAGCAGTACAACCCCCAGACCACCACAGACCCCTCCTGGGAGTACCAGGGTTGGAAGGGACCTGTCAGGACCAAATCCAACTCCTGTTCCTGCATGGGACAAGCCCAACAATCCCACCATGTGCCTGAGAGCTTTGTCCAAGTGCTCCCTGGGCTCTGGCAGCCTTGGTGCTGCGACCACTGCCCTGAGGAGCCTGTTCAGTGCCCGACCACCCTCTGGGGGAAGAGCCCTTTGCGGATACTCAACCTAAACCTCCCTGACACAGTTCCAGCCATTCTGTCGGGCCCTCTCACTGGTCACCAGAGAGCAGAGATCGGTGCCTGCCCCTCCACTTCCCCTGAGTGTTCATAATACAAACTTTATTGGTTCTACCCAAAGCCCTTAGTAAGAAAGAATAACGTGATCTGACACGCACGGGGTTCCCTAATCTCATCTGACCTCTCACTTACAAAGCACATTTTACCAACAGCCACACACAGCTCGCTGCCCCCAAGGCACAATAAACTCAATTACAGCGGGGCCAGGACTGACCACCGCTGCTTCCAGAGAAGGCACCGGTATGGAAAGCCGTGAGAACGACCTTCCCCTCCGCCTAGAAAGGCCCAGAACGGAGTCCCAGCGCGGCCGGGGGGGGCAGCGAGCACCAGCAGGCCTCTCCCTGCCCCTCCGCATCCCCCGCTTCTCCGGGCACGGCGGGGAAGAGGCAAGACCGGGAAATTTAGATAAATAACACCTACACGGCCCCAACCTGCGAGCCGTGGGGGGCTGGGGGAGGGGACGGCCCCGCTTCCGCGGGGCCCTAGCCCTCCTGCGCGGCCGGGAGCGGCCCCGGGCCGGGCCGGGGGCAGCGGGGCGGCCCCTCCGTCGCCCCTGCCCGCTCCCCCCGGCGGCTCGGAGCCCCTCCGCGGGCAGCAAGGCGG
>WBMV01006306.1:134263-156222 GCA_013396655.1 Campylorhamphus procurvoides | reverse complement strand
GGGGGCCGCCCCCTCCGCGGGGCTGTGCGCGGGGGCCGCCGCCAGGGGGCGGCTGCGGCCTGCGGAGCGGCCCCGGGACCGGCCCTGCCCCGGCCTCTGCTCGGCCTTTCCCTGTCCCTTCCTCGGCCTTTCCAGGGCGCCCCGGGGCCGCGGCAGGGCGGTGGGGTCCTGCCCCGGGGTGCCGGAGCCGCAGCTGGTGGAAGGGGCTGGTCCCTCCGCAGTGTGCGCTGTGCCAGCAGCCGGGCTGAGCCCTGACCTCTTCCAGCCACCCCATGACCTTCTCTCCCTGCCTGTGACCCTTTTACCCCCAGTTTCCTGCAGTGCAGCCCAGGACATTAGTTTTTTTTCTCAAAGATTGGCCAGAGCAGATGGGCCACCGGCCCCTGTGGCACAGGCTGAGCTAGTGGAGCTAGCTGGACCTTTTTGGGGCAGGAAGCACATCAGGGCTTTCCTCTGAGCCCTGGGGCAGGGCAGGAGCTCGGAGCACCCTTGAGGCAGGGCTGGCTTGGGACACACAGCCCTGGGCTGGTCCCTGCCACCCCACCACATCCAGAGCTGTGAGCCAGCGTGGAGGGGAGGGGGTTGTGCTGGGCAGTGTCTGCACCCCAGTGACCTTCCCCAGGCACCTCTGCGCCCTTTCATATGGGAGCACGGCCAGGCTTCACCCCACTTCCCTCCCGGTGTGGGAGTCTCCCCCATGGGAGGCTGCTGGCCCGAGCCTCGCAGCCCCTCACCCCGGGTCACTCCCATTAGGTAAAGGAGCAGCTCGTCCTGGCGGGGGTATCTCCCTCTCGCGCTTTCCTTGTATTGTACAGGCCTGGGTCATCGAGGAAATCTTACAGGTCCTTCTGCTGCCGAGTGATCATGGGGGAAGCCCGGCCCCCTTCCCCCCATTGTCAGCGGCCGGGCTGTATCCTCGCTCCGAGCCCCGGCCCCTAAAAATAGCTCTTTGTCAGGCGATTGTTCCGACACCTTTGCAGCGGCATTGACGTGGGGCTGGAGCGGGAGAGCGGTGGGGTAGGTGGAGGGGAAGGGCTGGAGGTCCCCCCTGGGACCTCTCCGAATATTTGCGGCTGATAACGGCCCCTGTTGTGGGGAAATGGGCTCCCGGTGCGAGGCCCGAAGGCCTTCCCGTGCTGCTGCTGCCGCCTCTCACCTCTCCCCCACCTGTCCCAGCCCTCCTGCCAGCCCTGCACTGCGCCCACCCTGCTGTCCGCAAATGGGGGAAGCCTCTGCCCAGGGCACACAGGGGGATGGAGCCCTCCCAAGACTGAGCTCAGACCCTGCAGGGTGAGGTCCAGCCCTGCACCCCCAAACTGGTTCCGTGGGGTGCCCCTGCCCGCTCACCCCAGTGGGGCCAGGGCAGGCAGGGCACTGCTGGCGGCTGGGACCCCTACCACGTTTCAGAGGGGTTAAGCCCAGCCCCACATTGCTGTCCTTGCCCTGGGCACTCACAGGGGTCCCCCTCAGTACAACCCTTCCCCATCTCCACTGAGAGACCCATCTCCAACAATGGTGCCTGTTTGGTGGGGCATGGGCCCTGCTGTGGGATCCTGGAGAGTTGGCCCCCCTGCCGGGCTCGTTCTGGGGATGGGACTGTGTAGGGGAGACATCCAGAGGACAGCCCCCTGCCTCGTCACCCGCTGCCAGCCACTGCCAGCTGGAGGTGACCGCCCCCACCCTGGGCCCTCTCCTGCTCAGCCACCCCAGCTGCAGAAATAGGATTTTATTTCCCATGAAGAGGTCTGGATTAAAATAACCTCCTGGCCCAGATCCCTTTTCTGGTGTGGCAGGAGATGTTTGCCTGCAGCCCCACTGGGCATCTGAGCCATGACCCTTCAGGCTGGTGTCCCCATGGTGGGGACGTGCCAGTCCTCTGCCTGGCCCTCAGAGATATATCCCTCTCCCCGCTATGCCCAGCCTCACTGACTCCCTCTAGTCCTGCTCAGCTGCTGTCCCCAGGCTAGGCTGAGCCCCCTGGGGCTGCTGGCCATGGGGCAGGGCACAGGGCCAGCCCCGCTCTGATTACCCCCAGCGCTTTTTCCTTTTTCTTCCTTAATTTACTGAGTGCTAAATCCAAATATTACAACTTCCCCTCCGTGCCGCTGGTTACGCAGGCGGCCCCGGCCGGGCATTGTCTTATTGTTTGTGGAGGGAAGCTCCAGCGGGAGATTAACCTGGTGTTCACCCCGCGCCACGGCCTCACACCCTGTCCCTGCTGCAGGGCCCGTGTCCCCAGGGACTGCGACCGGCACGAGGTCCCGGTGGGGCGAATGGCTCTGAGGGGTCTGGTGTGCGGGGGGAATGTGGCAGGGAAGTGGCAGCCCCACAGCAGTGTCCCCTGCACCCCTGGGATGTGTGGGACCTTGGCTGTGTGTCTTTTGGGATGGTGAGGATCTGGCAGGTGTCTTGGGGGTCTCAGGCAGACCCTTTACCTTATTTCTTCCCCAGGGACTGTGGCAGGGTGCTGGTGGAGTCAGTACAGTCTGTGGCTGCCAGCATGGGGAGGCAGGGACTGCCCAGCATCCCAGCAGGGGCCATCATGCTGATCCCTAGTCTGCCGATCCCATCCCATCCCTGATTGCTCATTCTTCCCTGGTCCTTCACCCTGTCCTGGGTAGCAGAGCCTTGTCCCCCTGTCCCCTTGTTCCACTGTCCCTACCTGCTGCCTTCTAGACCTTGGGGGCCCCTTCCCATTCCTTTCCCCCCTGGTCCTGTGGGGGGTTGACCTGTGGTAATTGGTCAGTTGTTGTGGTCGCTGACACAGAGAGGATTCCCCTGCCAGTGAGGAGCTGACCTTTACTCCAGAACACACTGGGGTCTTTCTTTATCCTGAGCCTTTGCTCCGAGGGGAACCCAGTGAGGGCCAGGTAGTACCCAAAGGTGTTGCCAAAACACAAGGCCTGAGGAGGGCTGGATCCTAGGGCTGGAATCTGCCTTTGTGTCCTCTATCCCTGGCTGGTTCCACTTCTTCATTTGGCTCAGACTCAGGTTCAGACATGGCTTAATCCTTCTGCACCATCCTGGGGGGCAGTGGGTCAGGACAGCAGTGCTACCCACTGACTGCAGGCTCTGCCCGACCCCTCTGCCCTCCATCCTCCCACACCCCATGGCCAGACAGGCCCTCCCAGGTCCCTGTGCAGCCGTGGATCCCTTTTCACCAGCCCTGGTGCTGGTGGCTACTGACCCCAGCCTGACCCTCTGCCCATGACTCCAGCAGCTCCTGCCCAGCCAGACATGGCCTCATCCATCCCACCAGCTCATCAGCTCTCAGCACCCACGGGTGCAGCCCTGCTGCATTCCAGCCTGGCTGACCAGCCTGCGGAGAGCCTGAAATATTTGGGAGGGGAATGGAGAAGGGAAAGGGGAAAAAATAATAAAATAAAAATCTATAAAAAGAAAGTTTAAAAACACAAGTTAAAGAAAAAAATACCAGGCGCGGAGTGCAGCTGCGGTTCTGGTTCCAGTTCCCAGGTGATGTCAGGCCTGGAGCCTCTCCAGCCCTGGCCCCTCAGAGACGGTCTTTGTGGGTTCAGCACTGAGTGTTTTTCCTTCCTGAGACTCGGGGACACCTTCCTGTCTCAGAGAAAGCGGCCAAGAGCCTTTCCAAGGGTGTCTGCACGCAGGAAGGGGAGAGGATGGGAGGGGAGCGAGAGGCAGCGCGGTTGGGCTCGGCGTGGGGCTGCCGGTGGCGGCCGTGGGCGATCCGTGGCTGTGGCCAGAGCACTCACCCCATGTGGGGCAAAGGGGCGCCCGGCTCCCACCAGCCCGGCAAGCTCCAAGCGCCTCTGAGTCACCGTTTCCCTCTTGTGGTGCTGGGAGGGGCTGGAATGCACTGGGACCCACAGGCTTGGCACTGGGACACACTGGGACACATGGCCTCAGTGCTGGGACATGCTGGGATCTGTAGCCCTAGCTCTGGGACGTGCTGGAATCCACAATCCCAGCACTGGGAATTACTGTGTGCACAGCCAGAGCACTGGGAGTTACTGGGTGCACCGCTTCTGTGCTTGGACATACTGGGACCCACGGCTATTACACTGGAGCTTGCTGGGGCCCTAATCTCTGGCGCTGGGATGTGCTGAGATCTATGGCCCCAGCACTGAACCATGAAGTATTCCACAGCCTCAGATCTAGGACATACTGGGATGCATGGCCTTTATATTGTGGCTTGCTATGGCCCCAGTCCCTAGCACTGGGGCATACTGGGTGCAGAGCTTCTATGCTGGGGCTCACCGTCTTTATATTGGACTTCGCTGGGGCTCTAGTTACTGGCACTGAAACACTGATGCTTCTCCCTGGGACACACGACTCAGTGTTTGGGACACAGGGACCCATGCGCTCAGTGCAGGGACCTCCTGTGCCCCCATTGCTGGGACCACCAGCCCTTGCTGGCCCCCCGGGGCCTCTGGAGACACCACTTCATGAGGTCGGTCCCCTTTCATGTGCAGGTTGGGCTGTTTGCAGAGCGCAGCCCCCCCTGCTGCCCCTGCCCCCCGATAAACCCGAGGGCAGGGATTCTGTGTCCTGGGCTGTTTGGAGAATCTCACGGCTGTTTATTGGGGTCTGGGACACATTAGCCACGCTGAGAACAAACCTCTCCCACCCACCCCGGTCCCTGCCTGGGACCAGCTCTCACAGCTGCGCTGCGCTGTCAGCTCCATAAATCAAACCCGGGGGAGGGAGCCCGGGGCAGGCTCACCTCGGTGAGCGGGGGGCCGAGAGGTGCTGTGGGCTCCCACTGGAGCCCCCTGCCCAGGGCAGGCTCCAACAGGACCTCCAGCATGCTTTCCCTGCTCTGTGCTGGCTCCAGGACCCCAGGGAGATGGGGCAGCTCCAGTTCTTCAGCCCTAGAGGGGAGCCCCCAGCTGCCCCATCCACAGCTGCCTCTACTCCGTGGGACATGCTGGCCCCTGGGAGCCACCAGCCCTGGCACGGCACCTTTCCCAGGCTTGATACTCCACGCCGCCCAGCCAGCCCGGCCCCCTCAAGCAGAATCCCATGGGGGGATCTGGCCTGGGAACCCCCTGTGTCCCCACCTGACCCCGTGCAGGTTCTGCTGCCTGCAGCCCCACCATGCATGGCTTTGCATGGCCATCGCGGCAGCAGTGGTGGTCACAGCGGTGGTGGTCACAGTAGTGGGGACAGTCATGATGCTGGTGGCAGTGGTAGCAATGGTGACAGTCACAGTGGTGGTGACATTGCACCAGTCATGAGGTACCAAGCAGAGGGAAAGGCACAAAGGCAGTGACGCCAACCTTGACCCACTGCCTGGGTGCCCATGGCTGCAGCAGAGCTGGCAGTGCCATCCCCGTCGCACAGCACAGCATGGACTACACTGGGACTTCTGCAGCCTTTACAGGGCCAAAGCTGTCATTAAGGTCTGGGGATGCGGGGACAACATGTGCTCTGGGATTCTCACCCCACACGGATCCCACTGTGGCCCAGGAGTGCAGCTGGGACCAGAGCTGAGATGGTCACACTGGCTCCAGTGACACAGAGCAGCAGCAATGCAGGGCTGGGGGTCCAGGGCCATCTTAGGGACCCCCACCCGGCCCCACAGCGGGGCAGCAGGCAGGCACCGGCCCATCAGAAAAATAAGGTTTTATTTTTCAAGCGGCTGCACGTGCACAACCAGCGTCCCCAGGGCTGCGACACTGTCCCCCTGGAGCGCCTCGACGCTGGCCACACACGGGCCCCTTCCAGTCCAGCCCTGGGGGCGCGGGGACCCCCCTCCCCGGCCCTGCCCCACGCGGGCAGCCTCGGCCACGGGAGCGTCCTCCCACCCCACTGTCAGCTCCAGCTCCAGGGCCAGTGTCAGTGTGGTGCCAGCCTGGGCTCAGCTCCCTCCCTCCCCACTGCGGTCTCTGGGCTGGTGTGTGTGGGCTCCGGCCGGCTCTGCCGCTGTCTCAGGCGGGTGCTGCCGGACCCCGGCTCATCTCCGTGACACTCGCAGCGGGGTGACCCCTCGCACCTTCAGGCAGTTTCCCCCGAGGTCCCTTCGACCGCCCTGCAGAGAGAGGAGGGAGAGCTGCAGCTACCAAGGCTTGCCCAGCTGGGGAGCACCCCACTCCTGCCCACTGCCCACCACACCGACTCCTCCATGGGAACCTGCTCTGAGACAGCCAGTGCTGCTGTCGTGGGGAGGCTCAGTGCTGCCTGGCATGGACAGACAGACAGACAGACAGACAGACGGTGGGGCCACGCCTGGTGAGCAGCTGGGTGGGTGAATGGGGAGGTGAGTGCTGTGGGGGAACCCCCCGAAGTGGGTGGGTCCCCATGGCCTCGTCTCAGCTGCTGGGCTCAGATCTGTGGCAAGGGCCAGTGCCATCCCAGGACAAACCCACAGCCCCAGGCAGACCCACAGTCCAGACTGGGATGAGGAGACTCAACCCCACCTCCCAGTGCACCAGCATCACTTCAGCTCAGAACTGCCCAGTATAACCCAGCAAAGACCAGCATGGCCCAGATTTAGCCTAGAACATTCCAGTATATCCTGGCATGGCTCAGCACAGCCCAGCACAGCCCAGTTCCAGCCCAGACCATTTCCAGCCTAGCACAGCTCAGCATGGCCCAGCACAGCCCATTTCCAGCCCAGCCCATTTCCAGCCCAGCCCAGTCCGGCCCAACCCATTTCCAGGCCAGTAGAGTCCCTTTCCAGCCCAGCCCTAGAGCTGGGAGGCACAGAGCTGGATCTCAGCCCAGCTTCTGCCATTGCCCCCCATAGTCCTGGGTGCCACAGAAGATCCCTGGCCTTGGTGCCTCCATAGCATCCCTTGGGTGTCCAGCACAATGTCATTCCCCTGCTCCAGCCGTGGGGAGCAGTCCAGCGTCACAGCTGAGCCCTGGCTGGAGGGTGCCAGCTGGCAGGGACTGGGGCTGGAGGACCCCTGGGAGGGCTGGAGAAGCTGCTGAGGATGCGGCAGGAGCAGGGGAGCAATCAGGAAAGACTCAGGGGATGGAGTGTGACCCGTGGCTGTGCTGCTTGGTGTTACATGTAGGACAGCTTGAGTGTCTTTGGGGATAGTGGTGGGTCCAGCAGTCCCTGCTCACAGCTCTTCTAAGGGATGCCCATGGGACCAGGCAGCTGCCAGGCCCTCATCCTGCAGCCCCTCCTTGCACAGCCCACCCTGGGTCAAGGGTACCCAGGGCCCTGGCATGGGCAGCAGGATGGACTCACCATGGAAAAGGTGCCCCTGAGCTGTAGGGTGCTGGGAGTGTCACTTGGGCAGGGCAGGGCAGGGGTGCTGTGCCATGGCCCAGCTCAGCTCCCCAGCTGTGTGGGAGCTGTGCCGGTGCTGGTGACAGACCCTGCATGGGGACACTGGATGGTGAGCTCTGCCTGGCCTGGCTCGGGGTGTGTCTGCTGGGCCCTGCCTGTCCCCATCACGTCAGGAAGCTGCTGGGGACAGCCCTGCCACAGTGTCGGTGGGGTGGCAGGGTTAGGAAGGGAGATGGGGATGGGGATGACTATGGGGACGGGGATGGGATCAGCCTGTGAGCTCTGAGCTTCCCCCGGGACAACCAATTGCCGCCAGTTCTGGGGTAACTGTTCAACCCCAGAGACCTCCCAGCCCGGATGGACGTGGGGGAGCAGCCCGGCCCTCTGACGCGAGCTGAAGCTGTGGGCGTGCGGCTACGAGCAGGATTTGGCCAGGAGCAGAGAAAACCTCCAGTGGGAGCTGGAGCCAGAGTCTGCGGTTCTCACTGGGCCATGCTGAGGCTCCTGCCCTGCTCAGCCCAGGCAGGATCTGCTGCCCCCCCATCCCTTGGGTACATGTTGAGCCTCCTGCCCCATTCAGGCCAGCCACCCCCATCCCAGTGCCCTGCTCACCCCTTTCCGCTGGTTGCTGAGACAGAAGGTGCAGATGCTGCGGGGCTGTTTGCTGTCCAGGTCGCCCTTGGCACCATAGATGGCACTGAAGCAGGGCTGCCCGTCCTCGCAGCCCTCGCCCAGCAGCAGCACGTTGGCCAGGTGGGAGATGTAGCTGGATGCCAGGCGGAGGGTCTCGATCTTGGACAGCTTCCGATCCACCGGCTCGGTGGGGATGAGGGTCCGCAGGGCGGTGAAGGCCGTGTTGACGCTCTGGGTCCGGTCCCGCTCCCGTGCATTGGCCGCCTGCCTCTGCTTCACCATCACCATCGCTCCCGGTTTCCGCGGCAGCTTGCGGCGAGCCTCGGCACCCTCGCAGCAGCCGAACGACTGGTCCGACGTATCGCTCTCGCTCCGGTTCTCCTCGTCCTCCGACAGGATGCTGAGGTCGGGGTAGAGCACACGGGCAGCCACGGGGCGCAGCATGGTGAAGGCCATGGTGGGGTGCCCGCCCGAGCCCCCCGGCCCTGCTGGGGGAGCCCCCCGGGCTGCGGGGAGCCTTCTTCCCCCGCCGGCACAGCCGCGACGGCCGGCTCCGATCGCCTTCCCGCTGCCGCTCCGCTGCGGCAGCCGAGCAGGGCTGGGACGGCGATGTGCGGGGGGAATCGGGATTTATACGACCGGGGAGGGGCTGGCTCCGGAGCCCACCCCCAGCCGGCCCCCCGAGCTCCGGCCAGCGGCCAGCGGCCAGCGGCCAGAGTCGTCGCCCCAGCCCCGAGAGCCAGCGCTGCCTCTGGCCACTGGCCTGGCCCCGCTCTGGCACGCTGGCCTGGCCACGGGCACCTTGACCCGAGGTCATTCCCGTGGTGGTACCGAACTGTGGCAGTGCCAGGGCCATTGTCTGGCAAATGCTGTCTGTGCCAAGGCCTCTGGCACATGCATAGCAATGCCACACACAGTGCCAGCCCATGGGCTGTGTGTCCCCAGCCTCTGCCCGGCTGTCCCCTGCCTGCCCTGGGCCCCATGCAGGGTGGCACTGGGCAAATATGGGGTGCAGAAGCTGGGATAGAGCAGGTACCTGGGAGCGAGTACCAGGGGTACTTCACAGAGGGAATGCCAACGGACACACTCCACACCCTGCTGTGCCCCACTGGGACAGGGCCAGCGCCCAGGAGGATGCCCAGGGCAGGCAGGGAGCAACAAAAGTAGGGAGCCCTGCAGGGATGCTCCCCTTGCCCCTCTGTCCTCAGGCCCTGGCACCCTGCCTGCCCCCCAAGGGAGGGGATGGGGGGGACACGGAGAGCCTTGGGCAGCACTGCCGGTAGCACTGCCAGGAGCGTTTCCTCCCGCCTGGGAGGAAGGTGTGTGCCGGCAGTGGAAACACAGAGTCTTTTCCTGAGAGGGGAGAGATGAGCTGGCAGCAGCAGGAATCACCGGTGTCCCGGGGAGGGCTGGGGATGTCCCCCAGCCTGAAGGTGGCTCGTGGTCATTTCTGGGCACTCAATATCACAAATGACGGTGAGCTCTGCTCCTTCTCACCAGGTAGGTCCGTGTGGGTCCCACTGTACCTTCAGCTCCACAGCCCTGAACCCAGTGCTCCCAGGAGCAGGCAGGGGGGCAGCCAGCTGAGCCAAGCAGGCGGGAGGCTTCCTGCCTCTCTTCCTCCCCTTCCTCCTCCTCCTCCTCCATGATGCTGCTGGCACAGCAGGTCAAGTGGCAAAGACACGTGGAGGGCAGGACCTGAGTACTGGTGAATGGCCCCAGAGCAGCCAGGGATTTGGCCAGAGGACTTTGCCGTGCCAGCTGCTGTCTCCACAGCCAGAGGGGGCTGCTGGTGGAAATCTTGGAGGCTTGCCAGGGCAGGGACAGGGGCCATGGAATGAAGTAGGCATTTTGCAAAGCCCACAGCAAGGTGGTCAAGGGGAGGGGGGCCTGGAGGCTGTGTGACGGGGTGGCGTCATGTCCTACAATACCCCATGGCTAAAACCCCATAGCTGTTGGACTGGAGCTCATGGTGGGGCTCCTGGGTGCTGGGTTCCCCCTGGGGCTCTCCCAGCGGTGCCAGGGCTTGTGGCTGCTGGACCATGGCAGGAGCAGATGTGCTGCCTGGTGCTGGCACCATTTCGCTGCCTGCTGTCCCACTGGCTGTGAGCAAACGGCCCCTCTGCCCCCTGTGGGGTGCAAGCAGCTCCTGGTTGGGGGGGAACCCCCTGTCCTGTTTTCCTTCACCATTTGTCTGACTGTGCAGAGCCTGTAAATCACACGGTGGGAGGTGCAAAGAGCCAGGCGGGGGTCCTGCTGGGGGCATGAAGTATTGCACCAGGGACCAGGGGTCCCACTGGAGCTGGGGACATGCAGGGCTGTGGTGGAGGTGAGTGATCTTGCTGGGGCTGGGAATGTGGAGGAGGGGAATGTCCACACTGACACCTCTCACTATGCATCAGTCCTCACAGGGGACCCTGACTCTCTTCTGCAGCCCCTGCCCAGGTGCAGACCCTCACAAAAGGGCATGTGCAGGCAGTGCCGGGGCAGAGCTGGGGATGGGCCAACCCCTGGCATGACAGGCAGGGAGCAGGCAGGGAGCAGGCAGGGAGCAGGCAGGTGCCTGCACAGAGAGGGGAACCTCCGTCTGCCCCTGTCTCACCCTCATATCCCGCTGGGCTGTGCCTGGGGGTCCACAGCAGCCCCTGGCCCTGACAGTGGCAAGACGGATGGCAGGGGCTTGTGTACTCAGCTGCACACCCCACACATGGCCACCAGCTGACAGGGACAGGCTGGGGGGTGGGTTACCCAGTCCATGCTCCCAGCCGACCTGCCCCAGGGCTTTTCTTGGGGGCAGAGTCATGTGTGGGGGGTGCTGGTGGCCTATACTGCTGCAGTGGGGTCCGGGATGTGGTGGGGCACAGGCAGGGAAGGAGCAGCAGGCATTGGAGATAGCTCAGTGAGGGGAAGGGGCAGCAAATGGTTGTGTGTGCATGGGTATGGGGGTGCAGCTGTGCACATCTGTGCATCCAGGCATGTATGGACACATGCATGTAAGTGTATAATAATCATGTGTGTATGTGCATGGATGTACATGAGTACAATGGTGTGTGCATCCATTTGCACTGCTGCACATGTGTGTATATGTGCATGAGGATGTGTGTGCAGTGCCATGTAGACCCCGACTGCCACCACGTCCTGCTGCAATGATCTCCCTGGTACATGCATGTCTATATGTGACCATCATCTCACCAGATGCTGCACACAGGAGGATGGACAGACAGAAGGAGCCATCAGCCGTGGTTGAGAGACCAACAGGAGCCATGGGAAGCAGGGATTGCTGCTGGCTCCCTCCCTGTCCAGTTGCCTACGGATGCTGTGGCCGTGGGGTGGGAGGATGCACAGCAGCAGCCAGGTTTTCCCGTGGTACAGGACATGCATTCCCATGTTTGGACCCCCTTGGCCCCCCCACCACTGCAGCCTCAGCTCTGACTCAGCCAGGCAGCACGAGGCACAGCCAGAGCTGCGGAATCACAAACCTTCCACCAGCTTGAGTGGGTGCCAGGACGTGGTGGGGTTTGTCATTGTGGCTCTCCTGGCTGATCCAGCACAACAAACTGACCCCCGGGCAGAGGGCAGCACTGGGTGGTGGGTCAGGTATGCACAGGACCCTGCACAGGACATGTGGCATGGCAGGGACATGGCCTGAGCATGGGGTTGCAGCCCTGACTCCAGTTCAACCAGTCCCCCGCAGCGGGGGGAGGCATCACGGGGTCAGAGTACTGGGCACCCCAAAGGCTTGGTCCTGCCTCCACTGCCAGGGAAATGCCCCCTACCCCCACTCCAAGGAGTGTTTATCTTCGAGGTGATACTTAAGTGTAAGAAAATAAACAGGGAGCAGATGGGCCAGGGGCCAGAGCTGCCCCCAGCCCTGTGGGGCCACTCCAGCCCTGCTGGGAAAACACTACGGCTGGCGAGGCAAATGGATTCCAGACCTGCAGCAATGCTGGAACATGTGGCTGCCAGGACTTCAGGCCTGACCCTGCTGAGCCCCAGTGAAGCAATTCTGGACTGACCCATCCAACCCCACCCCATCCCACCCATCCCATCCGATCCCACTGTATCCCATCCCACCATACCCAATCACATCCTACCCTACCATATCACATCCATCCCATCCCACCCGCTCCTATCATATCCCATCCTATCCCATCTCATCCATCCCATCATATCCATCCCCATCCCATCTCATTCCACTGAGTCCCCCAAGGGCCCTGCCTGGCCCTGATTGCCCACAGACCCTGACCAGCCCTTGGTGCTGGGGGATGTCCAGGACTGCTCCCTCTGCCTGTGGCTCCTCAATTTCGGGGTGCTGTGAGGCCGCAGGCTCAGGAGCTGCCCGAACCCAGAGCTGTGCCCTGCCCAGCTGGGTACATTCATGCTCTGAGTTCAGCTGGCCAGCGATGAGCCCCAGAGGGGCTGGAGTCTCATTCCAGGGGATTCTATCCCTGCTCCCTAACACTGGGAGACCAGGGCTAGCAAACCTGGGAACCCCTGGAGCCCCTCTGGGTGGGGAGGAGCAGTCAAAGAATCTCCTGGGGACCAGGCCTTGAGAAACCTGTGAAGGAGCAGGAGTATTTTCCCGTTTTTCAGGATTGTTTCATGGTGACCCAGTGTGTCCCCAGGCAGTGTGGGAAGCACCAAGCCCCCTCCACCCCCCGGGCTGTACCTGCAGGCTGGGCCTGGTGGTCTGGAAGGCATTACATGCCTGTCGTGCGAGGAAGTCTGTCCCAGTTCCGGAGCTGGGACCCCCCCAACCAGCCTGGGCTGGGGGGAGCCTACAAAGCGCCTTTGTTCCTGCCCTGGAACGAATGGATTGGAAGCAGCCGGATCGCCTGTCAGCCGGCGACACCGGAGACCCCACGGGTCAGGCAGAGGGAAGGGGGACAGGTGGAGGACGGATGGATGGAGGCAATGCAGGGATTGCAGGCTCTGGCAAGACCTGCTCCCATGCCAGCCAGTGGGTTGTGGCACTTGCAGCCCCAGCTGGGGACCAGCTCCTGCAACCCACACCATGCCAGCCCCAGGGATGCACCGATCAGGCCTGGAGATGCTCACACAACACCCTGAACACAGTGTCTCATCCTGGTTCCCAGCTGGTGCCACTGAGCCCTCAGAGTGGTGTCACAAGGCACGCTGGGGCTGGCACGGATCCCTGGCACTGTTTGCAGGGGATGGGAATCCAGAAGACCAGATCCTGCAGTGGGTCTCCCAGGTGGAAGAAGGCCCCATGGGGTGCAGGGAGACGAGATGCAGGATTTGGGCAACCTCGGTTCATTTCCACTTATGGAGTCCCAGCTCTGCTGAGCAGTCTTTCATTCAAGGCATGAGGGGCACAAACCTGTGAGAGAGGGCTGAGCAGAGTCTCTGTGAGATGCCCAGCACTGGGAGCACACAGGACCTGGGCAAACACCAGTCCCTGCCATTGGACACCCACTTGGGGACACCCTGGACATGTCTATACTGCCACCGGAGCTGCTGTGGGAGCTGCTGCAGGAGCTGCTCCCTCCTCCTTTCAGCCTCCGCTCTCTAACAAGAGGAAACTTTTTAGCACGCCACAATTCTTTAGAGAAATTTATGGCCCATCAGGGAGCCGCGGGCCAGGGCTGCTCTCTGTGAGTGCTTGCAGGGCTTCCTCCCGGCACACAGCCACTTTGATGTGGCACATGCAGCTCTGCCGCGCAAGAGTCTCCCTCCGGTCCCTTCCCTCGTCCAGCACCCCCAGTCAACCCTGCTCTTCCTCCCCAGTGGATCCTGCGGAAACGTGGAGGCAGCGATGAAGTGTGCCCTGTGTGATGCCAGCACACTACACCCCAGAGCTGCTGCCTGGGGGCCATGCCCTCCTTCCAAACCCTCTCCCACACCATTTCTGCCCTGGGAGGGCAGGATCTGTCCAGGTTGGAATGTGGCTGAGGAGGCAGAAGTGTCCGGCTGTGGTTCCTGTCCCAGTCCTGCTGCTGACTCATGGTGTGGTGGGTGAGTCAGTAGCCTTTCCCTCACTAAACAGAGGTTCCCGACGCAGTGGGATGCTCAGATGCCCAGGGGATGCTTAGGGTGGTTTTTCCAGCCTGCACATGGGGTGATGACATGGTGCTTGCAGAAATTACATCATCCCAGCGTGGCAGGACCACATATGCTCCCACAGCCCGGCCAGAGCTGACTCTGAATTCAGATACATGGCAGGGTGGTCTGGCAGAGCGTTGTCCCTGCACAACATCCATTCTCTTGCAGAACATCCATCCCTTTGCACAGCATCTGTCGCTGACCCATGTGCCTGCGGTCACTGCTCTTGCTGGTGCCAGTCCATCATCTTGTGCCATATCACTGCATCCTTGCTCCCAACCCCATCATCCCCCAGCACCAGGCCCGGGAGCTGCAGGGTGTTTGATCACCTTTATTCCAGGTGCAGCAGCAAGTGTCCCCACTCCAGCATTTTGGAGGTGTCCCCCAGGGACAGGGGGACCACAGGATGTGTCCAGGGATGGAGCAGACTTTTTGGGGCAGGCATAGCCCAGAGTCCCCCCCTATCCGGGCACAGGGTGAGCCCAGAGTCGCTGTGGGTGGGCTGGAGGACTGGCCTCGTCCCGGTACAGCTGTGTCCTGATTCGGCTGTGTCCCGGTTTGCTTTGCCTTCCCGGTTCGCCTGTATCCCTTCCTGGTACATCTGTGCCTCGGACGGGCTGTGACCTGTCCCAGTTCCAGTGTGCCCTGCTTCAGTCCGTCCCGGTTGAGTCGTGCCCCGGTTAAACCCCTCCTGTCCCGGTTCAGCCGCTCCCGGTTGAGCCCTGCCCCGGTTCAGCCCGTTCCATCACCGTTCAGCTATTCCCGGCTGAGCCGTGTCCCGGTTCAGCTCACCCCAACAAGTTCATCCCGTCCTGGTTCATCCCGTCCCGTCCCGTCCCGTCCCGTCCCGGTCCCCTCGGTCACTCCTGGCGGCGCAGCGCGGCACAACAGCGCCACCTGCCGGCCCCGCCGCGCCCCCCGGTACCGGAGAGACCCTCACCCCATCCCCGCTGGAGGGACCCCGGGAACCCCCACTCAGGTTTGGGGGACCCTGATCCCATCCCGGCTGGAGGGACCCCGGGAACTCCCCTTGGGCTGAGGGACCCTGACCCCATCCCGGCTGGAGGGACCCCGGGAACTCCCCTTGGGCTGAGGGACCCTGACCCCATCCCGGCTGGAGGGACCCCGGGAACCCCCCAGGGCTGGGGGACCCCGACCCCATCTTCACCAGGGGCTCCTGGGGTTCCCGGGTCGGAACCAACAGGGACAGCAGGGGCCGCAGGTCCATCCTCGGGGGGCTGGACTAGCGCAGGTGGGGTGTGGAGGAGCCCAGGTAGGTGCGGAGGTCACTGAGAGTGGAGGGGATGATCTTGGCGGGGATGGTCTCCCGCTGGAGTGCCTGGTGGGCTGCGAAGCGGTGGCAGCCCCCGAAGGAGTAGAAGTAGTCACCGCCCTCGCTGCCTTTGATCCAGAGCACATCGATGGGGGGCACCCGCTCGGGATCCTCCTGGAACAGGGAGAGACATCCAAGAGCAATATACCCTGGCACCCCTGACCCACCCCGACACCCCCGACCTGCCTGTGCTGGGGCTTGGGTGCTGTGAGGTTCCGCAGCAGTGCCCCCCGGGGGGCACAGGTAGGTGCAGGAGGGGCAGCCGTGCTCACCTGCAGGGTCTCCACCAGGCTCTGCACCTTCCCAGAATCCAGCTCCGCCGGGATGGGCCGGATGAGGACACGCATGGGCACGTTGTGTACGGTCGAGATATGCTGTGTGTGAATGCTCCGGTCATCGGTCTCGGCCATGGCTGTGGCTGACAGCCGCCTTTGGCCTCCCTCCGTCCTGCCCAGCCGAGCCCTCTGCTCTGCCCCGAGCAGTGCAACACCCAGCCGGGCCCCTCTGCTTCTTCCTGGTCCAGCCATCGTCATCGTCACCGCCTCCGCACCACTGTTTTGCAGAGTCACAGTGAAGGGGCAGGACAGGCTGCCGGGACGGGTGCCAGAGCCAGCTGGCCTGCCGCCTGCTCCTGTGAGCCTGCAGTCAGGGCTGCCCTCACCTCCTCACCCCCATGGGACACTCCTCGGCACGTTGCAGCTGAGCCCCCAACCAGTGGTGCTGGGGGTCCCCGTCCTGGCCCCCACCCTGAAAGCTGCCCGGGGTCTCTTCTCCCACCTGGCCATGCTGTCACACTAAGGATTATTCTGCAGAACCCCATCTGGGAGCTGGGATGTGCCCTCACCTGCCTGGCTGTACCAGGAACACATCCCCACCCCAAAGCTCCCTTCCTGCTATGCTGTTGCCTGTGGGGTCCTTGGTGAGGATGAGGAGGCACGTCACAGCCAGAGCTGAGCAGCAATGCTCCGATGCTCTGCAGCTGGGCAGGCACCATGGCATTCCAGCCCTGAACGATTCTAGGTCGTTTCTTCAGACCAGTGTATTAAAAGGCGAGAGGCTCCCAGGAAGAACTGGGTCTCCCACCCCACCAGCTGCTGCAACTGGGTCACCCTGGATCCACAGTGGGGTCGTGATGCTGGTGAATGGCTGCTCCCAGGGCACTCACCCTGGCTCCTGGGGGGCATGGAGTGTCCCCAACCCCAGAGCTGACTCAGAAACTGCTAGTGGTGGTCAGGGATGGGTTTGTGAGGCCCTGGGATTAGTGCTTTGCAGAGTGAATCTGATGATGACTTTGCAGGTGAATGATTGCACTGATGTCACTGGGAGTGCAGGGCTCAGTCAGGGCTTTGCTGACAAGCTGGACGCCAAAAATAATTTGCCCTCCCACTTTGGCACTCATATGCAGGGAAGGCTGAGGGAGAGGAATGCCAGTGCAGGAGCACCAGCTGCACCTGGGAGCAGGGGCTCTGCTGAGTTGTTCCCACCAGCCCTGAGCGCAACCCAAGGGAGTGGATGCCAACACGGCAGCAGCTGAAAAAAAAATCTGCTCACCAAATCCTCCCCATCCAGCCCAGTGGAGCCCCACGGTGTATGAGCACTGTCGGAACCCCCCTCCCAGGCTGCCCACCAGGCTCTGTGCCTGCTGCCGGGGTTTCACACACCGCTTTACTTCCAGGTCAGCGCTCTGCCGTGCTCACAGCCCCCGGCGCTCTCACGAGCAGGATGGTATCACAACCCCTCCCCACCTTCTCACGGCAGCGGGTTGTCTGGCTGCTGCCCATGGGCTGCAGGGCTGGCAGGGCCACATGGGGAGTGTGGGATGCTCCGGGTGCCTCACTCACCCACTCTCAGCATGCCAGAACATCACCCCTCAGTTTGGGGCAGTTCCCTCTATGATGCTCCAGCCCAGGACTGCATGTGGACACAGGGAACTGTGGGATGTCGAGGCTGGCAGCCCGCGTGCTACCAACCTCCCACCGACGGCACAAATCCCCCAAGACACGTGGTTAGTGGCAGAAATCCCTTTTATATCCCTGAATTGCGTTACAAGTAATACTGCGGGCGGCCGGGTCTCAGTAGACTTGTCATACTGGGGCTGGCGAGTACAAAACCTGGCAGAAAAAATCTATCATGCACGGAAAATTATTGCTGTAGTATCTGCTATTTACAGGAGAGAGGGGCAGCGGCACGGTGCTCCGAGCCTGCCGGCCGCGGGACACCGTGCTCCGTGGAATGGCATCAGCATCGCGGGGAAAGCCCTGTTGGGTGCCTGCGTGGCTGGGGCGATGCTCGTCCCCCGCGTGGGGTGCGGATGCATAATCACCATGCCACAGCAGCCAGGACCATGACAGAGACATCCCCACTGAGCCCGTGACCAACGCGGGCACCAGGGCGGTGGGAGGAAGACGGTGCAGGGAGGAAGACGGCGCAGGAAGACGGTGTGGGGCTGCACGAGTGCGGCCCCGTGAGGTGCCGGGCTGAGCCCCGAGGTGTCGAGGACTGGCACAGGGTGATGGGGCTGTGGCAGCTCGCGGCCCGAGGTAGGAAGCGGAGGCGTGGGTCGGGCCCCGCTCTGGGATGCCGTGCACGGCGCTCACTCCGGGGCCGGTGCGGGGATGCTCCACTGGGAGGTTGCATAGAGTGGTTGGTTTGTCCCCACCAGGCTGGAACGGGGCACGGAGCAAAGCAGGAGCCCGCAGCAGTGAGGAAGACGAAGGAGAAGGGCTTTGCCTTTGGGGGAGGCTTGCAGGGCACAGAGCCCTGGTTGCCAGGCCAATTTGTGTCCTCCCCGTGCCCCGCCGCACGGTCTGCTCTCGGGGTCTTGTCCCTGTCCGTGTCACTGCGGCTGTGTCCTGGGCACGGCAGCTCTGCTGCAGCTCTGCCACCTCCTGCGAGCCAGCGCTGGCACGGCACGGCCAGTCTTGGCAAATAAATAGTGAAAAGCATAAGTTATAAATAATATAAATAAGAACATTTAAATAGACTCACCCAAACTTTACGGCTACTCTGACCCCCTCCTCCTGAGCGCAGGCGGGGGGCGATGGCGAGGGAGCCGGGAGCCGGCTGGAAAAGGGGCTGGGCAAGGGTTGGGGGTACATGGGGGGCGGTTGGGGGTTCAGGTGCTGCCTGCCCCAGGGCTGGGTCTCCAGCCCAGCTGCCAGCCCAGCCGTTCGCACGGCGAGAGGGGAGGGCTGCACCTGCCTGGGGGGGCTATTTCCCAGCCCATCACTGTGGCAAGGGCCAGTTGTGCCTGGCCAAGCCTGGAGCTGGGAGCCGATGGAGGACATGTCCCATGGATCTCTGCTGGGAGCTCCTCACTCTTCCCCTGACTCTGGGGCTACGGAGCCACAGTGCCAGGATGAACACAGTGCCACAGGGCAGGGGGGCAGCAGGGTGCTCTGGGTGGTGGGCTGCAGGGACTCCAGCCTCCAAGGGTGACTGGCAGCCCTGGCCTCCATCAGCCTCAGCAGCCGTCAGTCCTGCTGAGCCGGTGGTAGCACCGGCCCATGGTCCCATCAGGGTTAGGGTCAAGGGGAGGGTATGCTCCTGGCAGGGAGCAGAAAAGTGTCTTTTCTCCCCCGGGATCCCCCGGAATGAGAAGCAGCAGCTCTAAATAAATAATAGTAATAAATTAAATAAATAAAGGTGAAAGTCAGAAGCTGGGAGAGGAAGTCTCTCCTGGGTCTGGAAGAGGTCCCCAGGTGAGTCCCCTGCAGAGAAACCTGCCTGGCTGCAGGGGGGGCTCGGGGACCTGTGGGCTTGGAGCTGGGTCCCCAGCCAGGGAGCAGTGGGGTATTCTTTTCCCAGGTGGGGAGTGAGTCTGCAGGGATGTGTCCTCCAGCATCAGCACAACTTCAAACTGGCTGGCTGCAGCTGCAGGAGTGCTGACGTGGGGACTGGGATAAGGATGGGATGGGGATGGGGACGGGGTGGGATGGGAATGGGAATGGGGACAGGCATAGGATGAGATGGGGACCAAGATGGGGATGGGGATCAGATACAGGGATGAATATGGGAATGGGAATGGGGATGTGCCACAGTGGGCTGGGGGCCTAGTTCCCTATTGCACAGCTGTGTTCGGAGCCCTTGAAGCAGGCAGACTCATAGTGCTTGTTGAGGTACGACTTGAGGGCGAAGGTCTTCTCGCACTGCTTGCACTTGTAGTGCTTGAAGGCGGAGTGGGTCTGCATGTGGGCACGCAGGTTGGAGCGGTCGGCGAAGGCTTTCCCGCAGTGGGAGCAGCCAAAAGGCTTCTCCCCGGTGTGGGAGCGCGTGTGGCCCTGCAGCAGCCAGGGCCGGCTGAAGGCTTTTCCACATACGTCGCACTTGTGCTTGAGGTTGTGGGTGAGGACGTGCATGGCCAGGGCGGGCATGGAGACGTACGCCTTCCCGCAGGTGGGGCATTTCCTCGCCATCTTGCTGTCCAGGCTGCGGTGGGTCTGCTTGTGCCGGCTGAGGTTGGAGGAGGTGGCATAGGTCTTACCACACTCGGGGCAGGAGTGGCGGTGGCTGCCACGGCGCTGGCTCTCGCTGCGCCGGCGTGACCGCCCGTCTGTGATGAAGAAGGCATCCATGGAGTAGCTGTCTGTCACCGCTGCCTCCCCGTTGAAGTAGCGGGCAGAAAAACTGGACTGGGGGCTCTCGGGGTCACTGTACTCCTCATGGCCGGGTGCGTAGGCTGGGTCTGGTGGTGGTGGAGGCAGACCTTGCTTCTTGTCTGTGTCATAGCCAGCTGGTGCCAGGCAATGCTGGAGGTACCCTGTGGGGACAATATAGCAGGTTCACCACTCCTCCAAGCCAGCCTCACCAGGATCAGGAGAAAAGACATGAGCTAAAATTGCCCACTGGAGGTGCAGAACTGGGATTGTCCCTCCCACACTGGTCCCTGTCCCCGCTGAGTCACTTGAGCACTGGAGCTGCTTCATCCTGCCCTGGCTCCTGTCTGCATCTGTTGGCAGGATGGGTCCCATCCCGCAGTGGTGGGAACTGGGGATGGGGCCGTGGAACGTCCAGCTGCGCCTGCCCCAGCTGCGGGCAGCCCCCAAGGGCCATTAGCCGCCAGACAGCTGTCGGTGCCGGGAGCCTCATTGTTCACCATGGCCATGCTGGTAATGAGCTCTGCTCCGTGGGCAACCAGCATGAGGGGGACGGGGCCACCCTGGGTTTTCCCCAGCAAAGGGGCTGGGAAAACCATCGGCTGTCCCTGAAGGGGCAATTCCCTGGAGATGGGGCGGCAGCACGGGGGTCCTAGGCTCCCTCCAAGGAGGGGGACCCTCAGCCACCCCGGTGAGGAGTGGGGCTCAGGTACCACTCCACTGTCATCACCCTCTGGTGGCATTGGTGCAGGTCTGCTCATGACCCTGCTTTGTATGCAGGACTCCCAACCTGTGGCAGACAGGATGCCACACTGGCATCTCAGTTCCTCCGTCCCGTCACACAAAGGTCACGGCAAGAGCAGCAGTGCAGCCCCCTTCCCACTGGGTCAGCAACCCTGGGGGACACGCTGGCACCCCAGGACTTCCAAACTGGTCACAGCTGTCCCCTGCCTTGTGCTCACTAGTCCCTGCAAGCTGCTTCAGAGACCACATCCCCACTGTTGGCAACGGAGGGGCTGTCAGGGGTCTGGGGTCAGTGCACGGCTGGGCTCACCCGTGCATGCTGTGGGGCAGCATAGACATCCGTGGCAGAGCATCCCCTAAACCCAGATCTCCTGTCAGAACCCACAGGACCCCCTGCCTGGGGCAAGTGGACATCGCCGTTTGTCCCATTGCTGCCGGGGATGCCTGTGGTGGGGAGGGGGCTGCGTGCTGGGGGCAGAGCCGGGCCCCCCCGTCCCCCGCGCCGTGCTGACAGCGCGGGCTGTGCAGAAAGCGCTCTGCTCAGCAATTTCTCACGCTGCCTCCGAGCATGCAGCAAGGTTATTTCCAGGAGAGCAGCGTCGGCAGCTTCTGCCCAGCTGCAGCACATCCCTCCCCCACCGGCTCCTCGCTCTTGATGAAGGGGGAACAGAGGACCCCCAGGCCAGACGGACCTCGAAGCCCGACCCTCAAGGACCCACCAAGGGCTGGGAAACACTATAAAAGGGGCGACAGGCACCGAAAAGGTTGGGCAATATTGGCTTGTGCATGGCTGGATCAGGCCCATTCCCGCATCCAGCTCCGTCTCCCGGTCCCCGAGCAGCCAGGAATCCCCAGCCTACTGAATGGAGCCCCTTGACCCCCTGCCGGACCCTCTTCCAGAGCAGGTCTCTGGGCCGCCCCGTCGGGGGGCTCTGCCGAGCCCGGGGGACTCCGAGCCCACCCCAGCTTTCCCCCGCAGGATGGGGATCCAAGGACCCCGGCCACCCCCAGCCCAGCCCTTCACACCTCTCCCAGCGCTGCGGCGGGGGTGCCCCCTTATTCTCCCCCACCTGCTCCGCTTGCCCCGAGGGGGCTCCGGCCCCCACCGCGTTCCCAGGGGGGCTCGGGGCACCGCTGCGAACAATGAAACCCGCCGGCACGGCGAGGCTGCCGCCCCCCGCCGCCCCCGCAGCCTGGCTGCTCCGTGCCCCCCCAAACTTGCCGTGGGAAGGAGCCCATCTCGGTGCTCCCTGCGCGGGCGAGGGGGTTCGGGGCTGTCCACGGGGCTGAAGCTGTCACGCAGGGGATGCTTCCCCAAGGACCAACTTCGGCAGCGGCCGGTGGCCCCGGAGCGGGGGACAAGACGACG